>PTFA01000026.1:6876563-6901291 GCA_003342895.1 Casuarius casuarius
GGGGGGCAGCGCGCGACGCCCCCAGCCGTTGAGGGAGCGGAGCGAGTGGCGGCGCCTCGGCCGCGGAGCGCCGGCGCTCCGGAGTGGGGCTCCAGGCCGCGGCGCGGCCTCACCCTCGCCGCAGCGCGTTGCTGGCGGGAGGCGCGGCTGCGCTTTCTTCCCCTGCCACATCACCCCTGACCCCCGGGGTTTGCTGTTTCCTCGGTGCGTTAGTCTGCCCACGACACGAAAAAAAGCAGCAAGAAAGCCAAACCCTTGGGAGTCCCCGAGATRGCAGGCACCCCGCGCTCCCTCCCTCCCTGAGCCGGGTGTTGCCCGGGACACCAGTCAGCGGCGCCAACTCTTCTCCAGCACACAGGACTGCTAGGAATTAAATCCATTTGGGTGGAGGAAGAATGAACTACAACCTAATCTTAGGGGAAAATCTGGGAAAATAAATTTTCCCTGCCTTTCTGTGCTGCTACATTGCATGTGCCAGGTCTCCGAGGTGCCTSGATGGTCTCGGCCTGCCTCTAGATCAGGGAAGGGCCGGAGCGTCTCCTTTCCGGAGAGGGCTGTGCGTGCGCCTCGGCGTGAACCCTGCCGGGCTGCCCTAGGGCTTGGGGCAGGGCTCGCTTATTTAGTTCAGCTCACACCGAATGCCTGGAGCACTGTGAGGCGCTAATTACTTTGTGGTCTCTAATTTCCTTCCYAGGCTGCTGTGAGGACGTATCTTTCAAACACTAAGACAAGTGGTATCGTCCCACGTACATTATTTAGACATTGTAGTACTTTACTGCGCAAACATATGTATTTTAGTAAAGTAAAGTAGTATTTGCCAGGGCAAATGACAGAATTTCATTTCTAGTTGCTGATGGATAGAAACTGATACATAAAGTAGTCCCTTCTTTGTGCTCCCTCAGCAAACAAAACATTTTCCTGTAGAAAACTGGGAATATAATATTCAGCCAAGTAATGGAACTTCCTCCTTTTTGAAAATTCCTAAAACCCTGCATATTTGTCAATCTATTTCATCAAATKCTATCCCATTATTTTTCTTGTAAGCAATTCTCTCAGCCAAGATTGCCAGCATTTTATGAAAAGTTCCCCCCCTTTTCCATGCGGTAAACAAAGTTCAGGACACGTTAAGTGTCATCACACTGCACACCAGTAGCAAGCATCGCGCCCGGGTTTCCCATACACAAGCCCTCCAGGCCACAGTCCTGCTCTTCCTGCTACTGCGGTAGAAGACAGATACACCTGATTTGGGGTGTTGTATCACCTTATCTCTGACAGCACAGCTGCCCATTACGAACATGACCCTTCCCTGAGCAAACTGTAGGAGGTCACAATATGCATTTCTTAAGTCCTAGTGGAATTACGACCCAGGGTAAAATTTGGATGAAAGTATTTTATGACAATAATTTGTCAATAATATTGTTTAAAAATATAAAAAATGTACTTTTCAAGAGCACCACTTTCTAGAGGACTGTTCTTTTGTCTCAACCTGTTGAAGAGGGAGGCTGCAAGTTGATACAACCTGCAGCGTGTGCTGCAAGGCCTGTCCCAAAGCAATGCTTATGTACAGGTCAAGTGAGCTTTTACGGCAAAGCTYGGCTCTACACCTTGACCTTCGGAAGGCAAAAGGAGGCTGCACTGCCAGTTCTCTGCCCTTGGTTTTACCTCCTGCGTGGCAGTGTGACTCTGCCTTTGGTCATATGAAGCCTGTCTGGCGCTGCAGGAATTAACAAAAGGGTTGAGAGATGACACAAGAGCAACGTGAGGTGCTTTTGACCTTCCTCATGTCCTGTGCACAGCCCCTCCACCTGCCTCTGCTGCAAAGAGCATAGCAGCCGCGTATGCATCTGCACCGGCTCACTGCTCCAGTGTCTGAACACAGCAACATCAGTTTCTCCAGAAAATTCCCAGGGAGAAAGAAAATGCAGCTCAGTTGTCTGATATGAGCTATTCACAGATGCTAACTTTTAAAGGGCAAAGCCTCAGATTCTATTTATCCAGCAAGTCACAGCTTTCAGAAGACTTTGCAATGACTGCAAGAAAGGGAAGTGGAAGCATTAATTACACATTTTTCATAGCAAGCCAGTGTAAGAAAGAGGGTACGCAGGCTGTTAAAAAGCACAAACCCTAGGAGGCAGACTGCTGGTACAACTGGAGGAAGATGAATCATTGTTGATTCAGAAGCAGTACCATTAGCCTGGAGCTAAAAGCAGCAAAATAGGGTGGAAGGTAAGGCACTTGCTAAGAAGAATACCTTAATTTGTTGGTTCTTTCTGATACCTGACAGTTATCACCACTAAATGGCAGAACAATACTGAGAACATACAATTTTTGCTCCAAGAACATTGGACAGCATTTTCACCAAACAAAAATGGACAAGTTGGATTGTTTTAATTTCTGGCATAGCTGGGCATGTCTTATTTCCAGCTCATGAAAAAACGGAAATGTGTGACGAGGACAGCCCGTGTGTTTGTTAGGTAACTCCATACAAGTTGCACCACAGGATGGGAACTGTTGGCAAGAGGTGGTATCGGTGCAGAAAAACTTAGTGCCGCCAGCTGAATAGATGTCTGTCACGTTTCTTTCTGCAAATGTTATGTCTACTACTGCTGCAAATAGCACAGCTGAGTGATAAAACTTAAAAAAATGTGAAAAAATATTTTCTCTATTTGTAGCGGACGTTTGCCTTGTGAATCCTACAGCATTTTGTTTTGTCAAAGTCATGTTTCAGGCCCACAGTGCCAGCATTTCTGGGACCTTTAGACCAGTGATTATCATTAACAGTAGCAGATCTTAAACCAAACTTGCAGCAATTCATACGGGATAGAGAAGGCAATCTTGTTAAATTATCTTTTAACTAGAATGAAATGAGACTAAGACACCCTTAGAAAAGAAAACTGCCCTTAAAACTTCAAAATATGCTCTTTAATGTCTGCTGGTTAAGGCCTGACCCTACAGAGACTTAAAGGATTTCACAGTACTMGAACTTTCCTCCCATGAGTAGTCGCACTGATTTTCTTACTTGTTTAAGATCAAGTCTTAGATGACACTATTTTTACCTACATGAAGAACAAGCAAGTTTAAAACACCTTAACCCTTCAGTGCATATGTATTTTAAAGCTGCTCTAATATAATTAATGTACATATTACTCAGCAAAGAGTTAACAGCAAGTGCTGCAGTCTCATACCACTAATTTCATTACTGGACAGAAATATGCTCTATTAAATTAGTACAATGATTTGTAATAAATCATTAAAACTAAAACTGCAATTGTCAAAATCAATGAACCAAGAACATTTTGTAACCCAGTATTATTCTTACCCGACTTAATAATTTGCTAATTTGAGTAAAATACTGAATCTGAATCTGTTTAAACACAGGAAGGAATTCATTAATATCATTTGTTAATTTGGACAACACCTCAGTTGCAAAAACACTAAAGCACATGTTATGCACATAAAGCAATCTCAGATAAAACATCACATACCACACAAAATAAACTGGTCCTTCATCATTCCTAAGTCTCAGAGGTAAGGCCAAAGCGAGCGTATCGCAGAGGTGAGGAGCCGCCAGGGAGGAAGCTCTGTTGCCAGCTGTGGGACATTAAGGCCTAAGAAGGAATGAATCCTATCTGGTATTGCAGGACGAGGGAAAGAGAGGGGCTTTTCCAGTCATCCCAGTCGAAACCACTTGATGCTTAAGGAAGTGAATGGGAACTACATGTCTCTCATCAGCGCGGCTTTTTCCACATTAATATCTGCTTTACGGCATTTCAGGCAAGACTCATAGCTGAATGCAGGGCACAGCAGAAGTAGGTTTTGCTTTGGAATGGGAATTTAGAACACTCCAGCTTTCAAGACCTGGAGATGAGAAGAGGCAGACAGGTGAACAAGACATGACTAGTATCAGTGTATCTTTTAGAGGGATTTTTAAAGCAGAGCAAAGATGCTTTTGTGCAACTTCTTAAAACTCTGCTTGCTCCATTACTTCAATCAATATTGAGTGTCAAATTGTTTTTGCAGAGGTTTTGTGGTCTTTTTTCTTCTTTAGTCTCATTGGAATAACAGGTTTTCTTTTTTTAGATAGACATAAAAGGGTCTGACAAAACCTGCTGCTTCATTATCTCTAGGCTAATTCTGTGTTCTGCTCCTTCACTTCTCTCAGCTTCCTGCTCTGTCTTCTCTGGAGCACCACGCAGCTTTCCCCTTTCCTTGTTTGTTTGTTTGGTGTTTATTTACAGGACAAAAAGCTTTATCTACTGTTTATGCTGTCTGAGCCAGCCCTGACCTTCATCTGAATGGAGACCAACCCCCACGGACAAGCTAGGGCCGAGCTGTGCGCTGCCTCCTTCCAGCGCAGCCCCTTGGAAGCGCGCGTCACTGCCCACCGCCCCTCTCCAGAGCGGCAAGCGGTGTCACGAGGGATGAAGCTCCCAGGATGGATCTTTGGGAGATCTCCCTATGTGGAGTGGGCTCTGATCCTGTTTCTGTAGGCTCTGGAAGGGTCCTGCGTCTCCAGAGCGCAACCCGGCCTGGAAATCCTTCCCTGCTGACTCGGGTGGCTCTGCAGGCACCCTGGCACGCTGACCCACCTGCCCCGTGCAGCCCCCGCCTCCTCACGGGAAGTGTGCGAGGGGCAGACAGCAGCAAAAGCTTTAAATGCTTACACAGACAACCTGGACTTCTGCGGTTACGTGGCAGCAGATGGCAGTTATAAGGGACAGAAATCCCCGTGCTTCACAGTGTGAGGCAGTTCCCACCCCACGGAGTGGGGGGCACGAACAGCAAATGAGAACGGCCTGGGGGAAAATAAAACTTGCAACTGCCCTCTGACTGCGGGCTAAAGGTCCTCCACCAGTCTGTGMCTGCCTACGCTCATTACAGCACAGCATGACCTTCAGTTTCTGTCCCTCATGGCCTGTTCTGGTACATAGATACCCGAGGCGTGCAGACTACTCCAGGTTGTCTCTGGACCATGAGGAGATTCCTCAGGCGTTTGTTGGTGCGAGGAGGAAAGGGGATGCGCACATGGCTCCAGCAGTGCTGCACTTCCCCACATCTTGACCTCTAGACAAAACCTTGTAGCTGAGAACGAAGCCTGTGGCATGAGGACACCGGTGGGTCTGCACTGGGTTATAAGCAAGGACATTTATGATCCTCACTTATTTATAATAATGGATTAATCTCATCTTTGCTATTCTGCAGGGTCAGAATAGCTGACATAAGATTCCTCCAACCTCTGCGATTGTTGCTTACAGCTGTATAAGCCAGAGATTGTTAAGTGCATAGTTAACTCCCACAGACTGACTTTATTTCCTTCTTTTTTTATAACCATTTCTTTAGGCAAGTCTCTCCTGGTATTTTAAAAATTCATTTTAATCAATTTAAAATTAATAAAGAAACAGTGAAATCCTTAGGGCCTGAAAGCTCCAATCTCTGCCACAGTGAAAGTGATGAATCAGCTGCAGCCTAGCCCACCATGGTGCCTGCTTGGGGAATCGTCTGAAGAGCTATTGCTGCAGCTGAATTAGGTCACTTGGTTTGCTCTTTGCAGAGAAGCAACCGTTTCTGTGATTGGATGCTTCCTTGTTTCTTATCTGAAAGACGGCTGCTCTATTCTGAAGGTACAACTTCTGGCAGTACCTAACTGGCACCACGTATGGCCTCTTTCCTATGCATTTATGACTAAAAGAGTATAAGCACAACTGAGGACACAGTTGAAACAAACCTCTTGAGAGGAGGGAAAGGATTGCTGCCTCAGACATAAGGATACTGTGATACCTAAGATCTCATCTGACTCCTAAAATACAGCGTAGGGGCTCCTCAGAGGATGGACTCCACGCTGCCTCTTCTGATCACTAGCTCGCACTCTTCCACAGGCCAGGAATAGAAACCAGGAATCCTGAAAGCCAGTCCTCTGTGCCAACCTCTAGTTCGTGTCTCCTCCCAAAACCAAGACTAAATTGCCCAAGCCCAACTCTGCTCTCTTCACAAGAGAGCACTCCCTCCCAGAGCCAGGAATAGATCCCACAACTGCTCAGTCTCTAATCACTCAGGTCTAATTGCTATGTCACAATTGCAACCGGCGGCTCTCCAGGGSATTACATGGAGCCTCTGTGTTGTATGCTACTGCAGCACATGAAGAAAAGCGCTTCCCACCTCACTTGTTCAGAGCTGGTGAGCCACGCAGTTTAGTCACTTGTCTTTGTATGGCTATGGGCCACAGCAATACCTTGGTCGCAAATCTACTTTGGTACATCCAGTTTGGGGCAAAAGTAGATCCAAAGACAGCAGGGAAGCGGGCATCCTTAAGCTGCAGGCAAGAAGAAACATTCCTCCTGGGATGCACTTTGGGATGCACCCACATCTTCTCTCCAGCTCTCTATACCCAGTGCCTGGGAACAAGGAAAGCCGAACAGCTGTTACGGTGTACTAGCAGCATCAAAAGTTCCCAGTTCGTAGCAGGGGAGTGGGAACCGCCGCTAATGAAAGGGACAGAAAGGACTAACAAAAGGGCAGAAGCCCTCTTAACCTGCCCACTACAGTCCTGTTCATAACAGGGCGTTCAGTCCTGTTTACCCACTGCCCAGGCTGTAGGCTTCCCTGGCACGTCCCTTCTTGGAGGTTTCTAAGGAAATGGCATAGGCATCCCCTAACCTGAGAGTTGTCCTCCAAAGGCACGTGCCAGGTTTTGAGGGCTGCATACCTGGGCTGAGACAAAGGGGACACAGCAGAGCTGCATACCCAGCTCCTTCAGGAACCAGCCTGAAAGCAGACAGGCTGCCCATCAGCTGGCAGCTATGCTGAAAAACAGATCTGAATCAACACTGGCTTACAGCACTTATCTAAAAACACCAGTGACCCACTTTGGAAAAAACAAGCATACAGTGTTCCGTAACAGCAGGCACCACCTCCTCATCCACGCCCGACTGTTCTCATGCGGAAAGGACTCACCATATATGAAAGCAAAGAACTCAGCTCAACTCCCCTTACACGGAGAAAGCTGCCCTGTCAGTGGCCCCAATTCTTCTCTAATACTGTTTAACTGTAAAGCAGTTCGCCTAATTTCAGTTATTTCTCCCTTACATTAGAGCAGCAAGAGAATCAGACACAGTGAGAGTTTTCTCTCAATGAGAAAGGAACAAGTAGTGCTCAGCTGGGCCTTAAAAGGGGGAAACAAAAAAGTCATAAAGAATTGCTTGCACTTTCCCTCAAAAGAAGCAGTTTCACTTCCCTTACAAGCAGTGGCTCTAAATAACAAGATGCCTTGAGTAACTAACTGAATGTTCTTTGGATAGAGCTTGCAAAGGAGCTTATACATATTAAACAAGAAAGATCTACTGTCTATAACTTGCTCTTTACGAACAAACAAAAGGTTTGGACTGAATCCATTTTAGGGCAAACTTTACAAGAGCCTTACACTAAAATTATTCAATAGAAAGAGAACTCAACAGAGCTCAGGGTATTTGTGAGGGGCTGACCACCAAAAGCAATTTTCTTTTCAAGAAAATCAAACAGTCTCCCTTTTCTTTGGCATTAGCATGATGGAGCTGTAAAGATTTAGCAGTAGCACTGCATTAGCCTCTAAGAAACATACGAAACAACTGCTCCCTTAGCTAGATCAGCTGCTAGACCAAGTGTTATAGTCGCCATAATCAGAGCTGGAAGCAGAAAGGAATTCATCATTAATACAGAAGGACAAAAGACTTCCACTGTAGCAAGGGCCTGTGTATTGCTAGGTGCTGGTACGAAAGTGTCTTAGCATCACACAATATGCTCAGCCAGGATAGTCTACTGTTCCGTTATGAGGAGTAACACTTCAGTAGGAAAGTATTTAGGTATTTAGTATTTAGTTGGAACCAGTATTTAGCCCTTGTAACTTTACAAATGRCATTTAAAGACTAAAAGACCTGCTGCCCTTCTGTGCCTTTGCCCTGAATCTGGAATGACATTCATATAGGAGAAGGCAAAAGCAGTCATGCGGCAGCAAGAGGGACTAGGAAAGCTTGGAGAGCTAGTGGAGGCAAAGATCACCTACCCTCCCTCCCCCAAACGACCCAAGAGAACCCAAAGGAAAAAAACCCCAAACTTTATGAAGCCTGCAGAGATGAGTGCTACAATCCAATATGCTAGCTGAGCACACCTAGTTTGGCCAGTACACTGYTAAAAGTTAAAGCAGCTGCATTCTCCTATAATCAGAGAAAGCTCTGGTGATGTGACTTTTCCCAGCTCTTCACAGCTGTCTGAGTGCGAAAGGTCAGATTGGGAGTTATCCACAACACAAGGCTTTCCATCCTCCTGGCAGACCACCTCATGCCAGGTATTTTGGAAASTGGTTCAAGCACAAATGGTATATGACTTGGAAAGACACAGAGACAAATCAGCTGCTGCAGAGAAAATAACATTCAGTGGTTACGGGAGGAGACTCACCTTGGGGTTCAATTCCTGCTCTGGCACATGTCCTTTTTCTCAAGACAGCCTTCAAAAGGGTCCAGCCAGCTCGGGGATCTGGCTTACCAGCTGCCTAGACTCAGAAGTGTCTGCAGTTCTGCAGTTACAGTCTCCTAGATACTTAGGTATCTAAAAGGGTTCTTCTGAACATACTGAGCAGCACATCASTGTGGAGCAGCTTACTATCTATTTCAGACTTAAGCCTCTCACATTCAAAAAGTGTTTTTGTCCCCTCTGGAGAGGAGCAGTATGACAAAATTATTTCCCACTCACCTATTAAAGGTCAGCTACAACAGAGACAAAAGATTTGGGCTTGTGCTCTTATTTGCTCACTGACGAGAGATAAAGCCGAACCAAAATGGTTGAAGATGTTTCTTTTTTAAATTAGTACTTTTTTTTTCACATTAGAAATTGAAGTCCTGCTTCACCAGAAAGCTCCAAGGTTACTACAGACCCAGTACAATGGTAAAAGCATAAATGTGTGCAGTTCATGTGTGAGAATTCAAAAAGCTTTCCTCAAATGTTACAAATATACTTAACATCACAGGCACTCCTGAGATAAGTAATTCTATTATTTAGTAATATAAACTATAAAGTAATTCTATTATTTAAAGAAACAAACAACTTTAAAGTTGTTTATACATATCAAAATGAAGGTCGGGAAAGGGCAATTTCTTATATGTTCTTTGACAATTAGATGTTCTTGTATGCTCTTTGCAGGTCACATCTAACGTCATACTCCAGCTGAGACCCTGGATAAACTGCCGTGAATATCATGTGTGCAGGGCTCAGTCATTTCATTTTAAGGGAATATGGTTGTTTCGCTTTTTAAAAACTTCCTGGCTAAACAACATTTTAGATTACCTCCTTTTCACCTATTTTCAAATGAAATTTTTCTATCTTTTTCCCTTTCACATTGTTTTACCTTCTTTAGACACAATCTCTCTCCTCCTGGATATGCATACCATTGCRTGTCCTGCTGAGGACTCGCAGTTGTACCCTCCTCATCCTATTCGTATAATCCTTCTGGTCAAAGGAAGGTCTCTGAAAAGACAGGCCTATAAGAAGATCAAAATTCAAGGTCAGATTTGGTAGCGAAACAGCAAAAAATATTCAGTGCTTTAATGACAAAACTTGTTATCGATGTCATTATCTGAGTTCCCAATTTCTGTTTTTTCTGTTACTGAGATTGTGTCTGGGTAAAATACAAAACATCAAAACATTGTCATAATCAAAGAACAGTTGTTTTGGKTTTTTTCCCCCTTGGCCGATTAAACATAGCTTAGTGAGGAAGAAAAAAAAAAACCAGCAATACTCAAAGAGAAGCAGCCTCAGCTTTAGGTCATAAGCTGCTTTCTAAGGTTTGGGTTGCCACAGCTACAATGGACCTAATTTTGTTGAATCATGAATGATTCCAGGCTCACGAGTGCTACCATCACAAGGAACGGGACACGATCAGATCCCGGCCGTAGGCAGCTAAAGAACACATCTATTTGCTCTTTCCACTTCTCATGCGCAGTGCTGTTGTCCTGCCAAACTGACAACACAACAAAGCGGAAAGAAAGCCATACATGCTTTTTTTAAACAGTATTCACAGGGTGTGTTGGCCTCAAGAGTCTGATGCATCCAACCCCAAAAGCATCTGCTACAGAATGTAAATAAAATATAACAAGAATCAGATTTTAGGAGAGCCTTCAAACTTAATTATTAGTATGATATTATTTCATTTAATCCCCTGTAGGTAAGGCAGAGCTTCCCTCCCAGAGTGTGCGAACACACACTGCTCCAGACTCGCTCCGTTCAGGGTAGTAGCACTACTTTGGATTGACACCAACAGAGCTACGAGCACATTTGCTACTCCTTGCTTGATTTCACTAGCCTGATCCCTGCAAGTAGTGAGGAGTATTTTCAATAGTTAAGTTGTTTATTTTAACTTTCCTTTGTGATCAGTTTYGATTTACAATATTGCACATTCAAAGGCATTTTTCAGGTAGTGATCTTTAAAAGTGAACTACCTCAAGAAGAACCTCATCAATTACATGAAAACATTTCCCAAGTATGCTGCAGAAAAATATATGTTTCTTTCCAATTACTTTTACATTTCAAATATCCCTAACTGTGGATTTAGTCTTGCACAAAAGAATAGGTAAGGACAAATAAGAAATAGTGTAGCCTGGTTCTTCCAAGGGCACCTGTCTGTGCTAAGTCTCAGTTTGATCTGCGACTCTCCAGCACCCGGCTGGGCTTGAGCAAGTGCCGTGTACTAAGAAGGAAGGAGGAGGTGATTTTAGCTCTGCGTACAGCACTGGCAAGAACAAAACTGGAGTTCTAGCCGTGGTTTTGTGTATCCGCATTTAAAGGGGACACTAAAAAAGTCAGTCATGCAGACAAGAGCTACAAAGGCAATCACAGTGATGGAAATAATGCCTAATACTGACAGACATGAACAGTTCTATATCTAGAGCTTACTAAAAATAAAATTCAGTGATTATTATGTACACATAGCTTCAATGGGAAAAAATACTGAGTATTAAAAAGCTCCTTAATGTACTGGAAAAGAATCAAACAAAAAAAAGGTGCAAAATGTTAGTACTGTAACATATTAATAAAAAACAGTAGATTCACTGAATCAAGACTGGATTCTTTTCTGAAAGATTGACTTTTCTTTGACTAAAACATAACTGTTCAGTACAGGGATAACAGGTTAAAACGTAATCACCAGTGATTACAGACTGCATTAAAACATCTAGCAGCATCTGCTAGTCTGACACCTTATGAACCCACTAATTCCAGCGGTATTCCAGTGGACAGGTAAGCTCCATACCACCCCCGTTTCACAGATAAGAAAAGAAAGGCACAGGGAAGTAGGTCCAGAGCTGAAGAAAGCTGCTGCAGCTCCAACACTACTTCCTTCATTCAGGTTAGCCAGGAAACTGACTCAGCAATTATGTGCCCAAATCGGTTTCCAGTGAAGTCGACTCATTTTTCCCCACAGCCCTCAGAACTACTGCATAGGATACCTGATGTGCCTCGAGCTTCCGGGCCAGGGAGGTCCAGTTCTGCAGATGATGGTACGTTGTACCCCCCTTAAAACCAGGGGTTAGAAGGGACAACTGTTATCCTTCTGCAGGATTAGGGTCTGTGCCCTATATCCAATTTACTGGCTATAACTAAAAGTCCAGGCTTTTAAAAATGGCTTTTAATATAAAATAGCAGCATGTAAAATACAGTAACATAAGACAACAGACAAGAGTGTGCACACACAGAAAGCCATATCCTATTCCTGCTGAAGTCAATGGAAGCAGAAATAAGTGCTGTTGTCACTGAATCCCAAATGGTCACTTAGGTGCTCCAAACAACTATTTTTCTGTGCTGATAAACCAAATCAAATAACAACAAACCTAGGCAAAACTTGGTGTAAGATATTTTTGAGTTTATAAAAACCTTTCTTACCATGATGCTGAATAATTAAAAACTAAAAAGCACCAAACAATTGTATTTTATGAAATACCAAATAAAAAATAATTAACTGTAGCAGCTCTCAAAGACGACTTCACTGTTCAACTCAGTCCAATGTATCTGGATACAGCAAGGTTCACACAGACACATTTTCAAGTAAAACTTTATTAGAGCTGGTTACCAGCAGGACAAAACAGAAAATGGCAGCAGTCCGAAGTAACGTAACAGAAACCACACAGAAAGAACTAACTGAGGCAGGGATGCATTTAATTGGACAATGTCACAGCAAAACCAGAGTGCAGGAGGAGAGTGAAAAAAAAAAACCCACAAACCTTTTTTTCTAGGTTTCTGTCAGTGTTACAGATACACTCCAGCGCAGGACTACTCTAGAGCAGGGCAGAAGGATCAAGGCACAGGAAATCCTCCCCTCTGTGGGAGGTCCGAAGAAACACCAGATTTTGAACTAARTCCTCAAGGCGCAGAGGCGGCATTAAAGCCTTGATCCTGCTGCTAGTGCAAGCAAGGAAATGCTAATGCRAGTGCTGGGATGACGCTAAAGAACTGTAATGATCAGATGTGAAGAACAGTGGATCAGTATCTGGGACTTTTAAGT
The DNA here is from genome assembly GCA_003342895.1 of Casuarius casuarius. Taxonomy (NCBI): domain Eukaryota; kingdom Metazoa; phylum Chordata; class Aves; order Casuariiformes; family Casuariidae; genus Casuarius; species Casuarius casuarius. Next base: position 6,889,084 of record PTFA01000026.1, read on the forward strand.
CAGCTCTTACCTTCTAGAAGTTCGCACCCTCTCACTCAAAATTACTCTGTACCCTTCTTCTGTTGAATGTTACGACCTTGCTGAAGCATCTGTTTTACTGTCCTATCTGCAGACATATACATCTTCCTCCATGCAAATATAAATCTCCCCTACCAATCACCTTAATGAAGATGGTCCAAAGAAATGTATCTAAGGAAGGAAAAGAGGGAATATCAAGTAAGTTTTCTTAACTAACATCTACTAAAACTGCAAAGGATTTCTTAAAGCAATGGCATAAACCATACTTTTGGCAGCAATTAAAAGTAGAACGGCAAAGCAGTGGAGAGTATATATCTGTATAAATATGGTCCTGCTGTCATATTCTATCTATATAAACTGGTCGGTCCTAAGTCACTGCGGATTTCTTCACTCTGCATTCCCTGAGCCAATCTCCTTTCTTTTGCTTGCCAAGATGTTTTCCAAACCTCAGAGTTCCCAGTTTATCTGAATGTTTACATGAACTTGAAATCTAACTTCCACAGTTAGAAAGGGGAAATATTTCCAAATCAGAGGTCAGAGGAAGGTCTGTGGGTAAATCCTATATCCCTCTGAAAATGTAGAGCATGCATCTTCTTTTCCACTTGCAAGGTAAGAGGGAGAGTTGTCCAGCCACATTAATTGGTATATGGGACAATGAGAGAAAGACCATCTAAAAAAAGAAATAAAAAAAAGTCAGTTCATGAGTTGTGCAGGCTTTATGACACCTACTTCAGTAGATATGCTTTTTATGTAATCACGCTGGTGCCAAAGGACACCTAGCCAGCTGCCTCTACTCGTTCAAAGAAACAGTGTCCACGTATATAACAGCAGAGGATCTGCTAAGTACAATACAGAATGCCCTAGGACAGCTTGATCCTTAGTAATACTAGCTACTTTTATAAAAAGAAATGGAAACATGAAGAAATAATGTCATTTACCCATGTTATGCCCTGTATCAGTGATACCTCCAAGAATCACAAATTCTCACTGCTTTCCAAAGGCAGTCGAGCAATCAGGTATTACAACTTCTGTCTTCAAAGGGAGGCAGACCACTTCCCTGGAAACCAGCACTAGTGACATTTTATAGACTGAATGCAGTGACATCTTCACAAGAACATATTCTTAAGCCATACTTATACACCAAACTCCTGTTGATTTCCATGGAAATGAAGATTTTAAATACATTTAAAAATCTGGCTACAGATAGCTAATCTGGCCACAGATCACTTAAAATTTGGCCAGGTCAACTACAGAGCACCTTCCTAACATTGCTTTCTTAAGCGGGGTCTTGTTTTGAAAGCCGCTTATGCTGTTTCTGTACTCACTATGGCCAATGCTGTAATCAGATTGCCATATTCAAACAGTGCTGTCTACACTACCGCATGCACTCTCCCTTATATAATAACATGGTCTCTTCACAGTTTTATGGTATAGCAGAATTCTTCCCATATGAGCAAAAGTGTATTTCCAGCAATATTGCAGCTGCGTAAAGTTTTCTACAAAAGCTTTTATCCTGTGATACACATGGAGTCTCTCAACCCTGTTGATAAAAAGTGAAAGGCATTGAAGGATTAGACCTTGAGAASGAAAGGGCAGTGAAATGCTGTATGTGATCGTTTCTGTTATCATCTCCACTGTTCTGAGCACAGGATGCAGTGTGATTTTTTTCCAGTACAGACTTCTGGGTTTACCATATTAAACCATTTATTAAAACAACAGAGGATACTAGACAGGAGCTGATTACATAGTTTGATAGCTCAGTGCCTGGACAATGACTGGACTAGTCGCGTGCTGGTAAGAACAGGGGCACCCAAGAACAAACCTAAGTCTACTCCCATTTTTTTCTGTAGAAGGTGGAGAAGGTCTTAAATTCCTCAGAGATGTACTGTACAGCCTGTGAAACATGATGCTTGTCAAATGAAGAGTATTAAACACCATAGTGTCAAAGCTGTTTTTTATTTGTTTCTATTTGTTCAATATTTTCAAGGGTAACACATGGAGAAAAAATAAAGTGACTGATAACAGATGATTCTGAATTGCTGGCTTTGATASCATGAAGTAAAAATGCAAATACAAATTACTGAATGAGCAGAGCAAACAGAAGGCTTGGTCACCCCCACCCATCCTGAAATACAAACAGAAAATTTGTTCAGAAAATGGAGTTACCTTTATTCAGCACAGCCTAACTTTTAGATTAAGCACACAGTACATCTTCAGTACATCTAACTTATAGCAATTTCTTCCAAGAGCTTGAAGGTACAATGGAAAGGGTGCTAGCAAGTATGATTATGAATCACCTACCGGATCAAGGCAACTCTGCTGCAGTATTTTAATTTATCATTTATATCACATTGCTACCAAAAGGGACAAAGGGCACTATGCTGTAAATGTAACAGCAGGAATCAAGCCCTTATTTATTCTTCCTTATTTTTAACTTGTGGTTAAACTTAGTATTATTGACTTCTAAGTGCAAGTAGATTAAAGCTCCATCCAGTGCCAGGGTCTTGGTAGTTAACTGAAAGATCTGCAGTCAAAAAACAGCCAACAGATGCTCAAAAACTATCAAGAGGTAGCAAGCATAACAGCTCAAAGCTGTAACACACAAACAGAAGTCAACTGGAACTGCTCTTGTACTGTGTAAGGGCTTAATTTTAAAGCTGCTGCACCTGGTACAAGCTTTTACCCCGCCACCGCTCTTCTGGTCAGGACTTTGTGACTGTTACAGTAATGTTTTACACCACCATTTCTTTTCCTGACCCAGGGGGTAGTGAAATCTTTGGGGCACAGCGTCCGGGGGAAGGACRCAAAGCACCCCTCCCCAAAGCCTGCAGCCTGGAACTAGGGCTCTCTCCGGAGAGGTGGAAGATTTGCGTTTGAAACCCCTCAGGAAGAGAAGGGATCTGAATCCTTGGCTTCTCATTTCTGRGCAAGTGATCTCAAACTGCCACACCAAAAGGAAGCACCAAAAGGTGCTCAACTCCCCCAGAATCAGATGCCACTTCACTTTCCAGGAGGACGCAGACCCTGGTGCCTGCGAGGCCTTCCCAGAGAGCAGCTTCCCGCTTACACGCCTCCAGAAACCGAGCGAGCGGAAAACTCYGTCTCCGGCTTCCGATTGTGTACGACAGGCACCGTGCACCTCTGTCCTACGGGAACGGCAGTGCTTTCACGCACAGCGCTTACACCTCTGCACAGCTCGTAAGAGCCTGGGGATGTCACACACTGGACTTAGTGCCCACGCTGAGTTTAAAAAAAAGTTAAAATGAGTTTTAAAAGATTTTAAAAAGTTAAAATTGAGTTTAAAAAGATTAGCCAGCAAAAAAGCAGGTTTCAGGATCTTTCAGAACTAAAATTTTCGATTTAAAAACTTAAATTCCATTATTTTTAAATCTATCCCTCAGTTGCTTTCTCTTTTCTTTAAATGGAAAMTATTTTAAGCCATCAGCTGCCATCCTTGCAGCAATTTGTAACTAAGATAGCTGCTTTAATTCTGGAAAGGAACTTACCATAGTGGTATTTAATATTAGTTGCACACTGGCGCTTTTCTTCTTAAGTATTCCCGATTAATACTGAAAATTCCTGAAGAATGGATTTAATTTAACAAAGCTTTAATTACACTTTGGAAACTACGTGGAAAGATTACATCATAAGACCTATTTCTATACAAGAGACTGCTACCCTGAAAGAAAGGTAAAGCAAGTGGGCAGGAGAGAAGAGGGGAGAAAGAGGAGAAAGAATGAGCTTTCAGAAGCTATTACCAAAGCCAGTGCAGTTACAACCCTTTTAGCGTGGAGAAGGTAGGATAATGTTATTTTTCTCCACAAAAGAAACTCTTCAGAAAATTTCATTGGAACTTTAAAGAATAAATAAATCAGAAGGAGAAACAACTGACAGAAAGATGTGATAAATGGAAGAAATGGAAAAGTATGAAAAGTGGCGTTTAAGGAAATGTGCCATTTCCTCAACTGCAGTCATTATTTGATTGATGAGTGTCCCCAATTCCATGCCAACAGTAGGCTTGGAGAAACAAATGCACATTTGCCAAAACGTTGCCTCCAAGCTGCTATGTTTCAGTACAATAGTTCAATTTTCTTCCAAGCAAACAGTGCATATTGCAAGTCACTCAACTAATCCGCGCCTAAGAATAAGGCACCGATGGTTTTGAAAGGATTAGGCCTTTACTGTTTAACACACGGCTTTACACAAACTTCTGTACGGTATAATTCCCAACAGGCTGTGATATTATACTTTAATTTAAAAGGAAAACTGTTTAATGTTTAAATTAGGACACCTCTGGCTAGCACATGTTTGTGCTTCTAAAAACCTCTAACTACCTGCCAGGAGCTCACCATTATTTTGCTCAACAGACATCTACTGATGATGCCAGGAGAAAAGTCGTGCCTATTAGAAAGAAAAAAAAAAAGCCTCATTGTCTCGCTAGTGCTCAGCAATGTTAAAACTGTACCTGCTACTAGCTCTTCAACTAAAACTACGCTGTACGGTTCAGCTGCCTTATACCCACTATTCTGATAACGAGGACAAGGGTTTCTACAGCAGAGGATGGTTATTCTGATTGTTCACAATCAAAGCAGCCAAACACTAGTTAGGATGATAATATATGATATATATTTTCTAACGTACTGAAGTCATGTATTTTCATTTAAGAAAAATGGTCCTAATTCTCCATTTTACATCTGAGTTTCAAAGGAAACTAAAATAGGAGGAATCCTTTGCTCTTCTAGTAAAATTTAATGTCCAAGTTATAAATCTTTAAAACCCACTTCGCCAATTTCATGTTTATTTTTAACTTTGTTCAGAGTACAGACAAGCTGTATTATATATCCCTATATATGTCTTCACATAACCTAAGCACGCACTGGGACATATATCCTACTGGAAACATGCACTGCTGGAAACTTGTGAGTTCAAAAAGCAAAGTGCTCCACAATCGTTCCTATCTAAATACAATCTGATGACTTAGTGCAAACTGAATTTCTGGATGGGGATTTCAGGAGGATGGACAAGAATGCAAACACAGTCATGCAAGGGATGGCTGGTTTTATATAGCTACTTATTTCACAGCAGTACCATCACAAGAGGCCGCTCCTAGCTGCTGTATAAACACTGATATAAAAACCCAGGCCCTGCTTCAAAACAGCATATCATCTGAGATTCAGGCTCTTACCTTAATTTATGCCTACTATGTAGTGAATTTACTCTGGCTTAAATCCAGTGATACCCAGGATGGGGGGGGCGGGGAGGGGGGCAAACTACAGATAGAAATAGCATACAAATGAAAAACTGACTTTCTGAAGCCAACTACCTCATCCCAACAAAGGTCAGTTTACTGCAGATATTAAGTAGGCCTACCTCGTTCACCCGCTATAATAGTTCTTATTATCTTTGTAAAATTACATCCTTGTAACATTTTCAGCATGTTAATTTTTGATAATGAATAGCTGTTTGATCAAGACACAGAATTATTTCCACTTCCTCAGCCTCAGTGAGGTAAGGAAAAAAAGGAAAATGTTCTAAACAAAAMCAGTCATTTTTAAGCTATTTTCCCTTTTACTCGATTCTTCTTTGCCCTATTTCTCCCACTTTTGTGTTCTTAATGTTTCCTTTCATCCACAGTGGCTACTCTACAGTTCAGCAGTATTAGACTTTCATATCGAGCATACCTTTTCTAAARAAGTAATTCATATATATAYACACACACACACACTTTTCTTTGACCTGCTCTTGATATTATGTAGATAAGTTTGAACAGAATCATTTTCATATACCTCATTCTCATAAAAAGCAGTATTAATTTGGATAGATTAATGGAGAGAAAAACACTGTTAGGATAGCTGGGGCAGAACTAGTTCTCTGGGTAAACTACTTAGCTTAGGTATTAAACTAAGAACTACAGAAAGAAGAAGTGTGTAGTCATTTCTGTTTCATTCCAAGGATAACATATTTATAATTTTACAAAGCAGTATCAAGATTGTAATTATATACTTACTTTGGGAAAATTTGCTTCAGAATTATTATTGAACGCTTTTGAAGACAGTGACTATTTTAGGTGGAAATTACTTAACAGATAAATTTATGCATCTGTAACACAAAAATCCTTTTCATTTTTAACAAATAACAAGCATTAACAGAAAAATTATTTGTGATTAGAAGGGGAAATACAATCCAGATAGACATGGTACAGATACTTTCACTGAAAGAAAGATTAATGAAGGAAATAACACACTGAACAAAACTTCAAAGCTCCGCAGCTGACCACGTGGGAGACAGAATGAGCAGCAGAAAGCACTGCAAAAACAATCACATGAAGAAACCGTGAGCTACAAAAACAAAGGTTTGTCAATTTAAGAACAGGGTCATGACAACGCAGAGAAGGCCAAAACTGAATATAGCCTATGACAAATACCCTGTCTGCCAGGATGCTGCTGCTRACATTTTGATCAGGTTAAACATGGAAGAGTGACATACTGCCCTGGTGTTACTGCAAAGCACCCTCAGTGTAATACTATATTAGCAATAGTCTTTTTTAAATGTATGCTAGCACCGGGCAAAAATGCAAATCAGCTATYACAAAGGTAAAATCACATACCATTCAGCTCTGGAAGAAAACATGAGATGAAGCCTTGGAAAAGTCAAATGCTGTTCTTTTCCATACAACATCATTTCTCAGTGAGGTCAGTTAAGTTTGCACAAAAATCAGAGATATAGACTTCACAGTAATAAAACAGTTAGCTACTCTTGTTTAACTACACTGAGCAGATATCCCTGAAAAAATGACCGTGTTTAGAATCCATGCTCACTGCTTCATTTTCCTCCTTTCTGTTTTCTCTCCAGCTTCATGCTTCTCCACCTCCCTCACTACATTTGCTAGTCTCCATATTCACTTTTGGATTCCATACCACCTTTCACTCACTGAAATAATCAGTGCTGAAACAGTTAATGAGCACATGCACAGAGTCACCAGTGAGATTCAGAAGCAGAATTTGGATAAAAGAGCTTGGACTGGAGATGTTTCCACCCTCTCTCAGATGTACCAAGCTATCCCTAAACTTACTGAATTTCCCCTTGTTTCACAATTGAAAAGTTAAGATTCAAGAGGGCTATCAGTCTGGGTTCCATCTGCTTTATTTTTTAAAGCAAAACAAAATATTGCAGGATCCAAGTACACCGAGTAGCTTGGGTGCTTGATAAATGTGAATAAGCCCTAATTCCGCACACCTCACTCACACAGGGACTCTCACTGAAGACACTATTACGAACCTGAGGCTACCTGCCCAAGTAAGAACTTACATATATATTTTTAATATGTAATTTATTGGATTAATGCTTATAGTTCACTGGCCACTTGTGAAATCAAGATCTTGGTTTAAAAACCCAAAAGCTGAGCAAAGCTCCTTTTCAGACATCTTTGTTACTTCTTCGGCTAGACAGTCTATAAACCAGATTCACAAAGAATTGTCCTTACTCAGATTTAAAGCTATCATTTCTGGACACCAGTCAAATAGAAGCAACCTCATACCATCATCACCTGACACAGCAAACACCTCTAACCTTGCATTCGTTTTTAAAAGTTACACTTTAGGTTTTTGTTTGAAGTTGACAGCTAAACAAAAGATAAGAGAAATTCCTCTTATTTAGTCACCTCATTCATCCTCAGAAAGGCAGAGGCTTTGCTGAGATACCTATACTGGCACAACCACACCAGGCAAGGCTCCTCTATGGAGATTTAACCGACATCTGCACTTGGAGTTAAACTACCCTCCCAAATGATGTTAGAGACATTAACAAAGGATCTTTTTGCACAACTTCTTCGATGGTTTCAAGCASTGTTTTACAGGATTCTTTTTAGTGCCATTACAACCATGCTAACATGGGATATGACTTTTTTTTTCCTGCACAGATGTAGTTAGGCTTAATCTAATGTTCATTTCGTATAACCATATTTTTTAGTTCTCGATTCATTAATATTTCATTTTTAGTATTTGCTTCTAGTTAATACTCATCCTAGTCTTTGGCGGCTTGTTTTTCATCCAACTTACTCAGTTAGTTGGGGCAGCGTCCTAGAAGCACTGTTTTCTAGTTACTGCCCTGCGATCGCAAGACAGAGCACTCCTTCCTTGCTTCTTGGCTTTTCACCAGCAGAACTGAATCTGCGAACTCGTCTCACTTCTCACCAGCTTCCCCCTGCACTTCACTTCGAAAGCACTTGCGGTAAAGAACACCGACTGCCACAGGAAACACGCTATGGTCTAGAGAGGAAGCATCAAAAGCTGCACCACAAACTAATGTGAAAATTGGTAACACTGGAGACAACCAACATACCGAATGAACTCTGTCGGTTTAAATGCACTGAATGACATGCCACAGCCAAACCACCAGAAACTCGCAATGCGGAACTTTTTTCCATGGTTTCAGGTAGACCGCTTATGTCTGTGATTTTTTTTTTTTTTTTTTGCAGATTAAGTTTTCAATTAAGAGCAGCAACACAATCAGTTTGAAAATAACATTTCCTTTTGAGAATTTTGTACCTAAGTGAATTCTGTATTAAAAAGAAAAAAATCAAAATCCTCTTTTTGATATTTTTCTGTTTGCCCTGTAAAGTTTAATTTTCACTGTGAAGGCAGTCTTGCGTTCTATTGATGGTCACCTGCTCTTCCTGTCCATCTAAAGGTATCGCCAAATGGGTGAATTTGGTAGAAAACAGGAAGAGTGGGGAATATCAAAAGAAATCTTACCTCCCTCCAACCATTTTGGGCATGGCAGCAACAGTGGTAGTTACAAAGCCTGACAGAACATTGAAAGGTATCTTACTAACAAAATATATACAACCTTTCAACTTTTATCTTACTAATACAAAACCAGTGAAGCTTCTTACAAAGCTATAAATAGTACACAGACTACATTTTAAAATTGTTTCAAAAGAGTATTTGTTCTTAGGTTTGATCCAATAAAAATTTCAGGTGAAATTCTGAACTGAAGCAGAAAGACTATTAATTGTTACAAACTGCATTAAAAGATGTGGCAGCAGTATACCTTCCAGAAAGGAGGACTAGTAGGTTGAATGTAAGAAGAGACTCAAAGACAAGAAATCACAATTCAGCAACTATTTGTTCATCTTAATTTTATAGCTTGTGTTCAAACAGGTACATTTAATGCATAAATTTAGGTACTGACATTAAGACCCACCATCTATGAATTTTAACAGCAGCATTTTTATATAATCCTTCATTTAACAACCTTAATGACTGTCACACATTCTCATTAAAACTCATAACAAAAAAAATAAAAACTGGAACCCTCTCTGTCTTTAACATACAGCGCACATCCTCATTTTCTTAACTCAAACAGTCCCAAAGCTGCTGTTGCAAAAGTGTCAACACAAGCAGCATTATAATGTTTCTATAACTTACAACACTACCAAATCAGACACCAAACAGTGAAATTAGAATTAGAGGACTATGATTACAGAAACAAGTACTGGTGATTGCTAAAACTGTAATTTATAGAAGCTACCTTGTAGTGTCAGAATATTAAACAGTGGTAACCCAATTTAGACTTCACTTCCTAAATACATTGCTAGTGTTAGTCCACAAACTGTACCAGTAAAAGTTGAGTTACCAGGTGAGAACGTGGCAAATTCTCTGCCCCTTTCCACCCATTTATGTTCAGAAGAGCCAAGGCGTCAGTGCAGCTGTTGCCTATTTACATCATAAAAAGCAAACCACCCTGTTCCCTGCATTGCTAACACAATCCCCTCTGTGAAAGCGGCACTTGCGCTACTGATCATCTATGTTTTGCATATAATATCCCTTTTAAAAAAGGGATATTCTGCACAAAGCAGTGGCAGTATTATCTGAACCACTCTGTATTCAACTACGTCCCAGTGAAAGATTTGATTAATTACACAGAAGATTCACTAAAACCAGCTAATTTTAAACCGGTAAGACCGCCGGCGTCCCAGGGATCGCTAAGGATCACCTCACTCGCGCCAGGCTCGCCGGCTGCTCAGGACCTGAGGGCGCCGGGGCCGGAGCAGCCGTGGTCGGGACCTCCCTGTGAGCTCACCCAGGAAGGGGCGATGCATGGCGCTTTGGGAACGAGGGCTTTAATGAGCCTGCTAAAGGAACTATCTTCCTCCTCAAATATATGCCCTCAGAGACAACACTAGTTTCAGCTTTCTGCGGACAAAGTAAGTGGCTGGATTTCCCATTCCTCAGCAAGAGACGTGACACGTGGCAGCTGAAGTGCCAGCGTTTCCCTCCAAACTAAGTTCAGCTCCGAACTGGCAGTGACGATTTGGCCTCCGTCTACCATGAAACGGGACGTTAGGCTGYGGGCGCTCTGAAAATGGCATTCGTGGTCCTCGGGCAGAAGGGAGGGCCCTGTGTGTTAAAAAGGGTGAGGTAACTCCAGGCAAGAGCCAAAAGGTACCCGGCCTAGAGCCCCGGACCCCCACCGCCTSTCGTGACAGCCGCCTCCGGGCTGGGAGCAGCCGGCCGGCTGTCCTCACAGCGTCCGCCTCTCGTGAACCAGAGCATAACACGGCTAACAGACRAGCAGCTCAGAAACTCCCAAGCCCTGTCCCTTTGCAAAGGGTGATACGGTGCCTGCTTCTTTATTTATTAAATCCACTTATTAAAGTGGAGCAGTCTGGAATCCTCACTCCAGCTCGCAAAAGCAACAAAAAGCCAAAAACACATAAACAAACAGAAAACCCTCCAGGTTTTGATCCAACTCCCMAAAATGAACCCATCAGCCTTTTGTTCCTTTCAGACTGATGCATTCCATCTGTGCAAATAACAGTGTTAAACCAGGGCCTTTTACAGAAAAACATAAAAGAGAGAAGTGTTCTTCAATGGCCACTTCAGACAGAGGAGACCTTTTCCTTCTCCCCATGAAAGGAGTCTGGGAAGAAAAGATGAGGAAGGCAAACCAAACATCACAAAAAATTTTAGCTATTTAAAAGGCCAAAAGCAAATGTGAAGCCCGTAACTCATTAGTAAGTACAATTATATGAGGACATTTCTGGGATACATGGATGGAGGAAAAAGCATAAAGCAAATGGTAGTGTCCAAATTCAGTGGGGGAAAGACACTGTGAGAATAAAATAGCAAAAATACTTACGGATTTGAGGTAAACGATGCAAAATAAGCTCTTCGGACTAACAGTCTCAGTATCTAAACTACAGTCAATTCCATGACAACTGAATTAGGTTTTGGTTTTAAATGGAGTAAGAAGCGCCTCAAACACACAGAGGGTATACTACTTACAAATACCTGGTGAATATCCTTGCTGGGGGAGATAACCTCAGAAAAAGCCAGATTCAAATATTGTGTTTTATGCCTTGGAAAATTCAGGTATGAGCTCTTAACTTCTTGAATTACGGCTCCAAGGTAAGCTACAWGGAAAGCCACTTCACACTCCACTCATTTTCATTTCCTAGGGAATCATGAGAGATACCAAGTAAAGCAAAATTGTCCTGCCCAAAAGGAAGGAGACCCCCAAAATCAGAATTTTAAGCCAGACTGAACCATTGCCCTAAAATACTGATTCACGCAAACACTCTTGCAGTTTTCGGTAGGATACTCTTCTGAGTAGTGACCCTGCCAGGGCCAAATACCAACGCAGGAAAACGCTGGTATTAAACCTGGACCCCTAACATGGAAACGAAATTGTGGAACTCGATGGAGCCTGGAAGAATAAAACCTGAAGTTGCCCCCTACGGAACCACGCAGAAAYCAGAGCATATTAGAGCAGGTGCTGGGGTGCTAGGACGGGAGCCCACCGCCCTGACTCAGGCCCGGGACCCGACGCAGAAATGCTCAGCACGCGAACAGCACCCGCCTGCTGCCGCTCCGGCCGACCGAGGCGAGCAGGGCAGCGAGCTGCGGCCGCCGACCGACGCCGCCACCAGCGGCGCCTTCCCCAAGGCAGCCAGGAGCCCGTGAGGTAGGAACGSGAAGACACGGAACGTCGCAAAATTACAGATAAAAGCCGACCAGCTGGGCCAACGCCTCCCCCAGGAGACCGGCCGGGAGAGGGGAGCCCGTGCCCGGGGCGGCCCCTGGGCAGCTCCGCGCTGCCCCGCCCCGCCCCGCCGAGCGGCGGCAGCCCCCGAGCCCCGGGACGGCGCCCGGCTCGCCCCGCGCCCAGCGGGAGGAAACGCGGCCCC
>PTFA01000026.1:6902957-6967304 GCA_003342895.1 Casuarius casuarius
GCGGCCGGCGCCGTGCTCCGTAGCCCCGAGAAGGGGCCGCGCGGCGTGGGAAGCCCCGCTGCCTCCGCAGGGTCGCGGCTGCCGCCCACCGGCGCGGGCGGCGGGGCTCGGGGGCATCCCCGCTGCTCTTGGGGACAGAGGCCTAGCGGGCGTTTCGGTGCCATGAAGTGACTCATTCAGTCGCTAAAACATATGCGTCTTGTGCTCAATCAGTCTCAATCCCCCAGCACTTCCTGTAACGAGGAGTTGGATTTGAGCAGCACTGCAGATTTGGAAGTATTTCAAGACGACAGTTTTTAAGCACTGCTTATAACTGCACCAAACTGGTGCAATATAATTTGTTAACAACGAGCACTGTATTCTGGAACACTTTCTGATGGAAGCAAGAGGAATTTGCTATCTAATCCTCTCTGCAAGAGATACGACACTTTTCAAATAGGAATTAAGCTATAAAATATTACCATGCTAACACTAGACTTTTTTCTTTGACAGCCAGTAGAAATAGATATGATTGTAGGAAAAGACCGAGAGGGGTTCTTCACCAACGGTCTGACCCTTGGCGCAAAGAAGTGCTCTGTGATCAGAGATAGCCTGTACGTTGATGGCGACTGCACAATGGACATCAGGACAAAGAGTCAAGGTGGTGAGCCGACGTACAACGTTGCTGTAGGCAGAGCTGGCCGAGGTAAGCGTTGCTTCCTTCAGCGTTAGTTCACCGAACTAAGAATACGACCCTAATYGTAGACTCACACTACGAACTAGCTTGACATCTTGTATTTAACAGTCAATTTCAGGATGTGGCACAATGTGGGTGGATGGCTGCTGTCTGGCCGATTAACTAGATTTCTGCCTAGGAATCCCTAGTCCTGGTTGCCCACGTAGGATCACAGCTGGGCACTGCACCGTTAAATGGTTAAACATACCTCTGAGAAGCAGGAGTAGGCTCTGGCTTGAAGTAAGCTTGCCAAGTGTATTGTAACTTGATAGCTAAAGCTTACAATAGAATATCATAGGGATATATTAATGATTTCTAGTGAAATTAGCTTTTCCATTGTAAACTCAACAGAAAGTTTATTCTGCAAAGGTGTGAATTTCTTGTATGAGCTACTTCTACATGCCTTTTAACAAGTTCCACACTAACTCTTCCTGCACTTTCTGTTGAGCTCTGTGAAGTCTGTCTTCAGGCAAAAAAGCTTGTCCAATTTGGTATCATCGAGAAACTTGATTTATGCTAGTTTAACTGCTCCTCGTGCTCTTCATTTAACTTCCAGTAAAACATGTTATTGGGAATGCACTAGACTTGAATATAAAAGTATTGCCTGAAAACACTGGGTACAAGTAGTACGGTTTGTGTTCAAAATACCTCGCCTAGGATTTTTTGGATGGCTATACACTAAATTGGTGAGCAATGGACTTCTGCTTATAAAGTACAAAAAGCTAGCACAAAACCTGTCTACAGGCTAAAGCTACATGGAAACGATATGCAAAGAATGTTTGCAGCACTTATGCAAGTAGAGTTCTGAGTCTTCTCTGCATATTTGAAATGCTAATGAGAACTGTTTGTCTTAAGCTTCTTGTGAGCAAATTGCTATGGAGATGTGCAGTCACCTTTAGGTAGGCTGACTGCAGTATTTCCAATTACACTATTCCTAACTTAGAAAAAAACTATTGTGCTTGCGAAAGCACAGCCCTTAATGTGTCTGTATACATGGTAGTGACATCTGGTGGCAGTTTGCAGATGGTGTCCTACCGGTTGAAGATCCTTAGCATGTTCTTGTTTGCAAGACAGTGTGACWCTTCATCACCCAAACTGTGAGACTAGAGAGAGGGTCAGCATTAAAATCTTCTCTGCACTTTATCTTGTGCAAAAAGTTAAGTATATTTTATAGCTGTATTGTTGCACAAGTCTTAGCTTAAGTCTGACCCAGTATTTTTTTAATACTACCAAGCCTAGTTCTTCTACCGGCAGTGACCACTACAGATAAGAACATTCCCTCTTCTGCTTTTCAGAATCGCAGTTCTTCCATATATACTACTGCTTTTGTCCCTGTTAACATTTTTTCCCCATATTTTTAAGATGTAGCCAGGGTTTCCTGGCTGGATGATGGTGGAYGGTGCTGATGCTAGATAGGCGTCACAATGCTCTTTTGAGATAGTTGGTAGCTCTTCAGGGTGACATCTTTTTTTTAGCAGCGGACTCTTACGCCTTACGTAGTTATGTCATATCCCGGAGGATAATTCATGCCTTCTCCCAATCCTGTCTACATCTGTATTTTTACAAAACTCCTGTTAAACTAGCTTGATACCCAAATACTAAAACTTGAATTTGAGTGTGTTTATTGCACTGTCTAAAACTTGCATTATTTCCTTGTCTAACACACTCTTTTTAAAACTTTTTTCTTTTCTCTTTCAGTCTTGGTCTTTGTAATGGGCAAAGAAGGGGTCCATGGAGGCGGATTGAATAAGAAGGCATACTCAATGGCAAAATACTTGAGAGACTCTGGGTTCTAGTTGCTAGGCAGACTGTTAAGTATTAGGGGAAGATTGCTATTAAACTTTCCTGGCGGTGAGCTTTAAACCTTACATTCTGGAAACTTTATTAGCAATRCAGGGTGATGGGGTATGAACCTGTGTCTCCTTTGTATCCCTTTGTTGGTGGGGAAAGGTGTTATTTTTTTCTTTAATTCTGTTCATTTCTGTTTTGTTTCCTTGTGTACTCCAGCATTGGTTATAGTCATGGGAAAGGAAGGTGTCCATGGAGGGACACTCAACAAGAAAGCATATGAACTGGCTTTATACCTGAGGAGGTCTGACGTCTAAGCAGCCTCTCCCCATCCACCTAGCAACTGTCTTCATCACCACCCAGTTGTGTTCAGTGCTGCCAGACTGTAGATGGTAGTTTGTGTTTTTTATTTACCCATTTTCTAATGTCATAATTCCAGTTATCCTTTGTTCATTTGTATGTTAACCACTGTATGTAACCAAGTCCCATATCTGGCACCATTACTGCACCACAAAGATGATATGCATGATACCTTGAAAAACTCTCGGGAGGGGAATATGCCAAGTCTAGGCTTTGCTTTGTCTTAGCAGTTAGCGTGATACTGACAACTAAAACAACTTAAATACTAAACAAGGTGCCGATTGTACAATCTAATTTGATCAATGCCTCTTCAGCACTTTGAGCAATTACACAGCTCACTTAGTCTTCCTTTCATAGAGCATGGTTGGGAGGAAAAAAGTGCATGCATATCTTTACTTCTCTCCCTCTCCTCTTTTTTTTTTTTTAATTCACGTTTTGTTTGCTTAACCTATTTTTATAGTGCCTGGTTTGTTTAACCAATTTGCCACTCAAAAGCTATTAATGTTAAATTAGTTTTGTTGTTGCACTTCACTGTAGGCTTAAGTCTTTTATTTTTTTCTTCATGGTGTCTGACGCATGTACTGCTTAACAAGTGCAATCACAAAACTATCAAAGGGTGCCGATGCACTTCCTCCCATGACCTTACACCACCATCCTGAATGAATCGCCAGGGACATTCCATCATTGCAATAGCTCAGGCACTTAATTTTTTTTTTTTTTTTGGGCCAGCTCCTGTTCTGTAGTTGAATTGTAAAAGGCTGCCATTATGGACATTAGATATCCCAACATAACCATCTGGAGTGTGTCTGGTTTCAGTTTTTCATAGGACCAATTTTAATTTGCAGCTTGGGTTTTTCTTTTTTTTTTTCCTGTTTTTTTTTCTTTTTTATATGAAACTGCAATGTCATTGTGGAAAACTGCCACCTTCAGCTGTTCTGGGAGCTCTGGCTGACTCCAGTCATTCTGCCAGATCACTTACTGGTAAAGAGTTTTGCTGCTCTGAAGCCACTATTTGGATGAAGGTTGGTAGTTTGTAAGCTAAACTGTCAAAATGATGCCATTTCAAATTTAAAATATTCATTTGGCCTGTCACACCCTTGCTGCAGAAATCATGAAGTGAACTGCCTTGTGCACTAGTCATCTGAAATGTGTGTAACCAAACTCAGTTCAGGCACGGTACTAACCTGTATGTCCATTTAAAGAGAACTGCAGAATTCTGTATACAAAAGAATAAATGGGAGATGGTGTTGGTTGGAATAACTGACTTGGCTGTCTTGTGATGAATTTTTTAATATGTATTCTGTGCCATACTATTGTTCAAAAAAAAATCTGTTGCTATTGTGAGATGGATTTTAACTGACTACAAGGGTTTCTTTCGAATGGCACTACTTTAGGGACATTCTAGTATTTGCTTCTATTGTTGGGCCTTGTGGATAATGTACAGATTTAAACAAATTCTTGTTGCTGATTTGTCCATTTCTTTCCCTGCACTTTGTTACATCTGGGATACAGTCTAACTCATCTGATTTAATATGCATTTCAAAAAATGCCATAACTATTAAAAACACCTTGTTTACAGACAGATGAAATAAATTTATTCCAACCAAACAAAATTAGACTATTGGTAATTTTTTTTTTTCCACAGGCATCCTCTGAGGCCCTTCTTCATTGCATGGCTGACTACCATATTACTAGATCTAAGTGCAGTTGTAAGTTTTGTAAAACAGTAGTAGTATGATAATATACCTTTAGATAAAGGACAAAATGCTAAGTCTATAAAAGCCCAGCCAGTCTTCAGAGTACACGCTGATAAATTAGGAGATGGTTTCTTGTGACTAACTCTGTATTTATCAGACTACATGGGGAAGGGGACTCCTGACTGTTACAGGGATTCTCCCTGCCATATGAATAYATTATTTGCAATCCGTATTTCCTAAAATGGAAGCTAGAAGGGATCTCTGTCATATTACCTATTCATTAGGGTAGGAACTTGCTCTCCTTAGAACAGAGAGGGCAGAGATTTAAGTTCTCGGTTACCTTAAAAAAGTTCTTCAAGGCTTTTAGATATGTTTGCTGGCCAAGTACTCTCTGAAAACACGAGCTGTGTGAATGAGTGCAGCGTGCCTTTTAAAAAATATGGGTGAGATGTGACAGTAAGCAAGGGAGTTCAGGAGGTGAGGTAAGAAAGAAAAGCCCAAACCACAGAGGTGAATCTTCAGCTAAAGCTATGTTTCTCTTCTCAGTCCTGCCAACATCAGTCATATGCTGCTTGGACCCTATCCTTAGAATTACTCTGTTTTCCCTTACCTATTTACCTTCAGTTGTTGCAACTACACCTTTGCCTGTCACTAGATCTCCTGTCTAACTAAAACCTTTTAATGTGAGTACTCAGAGTACCTGAGTTACTTGGTGTCTGAACTGTATCTTCCACCTCTGTTTTGATGTTTATTTTAATGCTAAAATTAAAACATGCTAGAACAAGCCCATAGCCCTAAAGTTGTTTACTTTTAATAATATTTAGTATGGAAGACACAAATCTCTTGCATCCCCCATAAAATTATGTTAGCATGTGAATCTGTTTTGCTCTGTACCTAAAGTGCAATTGAAAATTGCATTTCTATTCTTGACTGTAGGATTCAGTTTATCTGTTGGGAGTTTTTTAAGGCCATAGGTGGTATTCAGTGTTGTTAGCACTGTGCCCTGAGTACTCTTCATCCCTTTTCTTACTCATTTTAACACTGTTTGGTTCTATCCCCTCTATTAGGCATATGGCTCTAAGGCATTGTCTACGCATCACCTAGATCCTTTTTCTTGTTAAGAAGTAGATGTAGCTCAAATTACTTGTTCCACCGTGCATTTGTTGATGAATTTACACAGCAAAATGTTGTCTGTGCCGCTAATTTGCTAGGGTCTACCTAAAATACCTTTCCTGAATAACCTGAACTCTTAGCAAATTTTACTCCTTCATAGTTAACTCCATTTTCCAGATTAATACACAATTTAAATACAAAAGCTTATTCTCCAATGCTAAAGGTTTGAACACTAAATTGTGACTTTGTTCAGAAATTTGTGTTAGCATTTTATCTTGCAAAAAAGAATTTTAAAAGAAATAGTGAAACGCCTTGTCTCAGACCTTATTAAGTTCTAGGTGAGTAACTGATTTTATCTGCTCAAATTCTGTTGACACATTAAAGTCATAATATATTATGTAGCTATTTTCCTTTCCTTTTGATTAGTAGAATTACACTGTTTAAATTCTAGCCCATCATCTAATGTTACATAATTAGGTGCTGTTCCAAAAGTATGGAGGTAACAAAGCTTATTAGGCTTTACCACCTCCCAAATTTTACCATTCAGGATTTAGGAAAAGGATTCATAAATTGTGACAGTGCAGAAACCTGATTCGTAGTTTCTCATCATTTTTATGCTCATAATTTGTTCTTTACCCTCTTGCTAGTCCATGAAAAATTTGTATACAAACTGTCCTCATACCTTTTGGCTCTTCAKATTCCAGCACAGCACGCTCAAACTTCCTTCTATTATGAGGTTTTGTCTAATTCACGGTTTATAATGCTTAGCTTTCCATTTTATAAACGAGCTCCCTGAGTCCTCATTTAAAAGTATTGCATCTTTTCTTATGTCAGCATTTCCCAAACACCAGGGAGCTCTCAACCTTCCCCCCCCCCCCCTTTTGTTGAAAGAATATGTTCTTATTCAAGGTTTGGATAAGAGAACAGAACATACATTACAGCTACTGTTTTCAAAAATAGGGGAGGAAAGAGTAGGAAAAAATGTGCAAATGGTAGCTGGAAGCAAAACCTTCAAAGGTTATTGGGGAGTGGGCTGGTTTAAGCATAGTTCTAAACTTGTTCAGTATCTTCAAATTCAGGAATATAAATCACTGGAAAGTGAAGCAATTCAGTCAATATTCAAAGGTTTACTTTCTCTTCCTCTACCCCTAATGCCTTGTGCCTCTTGGACTGCATGGCACACACTGGAAGATGATTAGGGCTGCATTTATCTGCAGGATCACAGGGCTTTATAAGTTTCTAATGCTGACTTTCAGGCCATTCTGATCAGTCCCTGCCTTTTCTGAAGTTATACATCACTGTGCTACTTTTTCACACTGTAATCACCCACAGGCAGATTTTAATTGTACCAGTCACTATTACTTAGCTTTTTAAATACTTTTGCTTTTAAAATGAATGTGTTATTTAGAATTTAGTTACGCAGTAGAGGAAAAAAAAAATTAACTATTCTGAACTGCAGAAGAAATTGCATTTTAGGCATTATCCAATTTTTATATTTATTCAGTCACATTATTTACATGTAGTCATCCATTATTACCGTCTGTTCAAACACTGGCCCTGGAACTCTCCCAACATTGCACACTGTCATTTTGGGGTGGGCAGTAGGATGTCCAAAAAAAAAAACAAAACAAAACAACAAAAAAACCCAAACACCTTACCAGACCTATCACTTTCTTCCAGACACTTTTTACTGGCGCGCCCCCCCCCCCGCCAACAAATGAAATCTTACCTTCATCTTCACAAGCAATTTTTAATTCCTGTTCTCTCTTGGCTCCTGTGCGTTCCCTCTGCCACACTGTTCTCATGAGTTGCAGCCATCCCATCCTGCCCACCACACTGACTTTGGTGTTCTTCCAGAAATTCTTCCTGCCTGTTACTCCTCAATAATTCTATATATATCCTTTTCTGAGTAATTTGTTCTCATTATGTAATGAAAGGTTTGGGGCAAGCTTGTTTTGTAAGAAGCTATTTATACTTGTCATACAAATAACTATATTTTGTGATAACTGCCAGTGATACCTATGCTATTTTATGCAGAGAGAGATTATATGCTTTCACAGGTCCCATGAAGTGCTTTAATTTCAGACATTAGTTATGACTACCTATTAGAAGAAAAAAATTTCAACTAGGAAATCAAGTATGGACCTTTTAAAAGCACCAACATACAATTCTTGATGACAGAGACTGTAGTGAGACTTGCAGACTTCACATAAAATTTGTGAGATGTTCATGGCAGTTTAAATGTGGTTCTGCTTCATGTGGATAACGTAAGTAAGTCCAAGTCCAACAAAAAATCCRTATTTATCTTTTCCTGTAGGTTTGGACAGGCCATGCCTTTTGAGACACAGATGATTTATCCAGCAAGTTTTAATGAGATATGCAAATTCTACTTAGAAATACAAAGAGATTCTTAATCCTCCAAAGCATTTATAATATCAAATGTTATTCTTTTATCTCCATTTTCTTCATCATAGGCAATGGCAACAGACAAGTAAACTAGATTGAGGAGGTATCATTACAGTGTTTATTACCAAGGCCTGCCGAAATAAATTTATGTTCACGCCATTAGGAAATGTATAAAATGGGACAATTAAAAAAAATACACACTAGCTTTGGTATGGAAATGGAGGATCACTCCTGCATGCTCTTCCTGTAGATGATGGAGGGTAGGAGAGAAACTGATACAGAGTATCATTTTACTTGTTGTCATTGCAGCAAATACTACAATCAGGGTTACATATGGCATATGTTACGAAGTTTACTTCAGTTCATATACTCTTCAGGTTTTAGGGTGCCTGAACTACTATATGAATAAACACTCACATGCACTCATTACATACGAGCAGCAGGAACCTATTCAGCTGAACTGTTTGCAAATAAACAACCCTCAGAAATCGGTTTTCATACTTGGACTTAACTATATATATATGCAAGTTTGAGTGAAGGTAATACTCATGTTTAAACCGTATAAGGGAATTTTATGTGGTGAAAATGCAATACATCGTTTGGCCCTAGTTCCATGGATTGTTGGTGGCAGTGGTTTGACGACGAATCATTCTTCAGTTATCACCCTTTTGCCATGCCTCACTCTGAAAAGTCTAATTAGACTTTCTCAGCTCTTAGCCAGTCCAAGAGAGATGATTTCCATTCCCAGACTGTAAGCAAGGAGGGTAGAGGTGCACTGTGCATTAGGTAAGAAAYAACAATTGAAAATGCCTCACCTGTAATCTGCTCAGCCCAGGATTTGGTGTTTTCTGACTTCCAGAACATGCATACAGTCTCCAGCTGGAAAGGTCTTGGCATGGTGGGCAGGAAACATTAAGGGTACTCTGGTCTTCTTTCCCTCTCCCCCATGCAAAGTATATGCAAAGACCGAGAGTGACTGAAGCTTCTGCTCTGAACTCACAAAATAATTACGTGAACAAAAATTAAGGTTTTCTAAGTAACTTAGTTCCACTGCATACATTGTTGATCAGTACACTACTCTGTACTGTGATACATRGTATAATGTAAGTGAATTAATATTACTAAGAGATCTTAACAGGTGCTCTGGATCTTTAAACATTTTTAAACTTACATTCATTGTATACACAGTAATAAATGTAGAAGAGTAAGTAATGCAAAAGTTAAATAAATTCCTTTTGATACTTAAAGTGGAAAACATGTTTATTAACATTCTTTCAAGCTTTCCTTATTCAAGGCCATATAAAAAACTCTGCATTTTGATTATACACRTGTTGTTACTTTCTACATAGTTACAGAG
Organism: Casuarius casuarius; assembly: GCA_003342895.1. Taxonomy (NCBI): domain Eukaryota; kingdom Metazoa; phylum Chordata; class Aves; order Casuariiformes; family Casuariidae; genus Casuarius; species Casuarius casuarius. The sequence goes on from PTFA01000026.1 coordinate 6,912,394, forward strand.
GTATTACATATAATTTACTTTTTTCATGATATACTGTTAAGTATTGAGTTCTGTTAAATAGTTGTAAGCACTTGTTTTCAAATCAGATATTTGAAAAGAACAATTGTTCTATATACATAGTTTAGCAGACTAATGCAGCATAAAATGCTCTTTAGTAAGAGGTATATGACTTGAGGACCAATAGAATACTTACCTAAAATTCTTTTTYTTTCTTTCTTTCTTTCTTTTTTCCCTCTCTCTCTCTCTATGTGGAACTTCACTTGCTTTTTCTGTTTTGGTCACTCCACATTTCCAACATAATCACAGGAAACTAGACTACATGGTAGTAGCAAATAGGGCCAATTAATGTGTTAACGATGGATCTTACTCTTTGAATCACTTAAAACTAAACACAGATTATAAGTTTCCTTATCCTAGGAACTGCTCAAAAGAACTGCTTAAACTCAGCTGCTGTTGCAAATGCCAAAGGATTATTTGGAATCACTGCTTTGAGATAAGTGTCGGCTCTTCTGCTTTGTTTTGATACACCAGCATGTAGAACACTGATCTGTTCTACATTTTTCTTTCAGAAGTGGTGGAAGTTTTTAGGAAAATCCTATACAAACATGCATCAAATACATTTTTTGTTGGGCTTAAGTGGTAACACCATACACGTAATAAATATTGCTATCAGTATGACCCAGTTGTACCTACAAAATGTAATATGGGGGGGGGGAAAAAAAAAACGAAAAACTATTTCCAGCTAAATCCCATTTCAACAAGACACTGACATTTAAAGTAGAGTCTGTGTGACATTTCTGTTGATGTAAACTATTAACATTATTCATTAGCATTGTGAAATCCAGTTAAACTGTTCATTTTGAGAAGACAGAATGTGTGACTGAATACCTGAATCAAAAATAAATCTATCTGTAGTATGATTAAACCATAGTACTACTACATGAGCTGCTGCTCCTACTGAAGTAACCAAATGGATTACAAAATAAAATATATTCCCTATGTAAATGTTTGTAAAATATAGCCATAAGAACTCTTGTTCACACATTTTTCATCATTAGTAGTCTTAAACAGTATTTGCCACTCTGTACTCCCTTTCATCATTGGGCTGCAGTTGAACCACTACACTTTCTTCATTTATTCCATTTTCTGCATCACTACTATCAATATTGTCATTGTCATCTTCCTCATATTCCGAGGACTCGGTCATGTTTTGATGGGAATGAGATTCTGACAAAGCCCCAAATGACTGAGTACTAACTGAGGCTAACGGCCTAAGCAAAGGAGTATTTTCGGATACTTCATTCTCTTCTTGACTACTGTCTGTTTCAGAATCTGAGTCCCCCTGAGAAGGGACCACTTTCTGCTTACATACAGGACATGTTTTTTTGGTTTTTGTCAGCCATGGGTCCACGCACTTGCAGTGATACGCTGTTAGAAAACAAAAATACAAGTGCATCATTATCTAAGTACARAGGACAAATTGTATTTATGTTAAAATAATGATGATGAAATTCTCAGAGAATTTTAGTTGCAAGTTTGTTGGCATGAAGGCTGCATCTATCCTTATATACAAAACACCTAATAGATAAGGATCTTGGACCTAATTATAAGCACTGTTACAAATAACACAATAAATAACTATTTATTCARTGAGCCTGAGGGCACTCCTGCAGTGGGCCACGTTTGATAAAATAATCTTTAAAAGCTTCTTGAGGAAGTACAGCCACCTTGCTGGCATACCTGACACCCATCGACATTATTCTCACAATGTCCCCCCCCACCGCCTTTTCATCCAAGGAGGCTGTATCAAAGCATCTTGTTATTAAATGAAATAAACTAAAATTTGCAAATTTTAATTTGTGTTTATAATTGGCACAGCAACTGTACTGGCCTTGTTTAAATCCAGGAAAACTTTGTTTGAAAGTGCCATAATTACGATATTAAAAACTTAGCTCTACATGTTAAGAGAGACTTCTAACTGGCAGAGAGCTACGTTTAACCACAACTTGCACTTTCAAACATGAGCAGCTAGACAAAGGTAAGCATATCATGTTTAATATATGTTTTTCATGCATGTAAGTAGCATGTTCCCCACAAGAATTCATAATGATGTTTTTCAGTTTGTCAGGAACGGTGATCAGGTTTAGCTGCCTTTGTAGTCCCTAGGTGGGATAGATGGGTTCTGTTCTCTCTCCTTTGAGAAGTCCCTGTTGTTCGTCAGCCCGTTCGGAAGTTGGTTTTTGTGAACGAGGTTTTGTGAAGCTCAGTCTGTCATCTGCTCTGTTCAGTGCGTTTGTGAGACTGTGACACCAGTTGCCTCCTTTTCCTATCAGCAATGTAGTATTTGCTTTTGCAATGTCGAGTCAGAGCAGGAATTTAATGGGAAGAAGCTGGCTAAAACTCCATCCAGCCCAAATGGCTGTAATATGATTAATGGACTGGGAGGTGAAGAGAGGGTCTCAAGCTAGGAATAATAAATTCTCTCTTGATAGCTGTTTATATAGCTTTTGTCCAAAAATGTTTTAATTTAGAGATGCTCTTGGGACTAGGCCTCTTCCTAGATTTCTAGATACGATCTCTTAGTACTTACACACAGTTAGAACAGTCCTTTCTTGTGGATGGATACCTGTGCAACTGCTAGATACACTTTTTGCAGTGGGATATATTTGAGAAAGACTGCTCAACTTGTTGCAGTAAAAATGCTCCGCTAATTTTTGCACTGACAATATTGATTTCCAAATGCAGCCAAGGCACAAGTCTRTATGGCTTATTTCACACTACTGGACAGACTGTTACATTCATCCACATCTCCATGTCACTAGTAGTCAGCAGAATTATGTTTAATAAAATTTTAAATTTTCTCTTAGATGTACATCCAAAGAAAAGGCAAAGTGGTAGTGTTATCCTTTTTTGCTTTTAAAAAGAAAAAAAGTTTCTTTCTTTCTCCAATTTGTATACACACTCAGGCACATTAGCAAAAATAAATTTTATAAATCAGTCAGTAAACACATTCACTATGATTTTTAGACAAGCAGTGTTTTAGATAGCTGTTTTAATGCAAATACCAAACCTAAAATACAGCTGCTTACCATGAGAACATGGAAGGATTCTGAGCTTGTCTCCATCCTCATATTCATCCAGACAAATGGCACATACATCATACTCATCTCCTGCAGCACAAAATTGAGAATTAGTTTTACATCAAAAGATTTACAACATACCTTCTCAAACACATACATATAAGCTCTGTTGGCTAATTTCATGGGTTGAGGAAACTTCTAATTCCTCCCCATCCTTGCCATTTCTTTAAGGCTGTAGAGTTGACTTCRCTATATTTCTTCTCCTTATTAGGACTAGAGCTCCTTAGCTTTCCCTTCAAGTTCAGGTTAATAAAAATAYTTTAAACTGTTTTAAGTGCTATCTCTATAATACTCTAACATTCTTATGTCACWCTCTCTGCATTTTTTGGCTAAGTATTCATCATAGCAGTTCTAGCTCACCAAGCCTGCCTGTTCCCAAACTGTACCATCTTCACATTAATGTCTTAATTTCCCAGTGTTCAACAGTCTACATTTTCACTGTCTTCGGGGCTACCTAAGATCCTGGGTTTTACTGCACAGCAGAGGAGCTAGGAAAGTAAGGAGACAGATCCCAATAGAAAGGCTATGTACAGAGAAGGTTCAGGCTCTCTCCTACACTAGAATATAAATAGAGGAAGAGTATATAGTAAGGCAGAGACCCCTGTAAGAGAAAYGAGGCCCCCTTGTCGCCTACAAGGTAGAAGAAAGAAGGGTTGACAGCATTCTTGTCCCCAGTGCCCCTTACAGGAGCTTTCCCCATTTCCTCCCAGCACTTCCAATTCCTTCCAAATTAACTAATTAATTGGATTAATTAATTCCTTCCTAATATAAACCCCATCCATCCCACAAATGTTCCCTCATCATTCATCCCTGCAACTCAATTTTCTGTCTCTCAGAGAAATCTACTACTCCTGTTCCTCCCATTCTCACTTTAATCCTCTCCCAGTAAACTTTTAAACATAGTTCCAGTGTTTTCTGGACTATGTGCTGTACTCAAATTCCACTAGTGAACTTCACTCTCAGATTTGACACACAAGATTTCAGATTTAGCATGCTAGGGTTATCGCTAGAGTTAATGGCCACAGCAAGAATCATACAAATAATCTGAACACCTACTTGGTTCACCTTTCAACATACATATACCACACATCAATCTGTGACCTAAGACCATTTAGCACAGACTGTAAGATCCTTTTTTCATAACAATTCCAGTATTGCTTCCCAAACCACTGTCTAGGTTACATTCATGAGACAGATCAATTGCGGACAAATCAGAATCACAGATCAAGCTCCAAGCTTGTTAAAAAGGCGTTGACAAAATATGCAACAAGCTGTGAAAGTGCTGTTTTGGGGAAAAAGTGGAGAAAGTGGGTCAGACCTTGGGAAAATCCAGCTACAGTAGGCCCACATTTGGGTCATGAACTTACCTATATTATCAAAAAACCTGCAAATGAAGGAAGCAGGCAGATTTTGCTTTGCTCTGAAGAGATGTCCTTTAAACATGAAAGCTTCTAGAACAGTAGCAGAGCTTTCCCTTTACTATAATGAAGCTGCATTCACTGAGCTGAATTCCAGAAATTTTCTGGAATTCAGCTCAAAATTTGTTTTGATAGCATGCTGCTAAACCTAATGCTTTTCTACAGATGGCAAAATTAGATACGTAAGATGTTTAGAGTTACTTTTCAAAGTAACACTCGGGATTCACACGCAGCTCTGCGTGGTTGTTCTGTGCTGTCTGCTTTGCAGATCTAGGGAGACCGCGTACAACACAGCAGGAAAAATGAGAGCTGGGCACCAGCAAAGAGGCTGAGCTTCCCAAGGAAGCTGCAGAAAACTAACAGAAATAACACTGGTGACTCATAAACCTCATTAGTGAGGTAGAGTGGCACAAAAGATTAATCCCTAATGTCAGCTCAAATTTCAAGTATTTATATGGAAATCAATTCTCAGGGAAGGAGAATCAGTAAGAGGAAGTTGTTCACTGCCAGGAAAGAGGCAAAGATGTACCATTTTTCTGTTTAGATGCTCAGAATATGATCATTAATACATGAAATGAAAATGTTATACATCAAAGACAAAATCCTAGAAAGCCACTTGACCCGAATTTTTCATTAACTGCATACTGAACAAAATAAAAACTCTAACAATACACTTCGCCAAAATCAGTAAACTTTCTTTGTAGATCTAAAAAATTACTAAGCATTTTTAATTCTGAAATGCAGAAAACATGTATTTTAGAAGCTGGCTCAGAAACACCAAAAAAAGAAAAAAGAGAAGAAAGGAATTTTGGAAACAACTGCAAAAATAAAATACCTTGCTTAAATAAACTGTGTATGAGAAATCTTTAGTAAGCAAAATTCTCTTCTGCTTGGCATATATAAATACAAAAATATTTTCAGAAATACAGAATTACCCATCTATGTCTATTACATATAGCTGTGTACTTATGAACAATGAAAAATGCAAAAATAAAACTGCCAACACTTTGGCAGACCTTATGACTTGTTTTCTCTATTAGACCTATATTGCAACTGTGCAGCCAGGCAGATGGGCCAGTAATGAACAGTAATTAGATCAGTGATAATCCCATCTGCAGGAAAAAAACAATTTAGGAATACCTAGTAAACAGCAGAACTGTACTTACGCTGGGGCAGATTTTAAAAAGGCATTTTAGATAGCTACATCCCATTATATCTCAATCATATCCATCTATCTGTATATACACAAAAATTCAGTATTCAGCACATTTTAAAATATGTGTTTGTTTCAAATCATACATACTCTTATAGCCTACTAATTGTCACACATATTGGGGATTTTTTCCATGTATATGTGAAATACAAGCATTTTCAAAGCTGACTGCCTCAAGTTAAGCTCTTATTTTATATTTAAACACATTTAAGCAAACAGCCCAATATCTAGAGGCCTTGTGGATGTGGCAACTCCAGAACTCGAGATCCTTTGTCACGTATCTAACCACTGGTTTGGGATCCTAATGTTTAACACTCAATGTAGAAAAAATTGGCTTTACACATTTTTAATTTCTTAATAATATGCCCACACATCTCTCTCTCTCTTCCAGTATTCTATTCTTCACTAAACTTACCACATTTTCTGCATGATTGAGGAGTTACACTGTAATTTTATTGCTGGTAAGATCTAAAATCCTTTCAGTCTTGGCCTATATTCCGTTTTAGTGCAAAATTAAGCTTGCTTGAAAATAATATTAAATATTTCAGAAAATAAATTCTATGCTACAATACATACTAATTCACAACATTTCTCTTTCTATATTATACTGCATTATTTACTATATTATTAACTATATTATTCTTCAAAGTAGTCAGATCTCATGATGATCAAACTACAGGCATATTAAACTGGATTTGTCTTGTTCGCTAGATTTGCTTTTGTTACAAAGACATCACAAAAGACTCTAACGCCCACAGACTTCTGTATGACCAAAATGTAATCCATTTTGTTTTAAATAAGCTTTTTTAGGAACAACCAGGACACAACAATTGCCCCAAAACACTGTTAGTGTAGAAATTAGATTCTGATACAGTGTATTGTGTGGGATTACTCAAAGGTGAGGTTTCTTGACAAGGATGGCACAGAAACCACTCTATGGATGATGCCAACTTACCAAATAAAAAAACCTACTGATTTGCAAAGATAGTCAATGCCGCACCTTTTGTTACTGCATCCTCCACTCAATACTGAAATGCTAAGTTATCCAATCTAAAGACCACCAAAATTAGTTAAAAAAAAAAAATTCCCATGGGTTACAGTGGTCTTTAGCTCAACCCCTATTTAGACATGTTTAGAGAGTGTTTTATTTTTTGTGTATCAATTCTTTAGATATGTCAGAGTACAATCACCCCCACAAAGCAGTCTTTATCATCATTTGCCTATCAACCTATTGAATTCTAGAAATCCACTAAGGCCACTGTTTTCCCTTAACAACCATTTCATAGTCATATGCAACCATTTATTCAACAGTGATTCATGATATAAAGCAGTGTAAGAAAGAGAAGAACCAGTATGTTTAGTGTCTAAGCTTCAGTTTTTGACTAACTCTACTTGCTTGAATACAAAGATACAAACAGATGTTTTAGGCAGTATGAGTACACTAYAGACAAAAAGAAAATCCAGCCTGCCTTAAAACAGTATTATAGGAGGAGCTGCTTTCTGTTTTCCAAAGGCAAAGGAAAGATTTATCATCAAGAAGACTTAAGTGAGCGGATTTCGCATTAATGTCTTGAGAAATCCTATCTTTCACAAAGAAGCATGAAGCAATACATTTTGATTGTGTTGCAAAAGGTGACGTAGAGCAAGTATTGGGTCAAACTTTGTCCTTCTAGTAAAAGTGGCTGAAGAAAGTAATATGAGTGATTAATTTAAAAGAAATATGACTGAAGTGATCATTTGCTTAAAGAAACTAAAATTCCATCTTTCAGGTTTTAAAGGAAGATATTAATGTAATTACCAAAACATTAAGGCCAATTAAAAGCAAGTCCATAGCAAGTCATCTTTTTACAAAGGACTTTCCTGGAACTTCAACATTAACAGCTCAGCTAGCTAACAGGTGAAGCCTGATCTAACATACCTGTTAAAGTGACTCTGAAAAACATGAGATTTTTTTCCAGAATTAACACAAAGGAATAATTTCTCACAAAGGAATAATACCCTTTCAGGGGCGTAACAGGCTCATGCAACTACTAAATAAAGTGAGAAACCCTTCCTTCCTTCCTCAAATTGGCATCTATTTATTTTCTCAGCCACTGTCTTCTAGTCTCTTACGTGCAGAAACAGGAATGAGAGTAATCGGTCATGCACTGTGTACATCTAGAGGATTAGAACAAGCAAAAATTGGACAAGTCTATAAAGTGAAGAAAGACTACATGCTGCCGGGATGATAGTGGGATATAGCTAGAGAATACATAAATGAGATGGGAGTCCACTGGATCACAGACCGGAGACTACACAGAGGCTGGGGTGCAGAGAACATCCTTTTATCCTGCTATTGGTGGTTGATGCTACTACTCATTTGATTTTTCTGAGAGGATCATGTTTTTCTATGGCTAAAAGGCTTGAGATTATGAGAAGAGTAGAAAAATAGGGGCATTAGGCTGCTGATGGGAATACATACCTACAGAGAAATTAAAAATGGAGATGAGCAGAAGACAGTGGCATGCGATAAAGTAGTAAAGAAATACAGGAAATCATGGGGGTTATGAGATTTCCATGCACTTAGAGCCAAAACTGAAATATTTTAACTGTTTTTATTCCTTACAAGACAATGTGGGCTATGATACGCAATGTTATATGCTTCAGTTTAACAAAAGCTATTTAAATAAACCAACAACAATCATTACAATAACTTGTATTACCCATCCATTCCTCAAGCACATCTTGGAGTGTTGTTAGTTTTACCCATAATGCAGTATCAAATTTAGCATGAACAAAGGTCTGCTTTTTTAAATATATTATTGATCTAAACTGCAAGGTGCCTACTCTATTGTTCAAAAAAAGGGGGGGGGGGCACCTGAACAAATACTTTAAACTTTTCCAGAAGTTTATATATTGGACAAAAAAATCAGATGACAAGCTCTTTATTAAGTACCAAAGGGTTTTGTTTTAAAATGTGGTGCAAAGGGCTTTTGCAAAATTAAACCACAGAAAAGAGGGTGGTTTTTTTCCACAAGGAGATATTAAAATCATTTCAAGGCTTCATTTCAGTCACCAAGTTAGAGTTTCCTTGCTGACAACCAGCAGATACAAAACTTCTGGGCTGGTTAGCGAGGGTTACACGTGCCCCATTTCTCCACAGGGAGTAAGATCCATTAGCTTTTAATGCAGCTGCCTACGATCTTCTGTGACAATGGCTTTAGGCACAGGAGGGTAAACCGGGGCTGTGTGTTCTGTAACGCTACCCGCTCGGGAAGCAAGTGCTACGCAGACAAAATGATTGTATCTACATGCTGTTTAGCGAGCAAGCGTATGCTATATCCCAAAAGCATGGTAATTATACCTCTCCTCACCAGCACAAAGGAAGTTCTTGGAAAGGAGTCATGTCTCCCTGGGAAACAATGCATTTTCCACGCTCCTAATAATACAGTGAGACACCCTTCCATTCTCAGAGCTGAGGATAAATCTACCATTATACCTATCCAATTTATCGCAAGCTGGTCAATTACCAGGATTAGAGGGAAGAAAAATAGAATAAATTCACATTTCAAGACTCAATGAATTAAAGTGTCACAATAAAACAGCAAGCATCTGAGTAACAGTTTGAGTTGGCTCTTAAAACGCCRACATGAATTTAGCATGATCCTGCTGACATCAATCCACCTTTATTTTAACTCAGAACTGATTTTGGATCAGCAAAGATTACACATATATAGCCACAGAAATTCATTATCTATAGATTGTATAAGTGATCATCTAATATCTTAGATTCTGGACGTATTGATAGAAAAAGTAAAGTAGAAATTTATTTAGCACTACAAGCTGAAAGACTAATGAAGCAATAACTTTTGGCTTTTTTAAGAGGATCATTTTCTCCCAGATATTTCTTCCTGATAGAATTATTCAAAAAACTTGCATTCCAACTCTAAAGAACATAAAAGAGCAAGTTACTTTCATGCAATCACAGAATAAAGGAAGTGAGATTAAATTCAACCTCATTGATTTCCACATAGTAAGGAAATGGTCAGAGGTATTTTGCATTTTTCTTTTACAGATACTTTTCTTTTTAATCAGAATATACTTCTGCTTTTCTTTCTCTACCCCTTGTTTTTCTTTACATGTTTTGTTTTGTTTCAATTTACTCTCTGCACTGGAGAAGTGACAGATGAAACTCCAGCTCTTCTGGAGATGTCTTACCACTAAACTTCAGTAAAGTCTCAACCTTCCCATGACCACTACTAATATATTTCAGGGCTGAGTGCATTACTTTTATGAATCAAAGCCACTGATAATTTTCTCCAGCACTCTGAATGTGGTGATCCAGTGTAGAGTCTAGCTTTACTCTCAATTTGTATTTTGCAATCCACCAGGACTCACAGATAAACTCCAGGCCTGATCCACAGCTAAAGTAGGCAAAGTGTTGAATCTCTTCTAAAAGAGAAATCTGAAAACACTTTATCAGTGAAAACTTCACAGCTGTGAAATATGACAGTTCACATTATTCCTTCTTCATCTGAGCATAGAGAGTTCAGCAAAGCACAAGTCAGACGTTAATGGCATCTTGAATATCTCATCACCACTTTGCTATTCTTACTRTCCTGATTAAAACAAGTATCTAGACAGAACATGTCCTAACAAATAAGGTGCTGCAGGCACCTTGGGAAATAGAAGTACTTGATCCATTTGCTACAAGAATTTATAAAATCATTATTAAGTAAGTTCAGTCACAAGCTCATTTCAATGAAGCTGATCAGGAGGGAGAGAAAAATCTCTTTCTAAAAACGTCCAAATGTTGCCATTTTTTAAATGATTCTATGATGTTTCATCACATAAAAATAAGAATGTACACTAAAGTAAACTGACAGTTTTTATAAGTGACCTATTTACAAACACTAAAAAAAATTACAGCTTACATGCATAGGGATAAGTTGTAAGCAYAGTAGTGAACATAAATATTTTCTCAGAAGTTTTGTTTTCACCTAAACATTTTCACCCTTTCTAGACTGCTTTGGGACCCAAGGTACCACAGTCCTGGATATTATGCAAATTGGGCAGATATTTTTCTATGCAAAGTTGCCAATATGGTCATAGGTCTCTGGAAAATAGGAGTTTTTAGTGTAAAAACTTCAAAATAGAAAAAATAAGCTCTTTGCCCTGTTTTTCATAAGCCACTGAATGCAATGGCTACCTGAAGGAACCAGAAGCTGACTGAGTACAGTATGTTCCTCTAGACCTTCACAGCTAGGTATGCTATATGATGACTGACTGAGCCCCAGACAACTCATATTAGAAGTTTCTCCCTCAGAAATAGCAGAGTTTAACGAATATAACATATCTTATCTTAGTTAGATTTTCATGCGGAATCACTAGAAGGGAACAAACATTAGCTTTGTTGGTTCAGGATCATTTCTTTAGGATCAGTTTTAAATCCATAGCAATAGATCATTACACCAAGGTTCAGTCAACCCTGCCCAGAGAAAAAAACAAGTTCGTTTCTTTGAGAGAGACTAACATTGCACAAAAGCTGTATCCACTCAAACTGAACATCTGCTTTGCACAAAGTAAGATCAATGTCATTAATAATGCAGGTCGCCTTTATCAAGGGCAACAAAGAACAGTATGTGGCTCTATCCTTGAGTCCAAGAGTATCCCCTAACATGATATCTGTGCCCAGGCAAATACACTGCCTATTAACACGCATCATGCACTAATCAACCATTTTGATGAAATTATCTTTCTACCTTTTCTTTTCATACTTTGTAATAGCTTGAATGCATGAACAATCAGATGGCAAAATGGCAACACATTTAAAAAAAACGTAGTGGAGAAGAATTTTATTCTTTTAAGAAATAGACTGAAATACACAAGACTCAAGGCAGCTTTTTCTCTTTCATTGAATAGAGTAACTTACTGTGGCTTTATTTCTTATATTTTCATTATCTTGCACACCATGAATCACTAAAAAGAATCACAGCAGCAAATATTTTGGGATTAGATTTTAATTGCTCTGCCCTCCTAAAAGTATTGTGATAGAATGAAAGGACCGCTCCTCTGGAAAAGTGGGTAAATCATACCCACAAAATAGTTTTGCTTTCATAGTCTCTACAGAGTCAGGGAATCTACATGCCACAAATATTTATCCATTTGCAGATAAATGATCGGAATAGCACATCATACGGTGACTGATTATTGTGGTCACTGTTAACAGGAGAACAAGAAGGAAGTTTCTTGGAATATCTGTACTGATTTTGTAGTATACTAAAGAATATTTTAATTCTCAGCCATGATAAGTATAGGATGCCTACTTTGCTTCCATTGAAGAAATATTAAAACTCCTCTTTATTTCAGTGAGAGCAGGGTCAAAACATTTTTGTGTACTTTCACTTCAAACTCCACTATCTATGTCAAGTATACTCAAAATTGTCTCGAAAGCTACAAAACCCCTCCACTTAGACATTTTAGTGTTAAAAACAATGGGGTCTAATTATTTAGACAAAGAAAGAACCACTTGCCTTTCTTAAATTTATGTACAGGAAGTTTCTTAAGCTGATCTTTCCTAAGCCGATTCCTTCTGGCCCTGTGTCTGTCTTGCACAAATTTTGTGATCTGGAAACAGGTATAAATAAGACAACATGAACAGTAAATTAAAACAGTAAAAGAACAATAGAAGTTATTTATGAGCAGTCACTGTAAGTTAGTCAGAAGGGAATCCTGGCTCAAACTGAGTCATCTCTTTCCTTGTCTGGACTGAAAGATGAAGCCAAACAAGCCTAAAGCAGTAATGTTCCTGATGACCATGGCACTTGAAACCAAAAAAATATACAAAGTTTTCTTGAAAAGGAAAGAAAGAAAATAATGTCAATACTATATAAAATAATGTCCATTGTTGCAATCCCCTACTGAAGTCCAGGTACAATGGATGGCACTTTTTAGGACAAAATACAGTTCATGAAACTTGACTGGCTTCATTTACAGCAGTTTTAGATTAGTACAGCTCTTTTAGAGGATTATTGCCATGTTCATCAGAATTGTTTTCACAGTACCCAGGTTTGGAGGGGGAAAGCTCTTTACTTCAAGCTGTAGTAGCTTGCTGTGGTTGACCATACTAAAGAGTCTTTTTCCATTTTCTTAATAGTTCTTAATGTTATTTCTAGTCAATTTCTAATTTGAGCACCTGTGGTATGACATTATTTTTCAAAGATGATGACAATATAAGTAACAAAATGGCCCTAACAAAAGCATACACACTAAACAATCTTTTGAAAACTGCAGAGCTTTTAGGCAAAGCAGCTAAAATGTAAGTGCTCTACCTGTGGATAAAGTAAACGCTGGGTGAGTGTTAATATTATAAACAGCATTAATAGTTTGGGAATCCCCAAAGGGCATTACTATACTTCACAACAAATGATGGGAAATAGAGCAAGTGTGAACCTATGTATGAGTGATATGGACAAACGTTATTTGGAGGACAGTCTCTCTGAAATGGTAATCAGTTCTTGACAAAAATAGAATTTATCCTTCTGAAACTTACATGGCTTCTCTTCTTACGCATATCTGGATCTAAACTGTTCAATCAGGTATTTTTACCCCAGCTAAAAATGAACTGTATGCATGAACTGCAGTTTTTCTGCTCAAACCCAGATACTTAATAACAACCACAGAGTCTCGCATTCATTTCTTTGTTAAAACCAAGACTTCCTGAAGAGAAGCATGGCAGAAATCACAAAAGAACGAGGATCAAATCCAACCCAGCACCTCCTCAAGTCCCCTGCCTGCAGCAATTATGTAACTGAGTAAGATTACATTCAAATTCCGTAACACAGCTTTCAGCCAAGGCTGGTTTCACAAGGGAATATTACTTAATCAAGATTGTTGCTGTTATCGTATGGCTGAATGTCCAGTGATGTACAGTAAATCTAAAGCGCCTAACAGTCACTTTCCTATCTTAAGTTTACTTTGAAAAGTATCTCAACACTTCAATATAATTTACAGTGCTACCCTGTTTGATCTTTCAGCATGCAATATATTGATTCGCACTGCATATAGGGTCAATCAGTACACATCTCTAAACACTATACTACATTCTGGAAAATGCTTTCAAACACTTCTCCCCCCTTTTTCTTATAGTTTAACATGGCCTGTGTAGGTAGATTTTGTAATTTCCAACACTACAGAGCCCATTTTCAAAACCCTCAAATATCTGTCCCAAATACATTAGATATATATTGTACTGCAAGTCAGGCCTCCCTATGCTATATACACTGCAACATTCTCCAAGTTCCTGGCTGGGTTTTTTTTGTTTTTTTTTTCCCTCTTTTTCTTCCCCTAAAACATGATTCTAAGACATGGAATGGGTCATTCATTTTACTACTGACTACTTATTGACACTAACAGAAGAGAAATTCAGGTCTCTCAGAGCCTTTGCTTTTATAACTGGGTCAGATTTGGGAGACTGAATTCCTAAGCATAGTTCACAGACATGCCCTTCCTTCCACTTCCTCACAATGCATGAGCAATGCAATTGAAGATGAGCTCAACTGCCTCAAATTCTCCTCACCAAGTATGTATTTCTTCCTCTCACAGCCAATCCTGCCAAGCATCTATTTATTCCTTCAGGGTTGCACAGTTAGTTTTCCCTATAGATTTTATTTAGAATTTGTATCAGTTGAGTATCACAACTCTGCATTTTATGTATCTAGTAAAAAACTTTTAATTCAGAGCACCAGCTCTGCTGATACCCTGAATTAGAGTATCAGCTCTTAAAAGATCCAGCRGTTAAAAGGCTAATTTAAAAGAATCGGCATCTACGGCTTCTGCAAGGGAGTTTACTTACGTCCTAAAGACAAACACTTTACAGATTCGTTTACCTCACTCCTATAACATGTTTAATACCACCTGTGATGCAGGAAACTGTTGTTTTCATGGTAAGGGAAATAGCTGCAGTTCTAAAGAGAGACAGCCTTTCAGTGGGATCGGTCTTGTGTTTGTCAGGTAACTCCCGTTCTTTGCTAAAGTGATTCATGCAAATTAATCTATACTGAAGTTTGTTTCTTGACCTGAAGATGACAGCTCTCAAGTCCATAAGAAATTTTCAGAAGTTATTTAACATCAACTAAAAACAAAAGCAGCTGAACTGGCGACAAATTCTAAAAGAAAATATGAAGAAATGTCCTGCAAGTAAAAAGCATCTCTATTACCATGACCACCATTGTGGAAATTCAGAAAGAGAAGTAAAGCTTCCACTCATTATTATACTTTTCGTATGTTCCCCCCTCCTTTATTCATCTTCTCTGTAATGGTAATCTTCTAAATCTCTCTTTAAACAAGAGCCTCCCTAACTATTCTTACTGTCTTCATCTTCATTCCCTAATTAATATATTTTCTGGAAAATGAGGGAATGGTACTTCACACCATATTTGGTAAGAGTCAAAGCCAGTCCTTATGATCTTCAAAATGATACCACAGTGACTTTCATATTCTTCTTCATTCCTTCCTTGGATAACCAGGATCTTGGCTGAATTTTTGACTTGAGCTGTATTCTAAGCAGATTAATAATGGAGCTCAAGTTGGAATACTGTTGGTCTCAGAACAACAAATGTTCACAGAATATTATCCATGGTGACCACTCTCCTTTAGTATTACCCATCTCCTTACCTGAATTCGCTGACCTTCAGGATACAAGGATAGAGCTACATTTTCACCTAATGAACTGGGACAGAGAAGAATGATCAAGGCTATCACTGACGGGCCAGACAAAGTACTGGTGGATTTTACATCGTCTCTAGTTGATCACTTTTCTGTGCTCTAGTTTCAGAGAGCTTTTGCAATTTTGATTGTTCCAAATGTGCCCAGGATTGTCACTTAAATACATAACTGACAATGCTAAGAACATTAGTATAGAAAGAAGTATTTTAAGAAAATGTTATAGGGCAGTTGATGCATTACTTGATTTTTAGCAAAAGAAAAGGTAAGTTAATACTTTGGTCAGAGCCCAGCAGAGATTTCAAAAAGTGGTATGCAAAGTATTCTGATATAATGCACAGTTGTGCTATTTTGCCTTTTATAGGAGACAGGAGCCCAAATAAGAACCTCTACAAGTAATGTATATGTGGTAAGATGCATACTATATGCTGTAATAGTTTCTGAGCTTGCAGAATGATTATTATACCTGCAGTAAACATCAGTGTGAGACCTGCACAGCAGTGCAACAGCAGGACTAATGTGTATTAAGCAGCACAAGGTTGATGAGGTAGGACCTGCTCTCAGTGCAGGAGAGCACAGGGACAGGTTGGTTGCTGGGGAGGGAAGAGGAAAAAGGTTGTGTAGTGGAAGGGTAGGGGTGAGGACAGTTCTTCGTAAGGAGTTATATGCTGAGGAGGACACCCGAAGGGCTTCTGACATCCCTTTGACAAAATGTGCAGCTGTTTAATATACTGAGAAAAAAAGGATTTCGGGTAAACACAGGACAAGTAAACACAGTACACAAAGCTTTCTTTGTTCCTTTACTGTACCCCTTCATTTTAACTTCAGTAACCTGTACATCTATGATGATTTGTTTGGAAGAAAAAAAGTTATTAAAAAGAAGGAACTTACCATAAATATCACGATGAGAATAAGGCAGATCCCTACTATTATTAGGAAAGGGATTAAGTAATACTCCAAAGGAAGACTGAACTCTGGGATTAACACAACATGGCCACTGTGGAGGAAAAGATATCACTTTCTAAAGAGGTTAGAATTTAATAAACAGTGACATTATAGAATAAATACAATGAAAAAACATAAAATAAAGGTTATCACTAGACATGATAAGGGAATACCTACATGTGCACAAGAACATAAAAAAAAGATCAGCTGATATTTATATAGCATAAAGTCAAATAAATAAAAGAACAAGTGTTTTTTAGAACATTTTTGGAGTTAAAACATAATAAAGTTTGCATGTTCATATACAAAAACGTCCAGGTTTTTAATCCTATTTATTGATTTCAATCATAAATCTAAACCAATGTGAAAGACAACCTTGTAGGTGCTTCAATATCAGAATGAGAAAAATATAACATGATTGTCAAAGGACACCAGGAAATCATTCTTATTTACTAATGTATTTTGGGTTACATTTGAGGTTTAGTTTCAGTTTATGAAGCATGGTAAAGTGCCCTTTTTGTCCTCTGGAGAGTCAAATTACGGTACAATAGCCAAAGTCTTCCTAGAGTAAAATACGTGGAACCTGAGGTGATGCTGGCAACTGGGTATCCAGAATACTAGTATTTATTTATATATAAGGAAATAAACTCACATTATTCTGTTGGCACAAGCAGGCAGAAACACCTGATGAAAGTGTCCAGTTCTATCACCACTACTCATGTGGAGTAGCACTTATCAAGTAGTTTCATCAACAGTGTGTCTACTTAAGAACGACACCATCTAGTTCTTATGATTAATTTAGTGGAAGGCATTAGAAAGTACTGAAGGAGCAAGATCTTTAGACTAACACTAAACAAACCTGCTCTGCCATCCTATTCGAGGTATATAATTTAACCATCTTGTTCTCACAATGCTTTTCTTTTCAAACATTTGAACTAACTTAAAAGCAGAACAGAAGCAGTGCAAATATAATCACGTAACCCCAAGGATATACCTCAAATGCATCCTGCAGAGTCATCTAACATGGGAAGATATCCCCTGACTTCTCTTCTAAAACTATTAATAAAGGATGATAAAAARAGCTAGCTGCAGTAGCCCTATAGTATGATTACCTATCTATTCAGGGAGATGACCAAGCTCTATTCACTTTGTGCATTTCTGAACAAGAAATCTATGGGAAAGCACCAGGAAAATCAATAATCCCATTTTTCTGGGTCTCTTCCAGAGCAGAATTGCACTTAGTCAGAGAAGAGTTAAATGCTGATAAGGTTTGAACAGATGCCCACTGAAGTTCAAGCTTCAACCAATGAAATTTTTCATTTCAGTATTTATATGAATACATAAGAATGCTATATAAAAGGTAGATTAACACATACAGTTTAGTCTTGACTTCTCAGTAATTTCATCACTGCATTGTTTTAAAGTTTTTTTTTTTTTTAAAAAAAGATCAGCATCTTACCTCAATGGGACCTGATACATGTTGTAAAAGAACACACTTACCCTTAGAACTGAAATATGCATACACTCACAAACATATTTTCTGCGATTCCTAAAGCCATATATTCTAATATATTTAAAGCCATATGAAAATAAAAGGGGAAACATTTGATAGACATACTGTAACCCTCTTGCAGGAAATCTATTCTATAGTTATTTTTAAAATGTATTCTGCCCATTGTTCTCAGAAATTTTGTCCTGTTACCTAAAGATGGACAAAACAAACATGGCAAAACGCTTGGAGGAAAAGGTATTTTTAAACTTCATCATCAGTTTTATGATGCTGAATATTTCTTTCAGATTTGGCAGGTAACTTAATTAAGATCTTAAGCTCTTTTGCCTCCAGCTGCAAAATGCTTAGTTACTCTTTCTCAAAAACATGCAGAGGTTGAAGGCTTCTGCTCTTTATTCAGAAAATTGTATGCACATGCAGAAATAGCTCAAGCAGTGATTCAAGATTCATATGTACCTACAGTGAGCGCTGATCTCACCTGCTTAAAGATCAAGATTCTGTAGTAAGCAAAAAAGAGTTTGAATATAAACATTTAAAATGGCTACGTAGTACAATATGATCATTTAACTTGGCATGAGCTAGAAGAGTAACTGTGAACTCCTTTACCAGTCAGAGATAACCAAGTTTTCTTACAACAGAAAGAATAATGTAAGAGAAATACCAAAGCAGAAACAGAACATTAAAACAGTAAGGATGATAAATATCAACTCTGGCCTTTGTAACCTATGGTTCGCTAATCACATATTGCTACAGTTTAAAATGTCACCATCTCTTCAGCTTGATAGGTCTGTTGTAATATTGCCACCTTTAACCTCTAAGGGATTGAGTTTGCTCTAGCAACAAACCAGCTCCAAAACTTACTCTTCCAAGTGCATGGCTAACAGCACCACAGTGAAGACAGAAAAAAGACGGATTAAGCAACAGAACTGTGGTATTGTAAATAACTAACAGACCTACCTATGACGAAAGCACGCAAGCCTGGAAATTACAGGATATTGCTTTCACCTTAGGAAAAAACTAACACTTCAAGACCTAAAACACCTTCTCAGAATCACAGGATAGCTGAGGTTGGAAGGGACCCTCAGAGATCGTCTGGTTCAACCGCCCCTGCTCAAGCAGGGTCAACTAAAGCAGGTTGCCCAGGGCCATGTCCAGTGGAGTTCTGAATATCTCCAAGGATGGAGAGTCCACAACCTCTCTGGGCAGCCTGTGCCAGTGCTCAGTCTCCCTCACAGTAAAATGGTGGGGGTTTTATCTTCAATTGGAATCTCCTGTATTTCAATTTGTGCCCATTGCACAGAAGGACCCTGAAGATCTGTGAGCTGATGTCCTAGACACTGAAACTTAACTAAACCCATATTTTTCAAACATTCCTCTCTGCAATAACTAACAGGACAGAGGTAGAACTCCAGGTGTACAAAATTCAAGTTTCGTTTTCATAACCATGGAGTAACCTCCTGAATCCATATAGTCTATACAGTCCACAGACAAAAATTCTATTCATGCTGTTTCATTTATAACAGACTCTAGGGTCCCTCAGAGCTCATTTATAGTGGCTATTCATTTCCTTTTAACCCCAGAGCTATGCAAACAGTACAGACAGTCTGAGTAATCCCAGGGCAATTCTCAGCTTCTCCCAGACCCACACAAACCCAAGTAACTCCTAACACACTTTTACATACCCAGATAGTTAAACCTACACCCTTCTGTTAGTTTACAGGACTCCAGTGCAGAAAGCAGCAAACTGGGAATATAGTGTCAAGTGAGCACTTCAAATGAGACATTTAGTTTTACGTGGCATTTCTTCAAAAAGCATATCTAACGCATGATATCCTTTAATAATGTGGTAATAGGCTCAAATATCTCAAGAACCTTGCCAAAGTAGCATTCTTCAGACAAAAATTAAAAACAGAAATTGGACTGATTTCATCTTCGGGGCACAAAGTGAAGTATCATACAGCTGCCCCAGATAGTTCAGTCACTGACAGTTCCAACAACTGCTTTCAGTTCATTGTAATAGATTAGCCACTCTGCCGAAGCACCCATTTGTTTTAACGGCTTAAAACCACACACTAACGAAGCAGAACAGAAGAGAAGAGAAGGTAAAATTGCAGATTCAGTGGAATCAGCAGCAAATCAAGGTATTGACTTCTACAGGCTCAAAGTTTCACTGGGAATACCTATAGCCTTTGTCATTAAAAAAAATCCTCTTTTAAATCTCTGAATACTAAAAAGCAGCAATGACTTAATGCAACAGACAATGTGACTGCATGTGAGGTAACTTACCCCTTTTCATAAGTAAATTCCTCTTTAAGAGAATTCGCTGATGTTTCACCAATAAAGACAGAAGGAATGTCAATCATCTTTAAAACCTCAACTGTATAGAAAAGAAGGAAAACAAAACTAGCATTACATGGACACTCTATGGGTACTCTTAAGACATAAGACTCAAAACATGAGACAAGCACAACATGAAGACATCTTTTAACATAATGATGTATATACTGATGTATGTGCATGCTATGTCTTTATGTCACATAAAGGAGTGGTATTATTTTTCCTATCGAGTATCTAGGGGCTTTATTGCACATATAAAACTCAAAATTCTTAATGGAATATTTCAAATGGACATAAAAAAATCTTTTGACCAAAAGAGGTATCATTAGATTACATTTAACAAAAATATCATTATTACTCTGGGGCTGCACAAAGTCACACAGCTCCACTGACTTCCAGAAGTTCCGGCAACTTGTATGATTTGATCTGGTACTGGGTTTTATCAGTCCTTTCTCCCTAAACATAAATGAGCAAACTGGAAAGTAACTGTGGCTGGAAGAAGTCAAAAAGCAGAAAGGAGAGAATGAACAAATCTCACCTCTCTATTTCAGTCTCACAAGTAACTGGATGGAACTGCCACCCCCTTCTCTGGTTATTACTGAGGGCAATAATAAGCTCAAAAGATGCAACTCAAATGAAAAATTATTGAAAGATAAATATAAGCCAGCCAATGAAGCAACCTGTAATGTATGAACTAGAAATGTCTTAACTGCCTGAGTTTATATCCCACATTCCAGAAAACCTTTTCCTCAGCTTCATGTTGATTTGCATCTCACACTTCACATTTCAGAGTCAAAAGAATCTTAAGGTTAAATCAATATCGAAGCATTCGGTTCCCCAAAGAAACTATTAAAAACAATATATTTAACTACTACAAAGCAGAAGCATAAATGGCTTAATGTCACTTCAGACTACCCCAAATCAGGGTTTGTTGTGTTCTACATTTTGAGTTTATAGTGAAACCTGAAAATAAGTTTCACATGGGTTGAGAATTCATTAAAACCACATTCACATAGCTTTCTGGGCTCTCAGCAGCCACTTAGGAAATTAACTTTCAGCAAGCTATTTTAGTCAATGCTGGCAAACACTGTGAAAGGGCTTTTTGGTTCTCATCAATGTTCTTGTTCCATTGTAAGCTCAAAAAACTGGACAAAAAAAGCCACAAAGTCATAGCAGCACTACATGGACATGAACAAATTTCATAGATCTAGTAATTTGGATAAATGATAAACACACTTACAGAAACAGTGGTATTTTGAAGAAGATGGTATTTTTAAGGATAAGAACTTCTTAAAGAAATTCTCAACAGTAAATTTTGCATGTGTTTTACAGTATTTCATAAGGAAAAACACACACCATAAAACAAAATCAACATTTTGGCTAGATTACAAGATGTTCAGTATATATTCATTCTGTGAAAGGGTAAAATCACAATCAATCAGAAAATGGCACATTGTTCTCTAAACACATTTCTTCCAACTGAAAAACTGAAAATATGTACTGTAATACATGTTCACATGAAAAGTTCGCATTTTTTCTATTTGTTTGAGTACACAACAGTGCAACAGCAAAATGAAATCACTAATCAATAAATATTAAAAAGTTGCACTTTAATGTTTGGTTTCTTTCTGATACAGTAGTTTTTGACTGCTTTTTCCCATATTTCTACCTAATAATCAACACAAATAAGTAACCACACCTCAGCTATTTTCCAAGTTCAGAAAAGTCAATCATATAACTCTATCCAAGTCAGTCCAATAAAGTCAGTCATATAAGTCTATCTCATAAATGTAACCATTTAACCCAGAAGAGTTCAACTACAATCTAAGGAAAACAAAAGAAACAGCATATAAAAACAACATAATATCACAAATACACAAGTATACCTACATATTATTATACTAACATATCGTATTTTAAAACATTAAAAGCAGGAGGATTTGCTTTTATACTGAGAGTTCATCATAATATTTTAAATTGATTTTAATATTGCATATTCTAGGGGGTGAAATGATTTTCAAACAGGAGAGAAGAAGTGATACCTGTACTTACTGTCGTTGGATCCCATGCTTATGAGGTCATCAGAATCGACATTGTGAACTATCGCCGCCTTGTACCCAGCTCTCTGTGCATTTAAAACCTGTAAGCCATAAAAAGTACCTATTATAAATACCGCTTCAAAATACAGTAACTTCTTGGTCTTCTGTAGACAAGGTGCACTTTCAGGAAGTTGAAATATCAGCACAACTTCATTTTCACTTATGAAACAAGCATGAACTTTCAAAATAAAATCATACAATTATTGTACTCATACAATTCTATGCTATTTTTCCAGAAAAAGTATCACATGTCATTTGTAGGCAGACAGATTTTACATATATTAAAAACAGGATTAAAATCCTCCCATGCGTAGATAAAAATAATATTTAATCTAATTTGAAAATAAAGGCTATAACTTACTTTGATAAACTAGAAATTATCACTTGATAGCTCATGAAATCACAGAATCACAGCACGGTTGGGGTTGGAAGGCACCTCGGATCTGATCCAACCCCCCAGCTTAAGCAGGGTCACCTAGAACACGTTGCTCGGGCTGCGTCCGGTCGGGCTGGGGACGTCCCCAAGGACRGAGACTGCACGACCGCTCCGAGCGACCTGCCCCATGTTCCACCACCCTCACAGCAGAAAGTGCTTTCCTGTGCCCAAAGGGAACCTCCCGTGTTTCAGCTTGTGCCCGCTGCCTTTCGCCCTGTCACTGGGCACCACTGCGAAGAGCCTGGCCCCATCCTCTTTGCATCCTCCCTTTAGATATTTAAACAGTGTAAGATGCTCCAGTCCCTTCAGCACCTTGGTGGCCCTTTGCTGGACTCGCTCCAGTCCGTCCGTGTCTCTCTTGTACTGGGAGCCCAGCACTGGATACAATATTCCAGCTGTGATTCTTTTTTATTATTTTTATTTAAGTAATAGAATTTTTAAAAAGCAGATCTAAAAATTTTAGCTTTTTAACGTAGGATTTTTATTTAAATAGGAAAATGACAACATTCCTAGAGAAATAAGGTGAGCACTATGAGACCAAAGACTATATACACTAGAATATTTTCCACAGACTCCTGCAGGGAGAAAACAATGTATGACTACCCTTCTTTAAAGCAATTGTTTCAATGTGTCATAACTTTATTTTGTCCTTGTTTGGAACAGAAAAACAAACATTTACTACTGTTTTTTCATTATCCACGCACTGCAACACCCTCTGTCAATGCACTGAAATAAGAAACAAATATATTACACTGCAGTGTTTCCAAACAGTACTTCTTCAGTTCAATGTTGTGTAGATAAAACACTTTAAACAGGGTTCAAATTACAGTTGTAAAACAGGCTTATTGTCAAAGGCACACTGCTTAGAAATCAGGACCACAGCCAAACACCTTCTGCACCTGCCACCGCGAGCACAGATTTAAAGGCACTATCTAGCTGTAAAAACAGTTATATTCGCCTATGCAGTCACCCTAGCTACTCAGGGCTCCAAAGATAAAAACACTAACTGTGTGCTAAAACTGAAGTATTAATCCATTTTTAACATACATCTAAACAGGGTGACACAGCTTCAGGAAGTGCTTTCTTACTAAATAGTGACTTTCCATTATAAAACATGACAATCAGCTCCGTACTCGACAGTTACATACCTCAGATTGGCACCAATACAGATTCCCTCACTGTATGCCCAACCCAAAACAACGTTACTGCAGACACCTTGGGGCTTCTCAGTATTTTTAAAATCAGTGTTAGTTGTAAACATAAAAGCATGGCTTGGAGCCTGCCCAATATTACATCACTACGGAAAATATGCATAACGCATACATAGAATGATGTACATGTAATAATGTATTTGCTGGCTTCCGTTGCCCAAAAAGGCAGAATTGTAACATATGGTATCTTTACCTAAATTATATATGATCCAAGACCATTCTAATACATATTTCCATATGCAGCACAATTTTACATTATGTTTATTTTGCTGGATGAACCTTTTATGTAGGCAGAAAAATGTGTGATAGTCCCTGCATGCTGCCAACATGTTTCACAGTCAGTGATGACCAGACCCTCAGTGCAGGCTTGAGAAATAAGTTTTGTAATTATGCAGGAGTTCAAAGCCCAGTACCACCACCTACTGACAAGTCCTGTCCCACACAGCTCACCAACATGAACAGCAGCAGCGATCAGTTATAACAAGTGAGAAGATACATTACAGGGCCCTGAACCTCTTTCATTGGCTTCCAGCCTTCACCCTTCTCCTATTGCAACAATCCTTTCTGTAAGAAATCACCAGATGTGAAGAAATGGGAGGAAAGATGAAATGGTCTCTAGCCTAGTAAAGATTCATACATAATAAAACCAAGAAACAGCTATTCACCTGTATTTGTAGTTTTTTGAATATAAAGCAAAGGGACAGATGGGACTTTAAAGTAAACAGCAATTTTTGTTAAAATCTGTCCTATCCTATGTATCAGACAGCTTATACATAAAACAACTCACATTTCAGTGCGGATTTTCAGGCCAGCTGCCTTCAATGCCCACCTGACTCTTAGAGCAGCAAGATTCTCAGGCTGAAGACGTGTTGGCCAGACAGTAGACTATCTATGACTCTGAAACGCACTTCAAGTCCCCAGAGCAGCCCAGGAGAATGCCCAAAGACCACGGTCACCYGCCTGAGGATCCAGATCTTTAGCAATATGGATGCTAAATCCTAACAATGCCAGCTGGAGATGAAGCTCCAGAGTTTCTTGACTTGCCGAATCCCTTGGACTACCTATTAGGATATCTGGCTCTTGAGAGGTGATGCTATTAAGCCCTGAAAACTCCTAGTCTAGAAGTCTGGAAACACAGGGGCCTCAGAGTTTATCCTTCAGGCATACAGTTGAGAAGTCAATCAGGGATGAGCGGGAAACCAAACACGTTTTATGATGGCTAGTTACAACACTGACTTCCTTCAACAAAATAAGCTGTTTTCAGTGAACAAGCATTTGTTGTATTTTCTGATTTAAAAAAGTATTCCATTAGAATGCTTCCGACCTGTTCCATTAACAATAGCTTCAGCAGTAAAACTGCCCCATCAACTGAGGGACAGCAAACAAACAAGCAAAGAGAATGTGCGAAAGAGGAAGCTATCTGCCCCCCCCTTCCCCACTAAGCCATATACACACAAGGCAAGAGGATTCAAAGTACAAAATATCTGAAGTTCCTGAGCCTCATGTAAAACCAGATTACCTGAACAAAAGGCCACCTTTGCTGCTGGAATCTATAGTCTGGGCAGAATTCATGTGTTTAAATGCAATGGCATGTAACTAAATACACCACAGCAGCAAATATGGTTGGATCTCATTTTAGTTCATGAAAGTCAACAATGAATTGAAGAACCCTATTTTGCTTAAGGCATCCTTTGTTGCTCCACATATATCCTAATTAAATAAAAATAATTTTCTTTTCTATTTTTAACATAACAGAGTGTACTCCACTTAAGCTGCAAGTCACAATTTTTATAATAAAAATATTTTATAATATTGTATCTAACTGTTGTTGCAATTAAAAACATTCTCATCCTGCCACTTATTTCTGCCTATTTCTACTGAGCAGAGCACTGYGTCCTCTCACCGTCAACCAACTGTGACACTATAATTGTTCATGGAGACTCACTGAGTCACAACAAGGAGATGACCCAGCTTTAAAACAAACACACAATAAAAAGAAAAAAAACAGGCTTACAGATTTTGGGTGCTTTTAAGTCATATCCATTCTCTGATCTCTGCTATAAGCCCTGGCTATAAGGTACAAACGAGAGCAACAGATCGTCTCACCGTAAGAAAAGCAGATATTGCTATTGAATACTTTCTATGATAAAACTACAGCATCAATCATCTTCATTTGCCACACATGCTGACTCAGACAGGTAACTCATGCAACTTTAAACTAAATCATATTACAAACAATGCTGCTTTATCTGCCTGCAGACAATAAAGTTCTTTCTTCCCTTCACAGTCTACTCTGACATAAACTATAGATATTTTCTGCAGCACCAGTAAATTCTCTAAGACCTTAAAATGAAACAAAACAAAACAAAAAAACCTTACCTTCATATCAAAGTTGCACTCAAGCCTTCGAATTAACACAATAAAAGCACTGGACGAGTTGTCTTTCAATGGAGGTGGGGCTATAGGCTCACACGCATTCTCTGGCTTTGAATTTATTAGAAATCCCTGAAACACAGTAACAGAATACTACCAGCTTTATTTCTCTTCAGCAAAACAAAAGGGTTGGCAGACAAGTATAAAGAAAGAGAAATCTGTACATTTTCATACAATGGCCAAATTATTATCAACTCGACCTATACTACAGCAAGATTTGTTACATCCCTGACTATTTATGCTGATCAGAATCTTTGTGAAGAATTAGAAATTTCAGAAGAAAATACAATTTTCCCAGTTACATCTGAAGTTCATATCTCACTTTGCAGAACAGTCTAGTATCAAGCACTGCATATAGTACAATAATACTGTTTAATTGATTTTCCTAAGACATAACCAGAGCAATTAAGAAAACAGGATTATACTACACCAAGAAGTACAAACAAAAACGTAATGCTTGGCAATTAAAAGGGAAAACAGAAGAAAGTTACATGTGTGAAACTGACTATTAACAGTGAACCACCATACAAAATAGCTGGTTTAATATGGTATGCAAAGACTACAAATCATAACATCTGCAGCACCTGGAAGATTCACAGAAGTAGGAAATTCTGTGAATATCAATCTTGAAGCAACCTTTTGACTGTTTTTAGCTGATGGAGTACTTCACAATATAACAAGTTTTGGACAGAAACTCTCCTAACCTGCTGCTTTAACATCTGCTGAAAAATTCTAAAACTTCTCTGGGAAGCAAAATGCTCCTCCGAATACTGAATGCCTCAACATTAGTCCCTCTCCATGATGTTACTCCCATGTTGGCTACTCCATTGAGCTTTCTTCACTAATACTGTAAATACTCTGCAAAGACTGCAGATAAGGGAATTTTTTTAAAAGGTACATGCTGAAAGAATATCATGCATACTACACATTACAATTTGTTTCAGCTCTGAGGAGAAAAAGACCCTCCCTTTTTCTCTTCTGGAATATGCTTACTTTATTGTTCAAATCTCTAGGTTTCCTGAAAAGGAGCTTCCCAGAATAAGTAGGAGCATAACCCCTTAAACACTCTGTTTCTGCATGTGCATCACATATCGGTCTTAACACTTCAAGCGGTGAAGACAAACTGGGTCTTATCAGATCATTTATCAAAGTTCAATACATTATTTCAGCTTTAAGAATGGAATCACTAAAAAGTCAGACACACTAATGTCATCAGCTGTCTAAACTGAGCCTCCATTTTATTTCCTTGAAAGATAAAGTATCAGGATTAGAATGATCACTTCAAGCTCTTCTGTTCCCTCATTCTGGTAGCCACAACTAAATTACTTACATCAGTAGTTTAATGAAGAGTAAAAATTTGCCGCTCCTGAAGTCAGTAGACAATACAGACACTTACCGTTCAGATCAGGTAATTTTCTTCTTTACCACAGATTTTTACACTTTACATTAGTCATGCAGTTTGAAAACTGTACTCAGTTCATAAAGAAAGTCTTGTAAAAGCTTCTTTTAGTTCTTACCTTTCATTTGTCAGACTCAGAATGCCAACTTTTAAAATTTATTTTCTTTTGCTTATATAGATTGTTTTGTTCATATAAGGTTAACCTTCTTTATTAGAAGGGGCGGATATTCAAAGCCTGAAGTGTATCTACTTAGAATTATTTAAAATGGGAGTATTTTGAACTACTGAAGATTTTACTTTCAGAAAGCCACAAATTGTCAAGACTACCACATATTAGGCAAGCCAGTTTGACAATTTTATTTTAATTGGTTTTAGTTAATAGTAGATCACCATACGACATAAGAACTAGATCATATGGTCAGTTTAAAATGTTCTTCATCTTGTCCCATTCAACACCAGCTACATCAGTTGGAAAGGAGTCAGACTGTCAGCCATGTTAAGGAAAAGTAATCTTGGTGTTAAGAAAAATTACAAAACAAAAACTGTCCAGAACCCTGTCTCTCTCTCCCATGCTCCCTCCAACTATATAAAGTGTCTAAGGAAACTGACCCAACTTAGGCATCAAAATGTATGCCATGTGAATATCCTTTATTATCTCATTGTTGTGTAGAACAAAAAAGAGGGGACAAAGTTTGATGGAAACGCAAAGGCATTGTTTTCAGGCAGGAACACTTCATTTGTGAAATTATCCTCCATTAACTCTGTGTGAAGAGGAGCAAGACCAATTCTTCCTACCCTTTTGGAGATGTCTGCAATTCTCTTTCTTTAGGTACTTCAGTTTCTTATCACACACCTCAACAGTATTCTCCACTAGTTACTCCATAATCTATCAATAATTATCTCTTCAAAATTCAAATTTTTGTGATTATTAACCCCCAAAGAAGCTCAGAGGACTATTCTCAAGCAGTTACAAACTACAGTGGATTCTGGAACACTACAGGCAGGAAGTATTTTTCATTTCATTTACCTCTGATTTACATCAACAGTATGTCTTCCAGAATTAGTTTTATTACGTGTATGACGGCCCACTGTCTACACTTAGAAAAGAAAGAACAAAGTCTTTATTTCCCATTGCATGACAGTTCAGAGAGTCTATACTAGACACTAATCAACACAGCAACTAATTTTGTAGAAGCAGCAGCCAGGAGCCAGGATTGTGAGAGACAATCAAAAATGCCTTTTTTAATCAATCTTCTCTATGAAACTTTTCCTGAATTTATACTGACCCTAGGAACTACATGCTCCTAACTACTGCACAAACTGGGACTTGGATTGAATGCCACATCTGCCATAACCACATACCTCCATCACTTGATCAAGTTTCCCTTGTACTTGATTTTTTCAMGCTTCAGCCACGTGAGTATCAACATGTGATCTTTTTTTTCATTCCTGGATATTCTGAATTCAAACTAATAATTTATGTTTCTAATTTTCACAAATAATTCAAATTTTTACCACACTTTCTACCTGGAAAAATTATCTCTTCACAGCAGATTTTGATTAGTGAGATTCAGAACAATTGTGTGCAACTAGAAGAGGTTATGTTTATTCTCCACTTGAAATAAAATCTCTTCAGACTAGTGGCTGCTTCTCTGTTTGTGCCATAAAGTCATAGTGCGATAGAGGCTTTGGGGCACTAATGAGATGGAGGATCCTCTGAAATAAGAACATTTCTACAAGATTCATACTTTTTCAAATCCCTTCAAAAACTAGAACAACTTCATCTTACAGATAAAAAGAGGGGAAACACCAGAAAATAAGTAGTAAATACTTTGTTTTAGAACTGAATCACAGGCAATCACAAGAAGCTGTACTGCTGGGGGAAGCAAGAAATGATTGCTACAGTCCTAATTAAACCAGCTCTTCCACAGTCTGTTACCATCATGTTGAAGTCAGATATGTCCATGAGATCCTTAAACTCTGTTTTCCCTGAGAATTTATATAAATTATATTTCATAGATTTATATTATTCATCAAATTTAATCCACAATAGAAGTAATTTTGTTTTCAGGAACAGATTTTTATAATGACCCATCTTAGCAGAGAAACTGCACCCGCAATCTGATCTTTGCCAAGCCTGTGGTGACAGACAACACTGCACTGTCTAGAACAACTGAAAACATTATGCACTAGGAACTCTATGTCGTTGGGCTGACAGCCAAAGCTAAGCCCCCAAGATTCCAAGGACTTGTACAGCAAGCATTACTTTTGTTATGTAATGCCATGTAAAACATTGACTTCAACCAGAGTGGTAACATCTGAAACCAGCTGTATTCTACAGAGCAGTTCCATACAAATCACATAATGTCACATTATAGTTAAATAAATGCATACGTGGAAATCAAAGCTTAAATATCACTAGACTGGATTTTTTTTTTTTTTTTAATGCTAACATGTTCTTAAAAACGTTTAACTGAGGAACTGTTCTTCTCAGGACCCAGACACAGATGACTGACCACTGTATGAACAGACCCTGCAAGCCAAAAAATCCCACCCTACTTTTATTGTATGCTTTGGCACCAATTATTACCAAATCTGATAGATTTTACAAGTTGTACATTAACTAATAATTCCTAATCATAAGTGCTGAACAAGAATGATATTTTCATCCTACTTCAACCAATATCACAGCATTTTTGAAACAAGTAAAATCTTAATGTAGGCAAGGAAAAAAGCTTCAATATTACTTCTGGGACTAAAATTCATTATTTCTACACAGGTGACCCCACCTTAGTTAAGAGATAGTGCTATCTAACAGCTAAAAAGGTTAGAGTCAAAGCTYCTTATATCTATTTTTGATGCAACAAATTGGCTCACTACTCGTCCTTGGGCAAATCACTTAATCTCCCTGTTTCTCAATTTAGCTGGCAAACAACAATACTAGCTCTAACTAAAGTCCTCCCCGTAATAAAACCCATTGGGGATGAAGATGATGAAGTCTTCTTGAAGCTTCATTTACAGAAGAATTCTGACAGTTACAGGAATTCTATAACAATTTATTCCCCTGTAAATTCTGGATATTCTTTGGGATTAGAATGACACTATACAATCTAAGAGTGATCATGTCTTGTACCTCAACATCATTTTTGCATAGTTTTTACTCACCAGCATTGCAACATCAACAATGCTGCACAGATTTTGGGGCCAGATAAGCTACAGACAGAATGAATAGGAAAGCAGCTCTCTGCTCCATATGCTATTCACTGTCTCCATAGGYATGCAATTTATAACAGTTTCCCTGCACTGAAACTTGGACGATAGTCTGCGTAAATACGTTTACAGCCTAGAATTCTTATGGAAATTAAAAACATGCATATCTCAGTCATAAGTACTTACTCATACATTGTTAAAAGTAGCAGCCAGACAAACAGCTTACTGTCTCTAGGCTGATTCCGTGTAGCCACTTTCACAATGTAAGAAGTAATGAAAAAAAAAAGTACCCCAAAACTTCCCTCCCCCTCACTTATACTTGTTGTATGTATTCAGGGGTTTGTTTGGTTGTTGTTTTTTTACCTTCAGGCCTTCTGCTGGCAGTCTGTAGCCAAACCTAGCAGGTAGATCATCAAAGGTCTGGGTTCCATTTTCAAAGTTATACTAAGAGAAATAAATTTTAAAGAAAGTTTAGGTTTGCAACAAGAGAGAAGTACATAATTCTAAGAACAAATAAACAGTACTGTGTACTTTTTAGATTAAAGTATTTATCAGACGTAACACCTCTTGCAATGCTAATAAAATCATAAAATTGCTTCTTCTATTGGTCTTCCATCCATACGGGAACACCATTCTTACGTTACTTAGCGGTCAAAAAAGTTATTTGTCAGGTAATAACCTTTATGTTAAGTCTTTCCTTCTACTATCTACAATTCAGGTATCACCATATTTGCAGAAGAGAAGCAGCAAACGACTCTGAAAACTCTAAAGCAAAAAATCTGAAAAGCAGGGTTTTTGTGTGTTTTTTTTTTCTTTTTTTTTTGCTTTGAATTGACTTACATATTGTGAAGAACAGCTTTTAAGAAGTGGCTTGTGGTAAGAAATAGCCTCTATATGTTATCGTTTCTTAGCTCCCTCTCATCTGTTCAGGGTAGTAACTAACTCAGGTTAGTAACCAGCTTTACAGTTTTGTTTTATACCAACTACGAGCTTCCATTTCAAAATAGAGGAATACCGTAAAGAACTTAAATTTGTGGAAGCTTTGTTTCCTTTTTCCTTGCGTGATCCTTCACAGCTTTGTGAGATGGCTATCTAGTGGAGAATCCATACAATAAAGACAGGATGTATGATAAAATTTATTTTCATTTCAGATAAGAAAGTTAGTTTCCTGCAAAAGTTGTGAATTATATAATAATTGACTTGCACATTAGTTGGTTAATATTAAATAGTTTAATGACTCAGAAATATTTCTTCATTTATTGCATCATTTGGCTGCCAAACATAATAATCAAAGGATCATGTTTATTTCAGAGTGATAATGCCTCTCTTAATAACCAGACTTAGACATGGGAACTCAAAGTCTAATTCAAAGACTAACACTTTCATGATTTATCTTGCTCCTTTGAAAGAAGCAAAATTTCAAAGGAGCTCCCTTCTAACAGACTTTATAAAATTAGGGAAAAAAGGTGGAAATGGAGAAAATTTCAAGAGAAGGGGATTTGTTTTGTGTAATGCATCTGCTTCATACAACCTTTCCTCTTTATCTCCCATTCAAAAAGCACACAGCACAGCTCTATGCCAGTAAATTGTCTTCCTTAATCCTCATCTCTCACTCATCTACCATTTTGAAAGTGCTGTTCTTCTATTTCTGTCATGTATGCTTTCCCCGGAATCATCCACCTGGCCCCAACTTGCACTATGAGTCAGTCACAAACCTATTTACTTTTATCCCTTATTAAAAAAATAACCAATCATGCTTCATACACAGAAAAATGAACTTTATACAAACAAAGCCCTTGATCTGAGGCTGCAGCTGTATGAGAACACAGAAGCATAAAAATATACCTAAGTCAGTAGGGAAAGAAAGAATTTATTTCCTTGGAGAACGTAAAATTTTGCCTGGATTTCATTAACCCATGAAGACTTCCAAAACTGTAAGCTGTCTATATGCCTTCAATTCCCCAATTGCATATGAAATAGCATGCAAACATTTCCTTATCTTCTGCATATCTCTTAAGCATTCTACTGGCTCCTTTCCACCACACAGTCTTAGTAAGTGTCCAGTTCATCCTTTCATTTCCTA
This sequence comes from Casuarius casuarius, assembly GCA_003342895.1. Lineage (NCBI taxonomy): Eukaryota > Metazoa > Chordata > Aves > Casuariiformes > Casuariidae > Casuarius > Casuarius casuarius. The sequence goes on from PTFA01000026.1 coordinate 6,945,530, forward strand.
TCTTAAAGATATTTTCATAATAGATCTGTAATTTCCCAAGTATCCTAGAATGAAAGACACTCCTCCATTTTCAGATGGAATTATCTTAGAACACAGTGCACACAGAAGCTTAAACAGATTAAACTTTCAGAAGGATTTTTTGTTAAGTATGTTTTTAAAAAATCTTCCCTAAGAGAGGAAGTAAGCAAGCACGGAAATTAGCTCTCTTACGAAAAGAGGAAGCGTGGGCTTTGAGAGAGAGGAAGAGGGAAAAAAATCAGTTTTACAGTAGAAAGCTAGTTTAAAGTTTCACTGTAAAATGGTCATGACAGTATACAATAATAAAACAATTATCTGTGTTGTTTCCTAAAATTTTTATCTACAAAAATGATAAAGTAATAACAAACCTAAGACCCAAATAACATAATTTGGCATTCATCTATCCCACATTGTGACCAATTTTATATATTTTTATTTGAACTATTTACTTCATGGATATTCTCTCTCTACTTCTAAATTAATGTTAACAACTTTCCTGGATATCACTGTGACTAGCAGAGAATACAAGATTACACTTATTATATCTAATTATTTTTAGTAGGTGGACCTCTATTCTACAGTGACAGATACAACTTCCTCCATAAAACTACAAACTATATAAAATTAGCAAACTTAACACACATCTTTTACCACTGACCTTATGTCCATTACATTACTTATCAACATCACACTACATATAATACAAAGATCATTTAAACTTCTACCCATCTGGAAAATATTATTCTCAACAGTAGCAGGGATTATCACAGTTATTAAAAAAACCTACGTCTAACATGTACAAAGACTTTGCTTACAAGGACTCCGACCCAGAACTAGCTCATACTAGTCAGAGAAGAATTATTTTACTTACTTACTTTATATAAAGCTACTCTACAAAATGGCATCCAACACCAAAAGTTAAATTGCTATCTAAAGCAAATAGGCACAGCATTCCTTTAACAGGGTTGTAACATGCTATAGATATCTGGTCACACTGGAACTTTGTAAGCGACTTTAATGGAATTAAGCACTTTCACTAGCACAGTATCTGAATGCACATCCTCTGTAAGCTCTTTCAAAACGCACAGTTTATTCTTGTACTGAATGCAAGTGTTTAGGCATTTTCCATTCCAAACAATCTGCTATAACATTCATTGTATCATCTGATTTATTATTAGAAAAGTCTGAAATAAGATTCAACTTTATAAAAGACTTCATCTATGTATAAAGAGATTACTTATACTTACTGCTAAAATATCTGCCTCCACCGGTAAGAGATTCAGGAAAGCAAATAACTGAACTGTCAAAATAGTGTATATCTGCGTGGCAGACAACATCAGCATTCCTATTGACAACAGCATATTTAATACCTGCAACAACAACAACAACAAAAAAACAGAGTCAAGACATACAGCAAATATATTTCATTTTACTGGGCTCTATCAGTCAGCTAAAACTTATCTTCCAAAGGAGTATGCAAAAAGATATTCTATGTTTACTTTTGAGAGACAAGTAATCTTTAATTTATATAGTTATTTTAGAGGTAGAAATCCTTTTTGCTAAAAGCATGCAACCCCCATGGGAATGCATCCATAAAGCACAAAAATTATTAGACTAGCACTTCAAAAAGCTTTAGGCAACATGTGTCTATGCAAACAGCATACAGAAATGAACATTTGCATGATGTATACGCTAATCATCCTTAGATATTCTTAATTTTAATCTTCCCTTCTTTTACCATAAATTCAAATTGCCCAAATTCTTCACAAACCTAGAGTAATTCTACTACAAGCATTTATTCTAAATATATACTTGGAAAACCAGTGTGATAGCAACAGGTAACGAATACCAACTAATTCTATCAACTTCAGTGAAATTCACAAATATTCCAATATAACCCCATGACCTGGACAGCAGTGGGGAATTTAGCTGATTCAGTTTCCTGTAAAATGTGTTCTTTTTGAGACCTTTAAAAACAAGAACACAAATATTCTTTAAGATATTCTTACATGTGTTTCATGAGTTCACGAGATTAAAGGGAAGTTAATTCTAGTTTGTTAAAAATTTTCCATCAAAACCAACAGCAAAAAGCAACAACTTTTGTCTTTTGAAATAGAGGGGGCATATTTTCTAACAGAAACTGCTCTTTAAAACTGTTGATCTGTTGTTAATCAAAGCAAAACAGAAAGTGAGGAGAGAAAGTGAAAGGAAGGAAAATGATCATTCTGATATTTTGCCTTTGCCAGGCAAAGACTTTTTTTCATAAAAATATTAAAGACACAAATTAAGGGCCTGAAAGCCTTCCTTGTATGAGCAATGATCCCTGCATTCTTACTGAAGTCATGGAGAGTATCATGATAACCTCTGAAAAGTTTCGCACCAAAGGAGCATTGAAGTCCTTCTCAATTGTAACACAGATTATGGAATGAGATCCGCTACTGTTGCAGCTAATATATCAAACACTGACCAATTTTACAACACCCACATCTTGCAGCCACAGAATTAGGCCTATCGAATACAACATAAATGTTAATGTTTGAATTTCAAACATTTCCAGCAAAGACAAAAGTTAACACTTAAAAATATTAATCCACAGTACTGCTCAGCTTGGAAAAATCTCTGTGTTATTTGAAATTGGCTACAGATTAATTTCCACTTGTCTTTTTGAAAAAGTTATTCTTCTGGCACCAATGAGAAACCTAATCTAGAAAACATGACATTTCAAGCTGAATCCTATTTACTTCCATTATTTGTAAAGGCTGCTCTTTCGCACCACAGAATTTATTGACTATATGCAAATGACTAGCTTCCTCCACACTTTCTATGGAGCCCTCAAATTTATGCTCTCACAGTACACAAATACGTGAACAACATGGAGCAAGTCTACAAGATTTACCAAGTACTACTCAGGCACGTAATAGGTGGCATTCCCTGGCCTTCAATGAACCATTTACATGTAGTAATAGTCTGTCTGAAAAACTTTAATCTAAAATACTCAGTACCATAGGATGTTAATTCAATGTGGATCTTTCAGGCTGCAGCATAAATGTGAGGCAGTTTGATAACGTGCACTCACAAAAAGATAAAAATTCTACTAGTTCAATTGCAAAGTCAAACATCCAAAAACTGGGGGAGGGAGAAGTTTCAGCCTTCCATATAACTGAACTACATCTTTTAGTGCATATCACTCATATACTGAATGAAGCAAGGTCTTGTGGAGGGGGGAAAAAAGTATGATTTATTAGACTCTACAATCACACATACACAAAAAGGCAAAGAGGCAAACTAAAGTTGCACAAGTTGCCAGAAAAGTAGCATTTCCTCACTTCTGAGTCCTTGACTTTTAATATAAACAGTATCTCTTAATACATTGTTTAGAAGCTTCCTAATGTTTCTGAAGGGGTGGAAATTTCTTTATATGTACATGGCACAGCATGCAGAGATGTGAGGGTTTGAGACTTAGCCCTAATTTGTGCTGCTGAGAAATGCTCTCTCCAACTGCAGGACTAGTTAGCTGACGGAGGGATAGAGACTCCCAGCAAGCAATGAAGTGAAGCTTAGATAAGGATCCTGGTTAGCTGCCTGTCCTATCATCTCCATCATCTCTCATTAGCTACATGTAAGAGACTTCTGCTCTGTCTGGTGCTCCTGAAGCAAATGCTGGATTAATGCCACACCAAAACAAACAAATAAAAACATTAGACCACGGCTTGGTTTCTCTACCTCTTTACTTGTATTACGCTTTCAATTTTCCCTTTTCAGATGTCATGTTCCATCAACTTATTCTAAGTTTCCATTCTATGTCTAAGTTTACATTACAAAAGAAGTGAGCTATGTTTTAACCTAGACCATTTAGTAGCATCTCCTCCATCTACAGAACTTGAGACAACAACCACCGTTCATTTCTATACATCATGCTCCTACAATCTGGCTATACTCCTAGTAAAGTCCAGTGGGACAGCAAAAGCACACAAACCTATATGGTAAGGACTCAATGGGATCTTACATTATARTTAAAATGGGAAACAGACTAATCTACTGAATTGGTCTGTTCTTTAAAAAGAACAACGGAGAACTCTTTCACGTCAAAAATTTATTCCAAACAAAACTACCAACCAAGTGAGGCAACACATTTTAGTGCTTAAACAAACACCTTTTGTTTTTCTTTGGAGCAGCCTGTCTTAGCAACAAATAACCTCTTTAGAGTAAGAAATTAACTTAGTGGAGAACTATTCTAACTCAGGCTCCCACAACAGCCTTTAACTTACTAACTTGGGATATAGTGAGACATGAGTGTAGTCTGATCATCGCTAATTCACAGAAAATCTGTGGCATCAGAAATAGCCCCACGAGAATGCTGAAAGTCACCGTTAATTAGAAGCAGCAGAGGGGAATTTCCCCTGAGCTCTCACTTCTAAATACTTTTCACTATAAAAATGCGACCTGAAGCCCAAGATCAGGACCCCTGCGTTCTCCACTGAGAAGTTACAGCCAGCACAGTTTCTTTTCTGTACTGTTGCTACAGCCATAATCCAGCCTTAAAACAGCCAATGAGTAGCCATCTACAGAGGAACTTCAGATTCCTCTTAGGCTTAGCTATAATGTGATTATGTACAGGCATTCTCTTAAGAAAATAAAGACACATTACCCCCCTTATAAAAACTTGCACCTAAATGCAATCCAGCCATAAAATCCAACATTCAAAGTTCTAACGCATACAACAAAAACCACGTGACCCAGTACACACCTACGTCGTAGTACAAAACAAGCAACAGTTAAGCCCTACAGTCATCAGGAAACCTAACCAACTTTGCTACTGAATTTTTAARGGGACTGCTCATTCACAGATGCATTCAAGTCTCCCTGGTGATTCTTGTAGTTTCACTGTAAGAAATTAACTGAAAATACATGAAATGAAAATAGGAGTAACACCCTTACACAAAGAAACCGCAAACACACTGGATCTGATGCTGCAATAATAGTTATTAAAAAGAAAAAAAAAACWGATAAAAAGTTTTAAAATAGACCGTACATGTTTAATATTACTGTTCTCAGACCACCTGGATCTCCTCTAATTTCTTTCATTAGAGGAATTCAAAGTACTTCACAATTAAACTCAATTAGGCTGTCCAAATTGCTTGTATTACTGTTCAAAACCTTCCAGTCAAGGTTTCTAATTTAAATGCTTCCACATGGAATTTTTTTTCATCTCACTGCAGGTATTTCATTCTGAAAAACACAATTTCATTGACTCAACCAAAAAGTCACAGATGAGACTACTCCATTCTCTTTTAGAATTAAGGGAAAACCTAAGAATGCCTAACTTCTTTTCCTATCCTTAGTGTTTTATACAGAAAGCATTTGCATGTTCTAGGGTCCTCAACATTAGTTAGAGCAAATATTATAGGGTTCGGTTTGATTTAAACTGGTGCTGATATGAAGATATTTAAAATTCAATAGTATTAACGGGAGTTAACAGTTGATATTTTCCAAAAGCAGTTCTTGTGATCCTGACTTGGTTATTTAGACATGTGATACTTTGTGAAACTTTCAGCTAGTTTGCAGAACAGAGTAAGTTACAGTCATGCGAACCTGTTGCAGATTAATTACGAAATCCATGAATTTTTATTTCTAAATTAGGATGTATTAGTTCCTCTCATTCATCCCCTCTAACAAAGAGGATTCTGTGAAACTGGGAAGGTAAAGGGCAACCATTTACAAAAATACTATCATTCTTTACTATGCCGGAAGTGACAAAAGAAGAGACTTGAAACTATCACAGTATTTTATCCAATACAGTTAATTCAACACACACCTTGCAACATACAAAAAGCATTAAACTAATACTAAGTGCTCAAATTTAGAAAACACCAGAATTTGAGTTGTCCACACAAACAACATGTATATATAGTGTGGTCTGTTCCATAAAACAATTGCATACAACCAGATTCTTCTGRGTCCAAGAACTACTGCCCCAAACGTAAACAGAAAAGCCTTACAGCTCCTGAAGTTGTGCTCATTTGTAGACTGTAAGCTGMCTCATTCAAGAAGGAGTATAGAACACAGAAATACAGTGGTATGTAATTAAAAGCCATGTTGTAAACCACAGTCAAAGTCAAACTACAAGCTTAATTAAGCTTGGGCATTTTACATCTGATTATCCTGACTCTATGACATTATCTTCCTTTTAGGGTTCTCCTTAAGTGACTTCGGAGAGTTGAGAGTGTTTTTCTTCTTCCCACTTTGCATTCTAGAATTCAGAAAACAAACTAGTCTTAGGGAGACACACACTTCAGTCACAGGACTGAACGGGATCATCAGTTCAGAACCAGGGAGGAGAAAGTGCGAGGAGTGCTGTACCACAGCACATGCAATAGCAGTAAGACAACCATAAAACAAATATACTAATCTAGAATACAATACGCAAGGTATTTCCCATAAAGATAAGGAGGCAGTAATATTGTTGTATGTACAATAAAAAGTACCTTTCTGATTACACTTTTAAAGGAATAGAAAAGCATAGTGACCCTTCTCACTTCAAGATACAAGAACTACCAATACACGACAGATACATCTGTCTGCTCTACCAGGTAACAGGAACTCTTTGCCTACCTCTTAATATACGGATTGTCTCATTTGTATTAATAAAAAAGGGCTACAAAATACACGGTGTTTTTAAACAGAAGTCCAGTGGCTCCCACACCAGAATATTTTACTTGGAAGAAAGTTGTTCTGGACAGAATCCCTGAACCCTGTCAAAAACACTAGTTTCATTCCTGCAAACATGAAAAAACCTTAGGAGAAAGTTTAGGACAGATGGCCCAGAGAAACTTCTTGGTTTGGGAAATAAAATAGACAGAATACTCAGAGCTTTGGGCAACTGTCCTCAAACCAAGCTCCATCAAGTACATGTAAATACCAAATTTTCAGAAGCTCATACCTCAGTGAACTCAAAAACTATTCCCACAGTATAAGACAACAAAAAGTAATGCCTTGTCCCCACAGCTATGTTCATGGTTCAGCTCTCTCAAGAAAACAGCAGTCCTCCTTCCCCCAACATTGGCAAAAGAATCTAATTTGCACATCTACATGTAAGAGACTGAAATTCTATTTCAGCACCAAATAGGATTACAGCGCTCATAGCGACCACAAACACCATATGAACATATTAAAACTTTGCCTTGCCACAAACTCAGTGACCAAGCACTTTGGTAGACTTGGTCTCCGCTTTAAAACACAATCAAATGCAGACTTCTACCAGCAGAGGACAAACACAATTTACACAGATAACATCAGTAGGTTTTACAACCATCTCCAACAGGCTCAACGCCTCTGACATTTTGTGTTTTGACGTATTCTGCATTACTGACCTGAATCTCCATCCAAAATCTATCCCCAGAACTGAAAACTGAAGCACGCAAGGCAACTTCAGTGTTCAGACCTGAAGAGAAAAACGACACAGAGTKTTCGGTTTCGGTGTTTTCTGAGGGCTCAGAACGCGAGCAGAAGCAGGGAAGACGCAGGAGCTGTTCCTCTCGATTTCCTCTGATCTTTTTAACAGCAGCGTCGTCGCCGGCAGGCCGGGCGCTGCGCTACCGCCACGGCGGGCGCTGCGCGCTCACCGCCCTCCCAGGGGAGCCGCCGCCGCAGCCGCAGCGGCAGAAGCAGCCGCGCAACGCGCAGCGCGGCCGCGCCCGAGCTCCTCGCTGCGGCCCCAGGGCTGCCACAGGCCGCAGCGGCTGCCACAGGCCGCGGCCCGGCCCCACCGCCCGGCAGCGGCGCGAGAGGAGCCGAGCGGCCCCTGCGCACTAACTCACCGGCGGGCGGGCGCGGGCGGGACCGGCGGCGGCGGCGCTAAGCGCGGGCCTGGCGCGAGCGGCGCAGGGAGCCAACGGCCGCACCTAGGCCGACTCCATGACGCCCGCCCCGCACGCAGCGCCTGCGCCACCGCGCCGGAAGCCCCGCCCCCGGGCGCGCAGCCTATTGGTCGCGCGGGCCGTCACTCAGCGGGCGCCCCGGTCACGTGAGGCGGGGCGGGGCTGTGGCGGTTACATGTCGCCTCGGCTGTGGTGGGGCCTCTCGGCGCGCGGGGCGGGAGCGCGGCCCGGACGGCGCTCGGTGTCCCGCCGGGGCAGCAGCCGCTTCCCGTCACGGAGCGGCGGCAAGCGCAGGCAGCYGGGGAAGCGCGGGCTGAGCACCGGAAGTAAGGGGGGGGGGAAGGGTCAGCGTTCCCGTAACGGTGTAGCTGCTGCGTCACGCTCATTAGCGCGTCTTTCCCCTCGGGGCGGCCGGTSTCTCCTGCTGAAGCAGCGAGCACGTGCGCTCTTGTGCGCGCGCCCTTCGCCGTGTGCTGCGCGTGGGGAAAGTGAACGCGGCCTTTCCCTGCGCCCCGTGGCGCGGCAGCGCGCTCGCTGTCCTGCCCCCTCGGGTCTCTTCCACAGGCGCCTCCGCGCCCTCGGCGCTCGCGGCGGTGCTCCCTCCGGGCGGGACGCGGGAGGCCCGTCCCGCGGCACGGGCCGGGGTCGCGGCTGCCCCACCGGCCGCCGAGAAACCGCGTGAGCTGTCCGCGCTCTCGCCACGCTCACCGGAGCGGGAGGAGCCCGGGTCCGTGGGAGCCTTGTGCCTTTGCCAGGTTGGCGGTGGGGTTCCCGGTCGCAAGGTGGGGAGTAAACAGGCGCTTGTCAGGTCAGCGGTTTCACTGGGGAGCAGGGGTGTAAAAACCAGTGTGCTTTGGAGGGGTATCCCCCYGGAAGATGATGTGCAAGAGTATTTAATGCGTTTCTGAATTGCTCATCACTGTAGTACTTGGCCACGTGTAAATCAGAGATGGGCTTTTATCTTGCGTATTGGTTTGGCAGCTTGTGCCGACCATCTGGGTCTGTTTGGCTCTTTGTAATGCTCTGTCAAAATTTTTCCGATTAGTGGTACCGATACAGTAGGATATCTAGTAACTGAGGAAAAAGTAAACTAAGGAACACATTCTGGGATTTTTTTAAGTGTGCATTATAGTTTCTAGCTTACAACTCCAAGCTTACCAATCAGGAGAGAATAGTTTATCTCAATAATGAGAGATAATATCTGTATTTTCTTTCCAGTGTCATCATGAGGTTATCAGCAATATTGCCAGAAGATATGGTTCTTTCTGGCAGCTACATTTATTGTCATTTCAAGGTGAGCTGGGGAACTAACATCCTTTAGGCTAATAAGTGGAGATAGCCTTTGTTTATAAGTTTGGGGTTTTTTTTCCCTGAAATGCACAAGATCAGCTAAAAGCACTTCATAGCTTTGTTTATTTTCTGAATTCATGGTTGGGCTGTTTTTAAACGGTCATATCTAACATAGGACGATTTTTTGGTTGTTGTTTATTTGCTCAAAGAGTATGTCATCYTTTCTTTCTGGCATACAACAGGATTCCTGAGTGGATTGTGTGTGCTAAGAAATGGGCTTCACAGAGGTGGATCCTGCTGGTTTTGTAGCAATAGAGAACTTCACAATTTTGGAGCTGGAGTATACTTGCTCACTTTTGAGCCTTTGAGCAAATCCTCCTGCAAGTTTACACATTCCAGTTAGGTAGGTAGTATTTTCATGTTACCTGTTTATTCATTTTATGTTTCCAGTCTTTGTTTCTTCTTATTTCTTTTTCCTTGTCACGTACACTGTGTATTTCTCTGCACTCTCTTACTAATGATCTCATGGCACAAAGTAAGCAAGTTGCCATTTTCAGCTGATTATGATGATTTCTGGAGCTGATTAGTTATTGTACATATAGACAGGGTTTTTTTTTTCCCTTTTTTTCATGCATGTTATCTCTTCCATACTCTTTTTACCTTCTTCTCCCATAATTTTTGTGCTTTTTTTTTTCAAACTTCTATTCCTTTCTTTCACTTCAAGCTTCTATTTTCYAATCACCTTTATGTTGTGGTTTCACTGTCTGTTACTGTATTGTGTTCCTAAAATATGCATGCGCAATATGCATATCTCTGAGACTGATTTCTTCAAGGTAGATTGAAGGGTCTCTGATTTAAGTAATTTATCAACTATAATAGAGTTAAGAAGCTTGTCTGAAATAAAATTAAATATAAAAGATAGGATATCCCTTCTAGGATTCACTTCTATACTATATTCTGAAAAAAGTTGCACCAAAACTTTCTTTCTAAACAATACATACATTATATAATAAAATCAGTTATACCTGTGGCTTTCTTGAAATTCCATTTAGCCAGCTGAAAACTCTCATGAGATTAATTAACCAATTAGCCTGATGACAGGAGACAGTGGGTATCTGTTATTCTACCAGTATATGTATGTGATAGGAATTTTTTCTAAGTAGGGTTAAGGGATATATTGTCATAAACTGCAAAACCAGACTGTTGTCCAAGAAAAGAGTAGACCAAATTAATTTATTTTCCTTGAGGTCTTAACCTTAATTGAGAGCAGAGGAAGGCTTCAGTTTCCTGCAGAAAACTTAATATTGATCCACCAAACTTTGACATTTGTAGAGATTCCTTACATATCTCAGTAACTGCAGGTGATGGAGATCCTAAGGGATGCAGCCTTTATCCTGTTACCATGCAAGAACAATTCTCTGCGAAAACTTATTTTGATAGTCTGACAACTAAGCAGAGCTCCCACTCACTTTTAAATACTAGCTCCCATCTTCCAAGGTTGCTTGCAGTTGATTGTTGATTTCAAACTACAAAAAATCCATGAGTGTCATTGCAATTCAGAGATGATCTGTCAGCAGTCAGTCCCTTCAGGCTGGAAATAACAAACTAAATGGAGAGTAAATACATTGTAGCAATAACTGCAAAGAACAGTAATCAATCAGTAAAATGGACCAGGTTACCAGAGCACCAAATTTTATTTTTCTTAATAGAAAGGGGTTATGTTACACAATCAGTTTTTCTTTTTGGAAATMATAATATATTCTATGGCAGGGGTTAAGTGCTGTGTGTAAGACAGAAGAGAGCGTCTATAAATCAGAACTTCCAGTACAGCRAGGGGACTGCTGTGCTCACGATACGTAACCTTGGCTAAGCCACCTGAATCTGTCTGCACTCTTAAACTTGCTAGTTCAAGTCTTAGAAATGGTCTAACTGTAGTAGCATGAGTATCATATAAATTCATTTATTCTGTAGTATATTTAAGTGCCTCCTTGCTTTGGTTGTCCCATCTATAACTGGGGGTCATGGTATTTCTTTCTTCAGTCATGCTACTTCAAGATCTTTTGCGCTCCTCAGATGAGAAGTATCATAAAGGCAGAGTATTGTCTCTTAGGGGCCTGTGCTGGGTAAGAGAGGAAATATAGGCAGGACACTGAAAATTGGTAAGATAAATCAGATCAGCTGAGCAATAAATGTACCTGCCTTAGACAGAGGTCGTGAGCAGGTGTAAAAGCTAGGAAGGGTACGAAGAGTTCAGATGAATGACTGAAGTTTGAAGGAGYGAGTGAGGAATCAGCAACTGAGAAGGGTGGTTAGTTTCCAAACTGATTTGATTTGGCTTCTGTTTATACTATCAGAAGTTGGTTTAATCAGAAATAGTCTTTAGTTATTGTTTAGGAGTACCAGTGAATAGTCTGTCCAGAGTGAAGTAATACTGTCCCAAGGTCAGGCAGATGTACCRAGTAGCAAACACCAAAATCTTTTCTTTTGTAGCTGGGAAAAAATGTGGCTGGGCTATCTGTGGAATGCACAGGTCAGATAAAACATGATGCAGTATGCTGTGAGAAAGGGAGCTTCATGAAAAGCAGTATGGGCAGAAGCTCATACTGAGTTTGCTTGGAATAGATTTTTGAGTCATTCTCTGATCTTAATTTATCCCTCCAGCCCAATTACTGAAGATCATTAATGTTTTTACAAGCAGTGTGCTGAACATTGTTTACATAATGTTAGTGGATTTAAAATCAGTGTTGTTAATGTTAGCGCAATCTCTTATTGCGGTGCTCAGCTCAGATTAAATTCCTGCGTATTTGCTCACTGTGAACATCTTTATTAGTAATTCAGCAGTAGTTGTGCTGGGATAATGAAGGGTGGACAGTGGAACCCAGTCTGGTCTCACAAGGCTTGCCACAGGGATTCAGTGAATAATACGCAAGCCAAGACYGGAATCCACAAAGCCTTGCTGCGCTTGGTTAATGAGTGCACTTTGCTTCTTCCTTCTCATTGATATCTTAGATATTTTTATTGCTTATGAATTATTACTAAAGAAATCTCAGCAGAGGGTGATTTAACCTTCAGTATACCAAGAATAAAAATACAACYTAAAGGGGTACATCAAAATCTGTCGAGAATAGCATTCATAAGGAAAACTGTTGCTTTAAATGCTGAAAAAGCAGCTGTAAGCAGGTTGTAATGCTGTGGTCTTTATCTTTCTGCATCGTATCCCGTTGTTACTTACTTTTTAAAATAATRATCTAATAATGCAATACAATTCTGAGGAGTATATTAGAAAAATTGATCATACAAAATGATTCATCTGATAAGACAACAAACAAATACCACAGAAATCATATAATATATGCAGCCTTAAGCCCAACAGAGAACCCTAGTAAAAACTCTGTACTGCAAAAATCTGCCTATYATCTGCAGAAGCATCTTGATAATTGGGATTTTCTGATAGTTCTAGTGTTTTGTTATCAGGAGAACAGAAAAGTGTACAACAACAGGCCCGTGGTTATGTATACYTGATTATGTATGCTTCTGCTTCCCCAAATCTCCTTAGAAGTAAGTTTGTTTCTGGCAAAAAGCCATTTCTGCTTTGACACAAACCGACCAGTTCCGATAGCTGTATCTTACCATTTGCCAGTATATTACACAGTGGACAGAATAAGAGAGAGGAGTAGCAAAACTGTTCATCTCGCACACACTTCAGTGATACTCTTTAGAAAACAGTACCAGAAGATGATGGAGAGCAGAAGCAAGCCTGATGCAAAGCCTGTAGCAGTCAATGGAAATGCTCACACTGASTTAAATCTTTTCCCAAACAACTCAACACAGGGTAATAAGCAGTATGATTCCTTCTTTGTACACCACACAGTACTTCATGTGAGTCTCTTGAGACATTTTTACATGTTTGTTTCTTCTCAAGGGATAGGTAAGTGTATAAACATTGCAGAGAAAGCATAACAGAGGTTCATAGAGACATTCTCCATGACTAAAAGGTAAATTAACATATGTTAAGCAAGGGGATCTGGGAATGTTCACATTCTAAGTATTAGCTCAAATACCTTGAAATATTGGGGTTTTTTTTTTACACTTTTTATTGTATAAATAGCTGATATTTTGCTCTTGCTGTAGATTCTAAGCTGTTGTATTCAGTAGTAACAGAAGCACAGTTTTAATCTTATTTATGAATCCTTGTAAAAAATGCAGTTAAATGCCAGATTGCTTTTATTTGATGATTCCCGGGGGTTAATCAGCAGTACTTAAATTGAAACTAAAATATGTGGACAACTGTAAGAATAGTGTAAGCATGACTAGTCTGCAGATRCATGTATGAAGCTTGTGCACACTTACCTTAATACATGGTTTGCTGGCTTCTTTAATGCACATAGAGGGGTGTTTTGCCTGTTTTCTTGGGCTAGAGAAACACATTCAGATCACTGTCTCCATGTCAGTGTTGTCTGTYAGTGTTTGTTTTCCTGAGGCTTTTGCTAGCAAGTGTTTGCTTTAAAGGAAGAAAAAACATTTTTTTTTAGGGGCCGAATAACTGTGGCTTGTGTTGCTGTGCTATTTTTCTTTTTTATTTTTTTTAATTATATAAATGAGTGCTCAGCATATGCATTTTGTTAACTCAGGAAAGTCTCTAGAAACTTTTTTTGCATCATTTTGTAAGATGAGGATTTTTATTACATTTGAGGGATATTGTGAATCTTTGATATTTCTTCAAACCACACTAGGCAAGATACAGAACATGATAAAAGTGAGAGGATAGCTACTTATGCTTGACTGTTTCAGATCCTTGCATCACTGGGGTATCTTCTTGATGTAAATAAAGTGACTTAAAGTTCTCCTATTTGCATTTTGCTGACCGCAGCCAGTATTTGCAGTGCAACTGCAGTGTTTCAATGACATTGAGATCAGTTATTTCTTTACTGCATGTATACTYTGTTTAGCACTGTTGTTGCTGTTGCTCAGTGAGGTAGACACACTGAACTATTTAAGTCAGTCTTGGATGCGTATGCATACTAGATGTGGTGTATTTGCTTTCTCTTTAAAATAAATTTACAGTTAGTGCTAAGAAAATTAACATCCCTCATCTCTAAGCCATGATGCAGTATCCTATTTTCTGAATTTCTAGTCAACAACTTGTCCTGCAAGATCAAAAGTGTTTAGAACTGGAATGAGAGGAAAGATCACCACATTCCGCAGGAAGCATTCAGTGACACGTAAGGTTGGTACAATTTCCTTTAGYGTTGAGCCTTGCATGTAATTACTGTTTCAGTACATGTATCATGTAATCATGCCATGTGTGCACCAATGATCATTTTTATAAACTAAATCACATTGCATCAAAAACCATAGAAGATGCCTTTTCTCACCAAAACTGAAAGAGTCACCACTGAGATAATCACCTTTTAGAAGGCTTAAATAAAGGGCAGGCTGTACAAGCAAAAGGCGAGGCAAAAGTTCTTTCCATCYTTCTTCATTATTTCCCTTAGGTGGCTGCAACCTGATCTGTTTTTCATACTTTTTGTTAATTAAATTTTTGTTAATTTTGTTAATTAAATCTTGTATGAGTTGCAAATTCATGTAATATGCATAGCTGATAGTTCTTAATCCTATGTTGAATCTTATATACAAACAATTTCCATGTGCATCACAGAAAATGGAATTCTATGGGAAAATGCAGAGCTATCCCATGAGAAGTTTTATTTATGTTAACAAGTAAATAGTATTTCTGCTAATAAGGCCAGATTCTGCTCTTACACACATTGATGTTGATATAATCTTCTAATAGAATGTCTGTTATTTTTAATCAGCGCCCAATGCATTCACAGTTGCATAAAATACACCATGTAACACATCGCTGTCAGAATTTTATAAATGAATTATCAGAATTGAAAGTGTTTAACATCTTGCTGAAGGCATTTAGTGTATTGCAGGTTCAGGCCCTAAATAACTGGCAAGTTAGCTTTTCTCCAGTCAACAAGATGATCATTAGGAACCAAGCTTCTTGCTCTGTTAGACCATCTTCAGTTAAAAGAATAAGTCTCTTGGTATTCAAGACCAATGTTCTTGAACTGTAAGCAGAGCTTACAAGAACAGTACTGTAGGAACACTGAGGTGGTAGTTGTTGCTTTCAAGAAGACAAGCCAGACTTGTATGTATAGAATGCTGTAACTCAGCAGAAAGTGCCTATTATGCAGAATATTCRTTTTCTTGCAACAAAGGTGTAATTTTTGAAAACACTGGTATCTCTGAAATGTGATTTTCCAAGTAGCAAATATTATCTCAGAACTTCAAGAGGCGGGGGGATTTATGACTGCAACAGACCAGTTAGATATTAATATAGGATGATTTCTATGCTGTTTTTAACCAATGTGCAGCAAACAGCAATGTTGACCCAAGGGGCAACTAGAATGTTGTCAGCTTAGTTTATTTTAAAATCTTTACTATTACACTTGTATCTGGGTAAGCTGAAGCGCACAGTTCGAGCCACATTTTCAAAATGGCTGTGGATTTCCAGGTACTTGCATTTGGCAGTCTATCCCTCTTCTCCCTTCCTTCTCTCCAACAGAAAATGTGTCTCTAACAAGGTAAAAGGTCAAAGGAAATGCAAAAAATTAGTGGCCAGAGCAGAAAAATTCTTACTAGTTTTTCTGAGGCCATATAATAACATCMTTGAATATGTTAAACAAACATTTAGGAGCTCTGTTTTTCTATCCATTTTGTATATATACCTAACTATGCGAAGTGCACAAGAAAATGGAGTGGTCCCATGGACTTCTGCTGTTRTTTTCTTTTTTTTGCCTTTGGGTAYATTGTGAATATAATTACTCTTCATTAATCCTCATTATAGTTTAATTTTTAGTCATCTCTTAATAGGTAGGAAAACAGTGGATGCTTTAAAAGTACTTGGACTCTCAAAAGGCCAGAAAACTAAGTCTTTTYATTAATTATGGTAGACAAGAAAAACTTCTGAAACATGCTCATGTTTAGTCCCCATAGCTCTTAGACTGTAATATACATGCCCCTATAGAACCTTTCACATACCACCATTGTAAAGGGCCACTCAATTCAGTATGTATTAACCTGTGTGAATTACTGTCACATGGCATTACTGATGTCAGAAGCTTGGTATGATTTTTTTTTTTTAAACGTATTAGATGTTTATGTTACAAATGAGGGCAACTGCAGTCTTACAGCTTGAGCTCTTTAAAAAGAGAAATAGATATCCAGGCTTTGTGCCACCAGTGGTGAGATCAGTTGAGTGCAAGTCAATGTTATTTTTAATTTTGTCAGAAAGCTGCTCTGTGACCTCAAGCACAACACTTAACTTCTCTGTTCTTTAGTTCTGCCCATAACTAATAGCAATAATGAAATTATTCACAAAAGACATGCAAAAATTGGGGTGACTGAAGATATGCATGATTGTTTTCACTCGTTATTCAAACTTCAGTAAGAATGACATGATCTTTGATAGGACTACTTAGTCTTACAGTTAAATAYGTAATTAGCTGTAAACTGATCTAAGGATTATTTCACCATGAAATAAAAGATGTAATTCGTGGATGAATGTACCAAATGAATAATTATCTAAATGTATTATTTGTAGAGCGACTAACAGAGTTTGATTTACAAATTGGGTTTTGGTACAATGCACCTAAGATAAGTTGGTTTATACCAAGCAGAAAGAGGGCAAAGTGGGCGTGCAGCTTCTGACTTGGGAAACTCTTTCCTGTTTTGCTCATCTCTCAGGTTGACAGAGTGCAGASCAATAGCAAATTGGGCTCCAAAACCCCCCAAATTAAAGCAATGTCAAGAATATGAATAACTCTGGAATGCCCTAGRTGTTACAAACATGTAACAAATGAGTGATATTTGGTTCCTAGGTGTATATTCACAATTACGCTGTTATTTAGAGGCATTTATGATACCCATTATACTACAAAATAAATGTTCTCTGGAAGGTAATAGACTATGAACTGTTTGCAAAACTGCTCAGAATAGTCTAAGAACTTAGCAAACAAAATAATTTARATGAAACGATCAGTAGCTTCACTGAGCTGAGTGTGGACATCTGTTGGAGGGCCCCAGATTTCCATCTGGAAAAGAAAACACTTGAAATCCAAAGACTAGAACCTGTTTAAAATTGTGAGGCTGGCTGAGAACTGACCTGCCTTCCCACTGATTCACAATAGCTAATTCCACTTGATTCTTTATGGTTTTAATAAGTAATGCAAAATTATCCTCTATAATATCCAAAGAGCAAGYGCTGAAGTATTACATTTAATATCTCTCAGTCTCTGATATCTGTGCTTATGTTACTAGACTTACTTCTGGAAATCAGCGGAACTAAGTAAGGAAGAGGTTAAGAATGAAACCATAATATATTTTCATGTCCTTTCATGGTAGAAGTTCTTGGTACTGAGATCTGTTGACCATCACTAACCAGAATACTTAGCAGGATGGATGAATGTTTAAAACTGGCAGGGAGGGGTGGGAATAATGGACCGGTAGCAGTAAGCATCAAGGTCAGTGTGCCACTATGATTGTATGCTGGTACAAATAATAAAAAGATGCCATTTGGAGAGATGCTAGATATCCTGAAAGTTTCTAGTTACAACATAGCAGCAATTCTAGTAGCATTAATAAATGATTGTTCAGAGCGGAGTAATACTTTGAAACGCCAAAYGTGCCAGCTGTAGAAAGCTCCTTTCATTGTTCTCACATCTAGTCATCATTCTGATAACGTATTCTCAGTCCTGGCCAAAATCCCATCAACTAAGTTGTTTCTTCAGCATACCAAAAAGTCATTAAATTCAGGCTATTAGAGGTATAAAACTTTAGTTTGTGTGTTTGTTTTATATGCATATTATTTTTTTATACAAACTTGCCAAGACTAACTTTTTTTTAGGGGGCCGGTACAAAAAAATCCTCACAAAAAAATCATGGAATTAAGGATAAGGTCCTGGAGAATAAAAAAAACTCGCCCCACTGGCCTTGCAGGACTCTGTACTGTACCTGTTTTCCAGCCATGATATTGCAAAGCTTCCTGTAAATGTAACTGAGGTAGTTTAAAAGTTTATAAGCTGAAAATAAAATGAAACTGGAACACCTCTATTGGCAGGTACAACACTTCACCTGGATGTGTGGGATGGCTGGAAAGAATTCTTGATTGCATGTCTCTTAGGAAACAAAGTACAGCATTATCTGTCTGAGGAAAAGCCAGTACTTAAGTATGGTAAGAAAATGCAATAAAATATTTTTCCACTCAGATTTTCCCAATTATTATTCTGTTCTAAAACAATGTCTTCAAGAGTTGATGACATTGTCGTTCAACAAAATGAACCATCTAAAAGAGAAAAAAGTATGTTATTAAAAGAAGTTATACATCATTTTAGTAATAAAGAATGTCAGTATTTATTTATTTTGGCTTCATTTAATATAGTAGGAATATGTGTTCTTAGTCATTTTATTTGGACATACGGGAATAGTAATGCCATCTCTGAAGGCTTGCATAAAGATCATGACTTTCTTATTAGCAGTTTAGAGTAAGTTATCCTTTTAGTCAAGCACTCCTTAAACTAGTCTTAAAATATATCTGCCTGTTATTTGAATACATTCACCTGCTTTTCCTAGATTGGTAAAACAACATTTATTTTGCAGCTAGAATAGTAAGGGGAATAGGAGCTTTTTTCCCTAGGCTGGTATGTTCTTGGCAATTTTGCAACACTACCTTGTATATTTCTCAGTTATTCAATGGCTACAGATACTTCCTTACTACAGAGTTAGGCCACAATACAGTGTGGGACCRTGATTTAAGAACACAAAATATCCTATTGGTGATCCAGTTGGTAAAGTTCCTCTCAGAGAGAGAGTATGGTGGTAACATGATCTACTACTGTCTCCTTTCTTCTTACTAAGTGACAAGACTGCATGGTTTACAACAGAGCTGYGAGAAAACCTAGGCAGGTTTGAGGTCTTTCTGCACCACCTCCCCATCCAATGCCAGGTGGAAACGTACTTACCAAATAAATAATCAGAATATAGGTGTTAGAAATCTAAGCTAGTGCTGTCTTTTTGCATTGGATCCCAGCTAATGGAAGTGATTGAAGCAAAAGATTTGGAAATCCTAACCAAGGAGTTTCACACAGTAAAATCTGTGCTGAGTTCAGACTACTTCTGTCAACAACTCTCTCCCTCCGGCAATTGTGTACGACTGATGATAGTACATGGCAGTATCACATGTGAGTGTAATCTTTTTCCGTTAGATGTGGGCAATGCGGCACAGTACCCCTTTGCAAGATCTCACTGTTAGTATGCTGTGGTGCATAAAAAGGCTTATGCTTGCAGAATGKGCTTGACTCGCATATTTAAGCAAGAATAATCTGTACCAGGAGAAATGTAATAAATGGTAGAACAGTAAGAAAATTGTTACATATGGAGTACCAAATATGGGATAGTGACTCTTAAATGTTTATCTATATCTAGCTTCTGTTGATAGAAGAATAAAGTACAGACTATTCTGTTCCATAATCACTGCAGAATGGGTGGCTTTACCAARCACAAGAACTCTCATGTCAGATCTGCCCTTTCTTACACATTTTAACCACCATCTCCAATTCTGTAACTCTAGTGTTTAATACTCTTCTTTTGCAGAAATTCAGCTCTGATATTCTTGCATTATATTCATTGGTTTTCATAATTCATTCAGTTTTCTTTCTTTTAAGGATCCTTTGCTCATGCTTTATACTTGCGTTTTGAAATGTTACGCAACTATGGAATTCCTCAGACTACATGGATAGTAAATCTCTCTTTCTGTGAAATCTCTTCTTCATGCTGCATAACTATAGTGGGATATCAAAATATATTTTGGGTATTAAAATATGATCATCAGTAAGTACATCTCTTAAGTAAAATACTTTTTTTTTTTTTTTTTTTTATATGAATGGGAGCCATATAGCCTAAGCAAATCACTGGAATACTAAGCTTTTAGATTTACATATCCTGCAGTATAACTGGATGGCTGCTTAATGATACATATTTTTGCATTACCAGACTGACAAGTAGTATCTGTAAATTCAAACTTTAATATTTTGTTAATTCCTTGTGACATTAAACAACTTTGTTTTTTTTGCTTTACAATTTTTTAGTATATTTGCAGGTGTCAAAAAAATGTGGCTCTTTACATGACAGCATTTTTGGCCAACTCGATCTTACTGAATAAATCCTGCAACAGGGATTAGGACCTCATGAAGTAGTTTGTGCTGATCCTTACAGACATTTGTGTGTGGCAACGGAGCCTACAAATGTAAGCGAATGCCCTGTTCGTGCAGCTGCAGAGGCAGGCCAGTTAATACCACGGCCATTGTCAATTATAGTGTAATAGGGCTTGAATGCCAAAATCCAGCAGGGCAAATTCCTCCTAAGAAATCAAAAACAACCATAAGGGCTGTATGTTATATGGGTGGGTTCCTATTGAACCTCTAATTTGTTTGTACAAAGTGCATTTTCCAGCAAACCATTAAAGACTTTCTCCTAGCATCTGAAGAGTTTCGGTGTGACTGGATGAAATTAAACTGCACTGAAATAACGTCAGCACCCACCATCTGCAGTATCTAGACTTGTTCCATTCTGTCCACTGAATCCTTCCCAAGTCTCGCTGGTAAATCTTTATTTCGCTTTGAGGTAGTGAAGGTACAAATTCTGCAAAAATGCTCTTGGATTAGTTATTTCCTGCTAATTAGCATTTCCTGTTGATGCCTTTATGTAACTTACATATAGTGACCTTTAATTTTTCCCTTGACTTCACTGTTACGTGTTCTATGTACAGAGATGACAATTTAATGTGAAGGAGTCCACTGGTGCGTTTTGTGAACTAAACTGGAATATTGGTACATAAAAAGGGGGACAGGGAGGGAGTTCTGCATTAAAAACAACAGCCATTTCATAGAATTAAACCTCTTGCAGTGGCAGGCAGGTTGCCCTGGCCTAGCAGGCCACTCCCATCTCTAGTTTCTGGAAGTCTCGGAAAGTGGCATATACCATGTTCAGTTTGAAATTATTGAAATATGAATTGATAAAATCGCCTCTGCACGCGGTGGCTGGCAGGGTAGGAAAAGGAGGAGGGATCAGCTTGTGCATTTTGCTGCATGAAGCTTTCCTGCCTTCCTGCCACTGTGGAGCTGGAGGAGAGCTGAACGACCTGTCTCCCCCGCCCGTCCCGAACACCCTCCGCCCGGCAGCTCAACGCGCTGTCGATCGCCTTGCTGAGTAATTCTGGAAAACCGAAATCCCCATGAGATTTAAGCAGAGAGTTTACAAAAAACAGTAATTTCTGTGCAGAAAAACGAAGCGATGGTGAGTGATTTTGCTTCTGAACGAGCTTCCCTCCGAGGTGGGAACAGCCCGAAGGTCTCGCCGTCGCGCGCTGACGCCCGCCGTGGCGGTGGCCGGTCCGTCCGTGCGTCCGTCGCTCTGGCCGCGGAGCCACGAGCCGCGGCGCCGCCCGGGCGCGTCCGTCCCACACAGGCACCGCTGCAGTGGCGGCTCCCCGCGGGGCGCGGCGCTGCTCCGGCCCGGCCGCGACC
>PTFA01000026.1:6967867-6981596 GCA_003342895.1 Casuarius casuarius
GCGCGCGCTGGGGGCGGGGCGCGTGGTGCGTCGCTTTCCGGGCGGGTGGTCGTTATTTAACCAGTTTGCTCGTTATTCAGCTGTAGTGGGGCAGGGCGCTGTTTTCCCTCCGCCGCACCATAAGCACCTGGTTTGGGGGTGGTTTGTTTGTTTGCATCCAGCTTGTCTTTTGCCCCTCGCAGTCTGTCGCCTGTGCTCAGCCCTCCACTGTTTTCTGTCCCCCTTTTCAGGCCAGCTTTGGATAAATTTGCAGGTTTGTGTGTTGCTGCTGCGGCAGGTTAACGGTGGAGTAAGGGGTGTCTTATGCTTCCTTTGAAGGAAAGCTCGACGTTGGCGTCGACGCGGTTCAGCACGGAGTGGAAGGGCTGACGTATCTCCTCACGGAGAGCTCCAAGCTCGCGGTGAGGGCGCGCTCCGGAGGCGCCTCCTGTGCGGTGTTTTAACAGCTTATACAAATATATAAAAAATATATTTTATGAAACTATGAAAAAATACATACTCCATTGCAAGTATGTACTCTTTCTATTGAATAAATAACTACTTCCACAAGAATGAACTGAACTTCTCCAGTTCAACACGCAGGCACTGACCTGGGGGAGTCGCTTCCGAGGGCCCGTCCGAGTTAATAAACGGGAGCTCTGAGGCTGTACTCGGTGCGTGCTTACGTTTGCAGAGAATCAGCTCATTTCACAGTATTTATAATTTGAGTATCAATATTAAATTAATACCACTGATAAATCGATTATCTAGCAATGTATTTCCAAAGCTTAGATGTTTTTGCTGTTGTGTCTTGTTCCCTGATATGAAGGATCAAACATGAAGATGTCGAACATTTTTTAAAGACCTAAAAACTGTTTCTGAAGTTTGTTCAAATTAATGGTAATGTATCAATACATAAAAATCACTTAAAATGTGGGTGATTTGTCCTAACTGTGGAATTTCTGCAGGAAAATAATTGTGCCATACCACGCGTATGGTGTTTACTTACAGTTTTATTTGTTTCTCAATAAATAATGAATATTACACAGTTCCATATTAAGGCCTCACTTGTTGCTTTCCAGATTTCTGAGATAGACTTCCAAGATTCTGTCCATGTTCTGGGATTCTCAGATGAATTGAACAAATTATTGCTCCAGCTTTACCTTGATAACAGGAAAGAGATCAGAAGCATTCTTAGTGAGCTGGCACCAAAGCTGCCCAGTTACCACAATCTTGAATGGAGACTAGATGTGCAGGTAATGTCTCTTTTACTTATTTATTTTTAGTAATCTGTATCTTACTTTTTTTTTTTTGGTACATTACAAGCAACTGTGAACAAATTGTGATTTGTATTATTCCAAAGTAATTGAGGCAGCAGGGTTTTTATGTCAAATTGACATAATTTTGTTATTGTACAGAAGATAACTAAATTTAAGCTGAACAGGATACATAATGATGCAAGCTATTTGTTGCTTTATGAAAACTAAATTCGTAGCTCTATTGGTACTTCAAAAATGTTAAAATATACTAAATATATTGTCTTACATGTCATCTAACTTTCACAAATATCATGAAAGCATTATTTAGAGTGGATTAATATTATCTAATAATAAAAGTAAATAAGAGATTATGCATATCTTTATTTGTGAATTAAAAGAATTTTTAAACAGTCCTGCAAGCAGGTCCTGCAAATCTGCCTGAATTGTAAATGTGAAAGTTGACAACTGTCTTTTTTTATGTTTCCTTTTCCCCCTTTCATCTAAACTCCCTCATACAGCTTGCAAGCAGAAGTTTGAGACAACAGATTAAGCCTGCTATGACTATAAAGCTACACCTTAATCAGAATGGAGATCAAACTGCCCAAGTGCTGCAAACCGACCCTTCTACACTTCTTCACCTAATTCAGCAACTGGAACAAGCCTTGGGGGAAATGAAAACAAACCACTGTAGGAGAATAGTGCGCAACATGAAATAGTATTAATTCATGATTGTTGCTTACGAGGCAGTTTATGAAATGACCAGAAACAATGTTCACAAATACATTTTGAGGAAAATAAACATCTGGATCAGATGAAATGCTTTCCTATGCCAGGATTTTGAGCCAGTAATTATAGGGTGAATGTCCTCTGGTGCTAACTTTACACAGCTGCCTGATATGAGATAGGTAATTAGTTTTGCTTTACCCGCACATACAGAAATTCAGCATGCTATATTTAGCATTTCTCTAGCTCTAAATGAGTATACTTAAAGAACTTTTCTACATTAAGTAGAGCTGCTTCAATATTGTATAAAGATGCACATTTATTGTTATGTTTATCAAGTAGATTTTCTTTTCTTGGTTTTGCTTCTGTTTTGAAATAAAATAAAAATACATGATGTGGATGGAAGTGGTACTTGACAGGAATGGTTCTTCCATCTTGACTCATGTCTGCATACAGCTACGAATATAGCTGTGGGGTTACTGCCCTCTTCCCCGAAAGGACTCAGTCAACGCGGAGGCTGGGTGTTATGCTGCCCTTCTACCCTTCTTTTCCGCCCAACAACACCTGGTTGCTGTTAGTTGCCTTGGAAATGTTTCTGTGAAGCAATGGTGTACCATGTCATGACAATTTTGTTCCTAGCTTTCTGGTCTGATCTACATTTTAGGAGATCTTAACTCTTGTTAGATAGCGTTGTTTACCTGACCTTACAACGACAGTAATGTGGAAGCATTAGCTTGATTATAATAAAGCTAGCTATGTCCCCTACCTGTAGTTAGCATAGAAAGCCCAGTGGCTAAGTATAAGTTAGCATACATCTTATTTCTATATGTAAAGGTGATCTGAAAAATTGTAAAACCAAAACTCTGGGCTTCAGTGATGATATGCTATTAGGCAAATTCAGGAAAGTTTTAACTTCAGCTAAATTTCATTTTAATGTTGTTTAAACACATTCTGTGGCTTGTTCTCTGGTAGATCTGATGCAACAATTTTTTCTCCTACACGGATGGTGTTTTTAAAGGAAACACTGAACTAATTATTACAACATAATTGATGCTTTTCCATTTTTAAGAAAAATATCTAACAGGTTATGTGAAAAGTCACTTTCTGGTAGTATTCTAATACAATATTTCAGTGACTGATGTTAAAGAGTTTCACTCACTAATGTTTCACTGTCATTAGTGAGGTGCATCCTAAGTCCCTTAAAGTATACTGCAGAGGACGAACAGATAAGAGGGAACCTTAGCATACAGATTTTGGCAGTAACAGTATCTTCACTGGCTCTCATAATGACACCATACAAATTCTTATTACTGTTTTCCTACATTCCCAAAGGCATTATTTTCTTACTGTTTTGGATTTTTGTGCCTTTTGGTAGGTATTATTTCAAATGAAACATGGCAGAAGTGCTATAATCAGTAACAGGTATTATAACTTAAAAATTAAGTCAGTTTTCTAGAACATGGAGCTGCTTATTCTTTGCCTTCTTTTCATAGCATGGTTGTGGTGTGAACAAGCTTAATTTCGTCTCCTGTATATGAATCAGCTAATAGTTTCCTTTTCTTAAAATGTCAAACTATTGACATGTAATACCATATCGGCCATTACTTAATAAGCAGATTGTTGGGACCTTTATTACATTAATTCATGGTGATAACAGGGATTTCATAATCACAGAGGTTTCTCTTGAACATCTGGTGACTAAATATGATTCACTTAACCCAGGCTGTTGGGACTTCTTTGCCACAGCTCTGATTTGATACAGACAGAAAGCATTTGATAGAATATACACGATGTGCAATAGAAGGGTGTTTTTTGGATAAATTAAGTTCTGTATGTAAGAATCTGTGCAGTTTGAGCTGACTTTGCATTAGTGAAGGTTTGGCCATTGCCTACTGCATTTGAATGTTCTTTGAGAAGATATGGGATGCTACTTGTTATTTTGGGGAGGAATTAAGAGGGTTTTGGGGCGTCGGGGTGGATCATTGTGTTGTGGAGCTTTCTTGGGAAACTTTGCTCATACTGCAGGTCCCTTGATGTTTTGCTATTGTCTAAAATAAATGGGGAAGAAGAATCATATGTGAGTTAAATCTTTGGATAGTTTTGGTGGAGAGGAATGATTAAATGCGTTTGTCATCTGTTGTTTTTTCTCTTCACTAACATGGTAGTTAAACGTGATCAAATGTTACTAATTCACATCGCTCTGATTTGTTTTTCCATGTAATTGGCTTATATTTTTAAGTGAAATACAAGAACAGCCTATACGTAGCTGGCCAGTGTTTTCTCTTTACTCCATACCAATCTCTCTTTGATATAGCCATAGTCCAGAACTCACAGCAACAAATAGGAAGGATTTTAGG
Source organism: Casuarius casuarius (assembly GCA_003342895.1). Classification (NCBI taxonomy): domain Eukaryota; kingdom Metazoa; phylum Chordata; class Aves; order Casuariiformes; family Casuariidae; genus Casuarius; species Casuarius casuarius. Next base: position 6,972,186 of record PTFA01000026.1, read on the forward strand.
GTTAAGTCCTAGATTTTCATAATTCATCTCCCTGTTGCCCAGTGAATATGAACATTTTTACCTATTTCTTCAGCATTTTGAAAAAAGAAAATGAACTTCCATAGTTAGTTGGCAGCATGGCAAATGCTGGCCATTTCCCTGTGTGTAGTGTCCCAAATGACACTTAATGCCATTGACGTAATTGTGCAGCTTTGAATTACCAATGTTGCAATTACTCTATTTGTATAAAATGCTGTTTTGTCATGCAATTGAAGCTTAAGAGTCTGAAAAAGCATCTTCTACTTCAGTACCCCATAAATAGTGCTAAAATAAGAATTCACATATGGATCTGGATTTTTCAGTTTTAATGTAAGCTTTATAAAATCAAAGGTGACATCTAAATTTAACATTCGATACAGCTTGTTTCCTCTCATGAATTTTCTATTGCTTTATAGAAATCACTGAACAAAATGGAGAGTATATGACATTATTCATAAACTATTAAAAATTATGATGTAATGTTACTTTTAACCCACCTTATTTTTAATAAACTCTTTAAATTTGCTCTGATATTTAGCCACTAAAAGCAAAGTTAAATTTGAGGTTGCTTCTCTATTATTTTTTTGCAAGTCTGCAAGAAGAGAGTCTTGATTTTTATAAAAGAAAAAAGTGACTTTCAACTTACCTCTTAAGAAGTTACTCTTTTCTCTTAAGTGACTCATCGGATTTGCTCTCCTGACAGTGGCACTATTTACATGAATAAGGGAAAAGTTTATATATTCCTATTAATAACTTTTGGAAATTATAGGGTGTCTTTGAACTGCACTGTACTGGATTGACATACGCAATATGCACAGATAAAGTTGTTCTGTTTTGTGACCGTGATATGGAATAGATGACCTCTCAGTGCCTCTCTCAGCTTTATTTTCCATGTCATTTTGATTAAGGGAGCATTCAGTGATAACGTGCACTTCTATAGTAGTATTACTTTCCACAGATCCTCTTGTGTCATAAAGTACTCAAGTGTGATTAGGATGAGCCAAAATTGGGGTACCAGCTAGACTGTGTGGGGAAGATTTTTTCCTTTTTTTTAAAAAAAAAGATGGTTTATGTCTAGCCTAATGTCATTTCTGATCTAATGCATTGTTTTAAAATGTAAAAATGTTGCTGAAGTAGTAATATGATTTAACGACATTTCTGCTATGTATTAATCTGCAAGTAAGTTTCACATTATAAATGCAAAATACTTCTGAACCCAGAATTATCCCTCTAAAAGCACAGAAATTGCAAACTTAAATTTTGTATCCTTGATGGATTTTAATTAGTAGAAGCCTATAGTGAAAATACTGACACAGCCCTTGCAATCATATAATGAAATAATTACAATAATTAAATAATAGTACTTGGAGTTTTTCATCTAAAGATCTTGACGCAATTTACAAACAATTAAATTCTGAATATTCTGTGAGGAAGTCAAGTGTATTACTATTTCATCTTTTGAGACCAATTAAGTATGAAAAATATGCCTATGTGTTACCATTGGTGTGGGACTTCTTTATGTTTTAACTGCAAAAATTAACTTTATTGTGAAGAACTGCCCTTTCTGTGTATGTCAGAAAACTTCTGGTTTAACAAAGTATGCAACTTGTGAATAGGTCCCTGTCACCTTTTTGATAGTCCAGAGTTCAGGAGAACTTCATACAGCTGAAAAGGTCCGAGTGCATAGAACAGCTAAGAGTCCCAAGTATTCTAAGCCTAAAATAGATCATTTTGTCAAAAGCAGTTAAGTTGGGTCCTTAGCTATATGCATTGCATGCAGATTTGTACATCTGTTTATTTTTTACTGGTCTAAACAGCAGAGGGCAGAAAGTTTGTGTTTTTTGATCCACAAAGTACAAGTTTCACTAAGCAATTATTTTCAGGGCTTGTGTTCCACTAAAATTGTTCATAGTCTCAACACCAAGTTAGGAGTGTATTTCACTTTGTATTTTCCAAATTCATGATCAATATTAAACTGAAAATACTAAAACTTGTAGTATTTCAAACCACTGTAAAACACATTGGTGGCTTCTGGGTTTTTTTTTCTTGAATCTGCCAATTAATTTGCTAATCCATTTAGCAGATAATATGGCAYAATCTGATTCTTGCAAGAGGAGGATGTCATTTGTTTGCTGTTAAATTACTTAGATTCTTTAAATCATTAAGTAAACTAATGCAGTAATGCTTTTCTTCCTGTGTTTTTAAATCCATTTGAATGAGATATGATCACTGTCCATATTATAAAATATATTGTATAAATTTTTTATCCAAGTTTGATTGTTAATCAATTCCCCATCTCAAAAGTACACTCAGACTCTCCTATAAGCTTTATTTTCATTGTACTTTTTCTAGTACCTTTCTTTCTTGCATGCTTTTAATGAACTAGACTGAATACTCCTTCACCTTTTAACTGGCTTTTTAATTAATCAGATGTTCTGTGAATTATATGGGGGAAACTGTTTTTGTTTAAACAGATAAGGCATTAGTTTAGATTTACATGCATATAAATAAATCAGTATCTGAACTTTAGGATTAGGCCTTGAATAAATACTATGATTCTCATTTAACAGTAAATCCATTGAACTCTTATGTTAAGACAAAAATCTTATCTTTTTAATTTAATGTTAAAAATGTATTGGACCTGTTTTAACACTGCATGAAATGTGTCCATATATAGACTCGAAGGTACAAATGGTGATTTTCTTTCAGTTCCAGTTTGTGTAAGAATGCCAGTTTCCTATACTGTGACTTTGTAATGTTAACAATAGGTAGTGTGTAGGAAAGGAAATCCAAGATTAGGAATAACCTGGCAAAACTCCATGAGTAAAACTGTACTGTTCCTTACTTAGCTAAATAAAGGGAAGGAAGTCTTCTGTCTGTGCTTGGCTGTGTGGTCAGGGTCTGAGGGTATTACAGCACAATTTTTTGTTTGTTTTTTAATACTGTTGCTGATTTTATTCTCAAGATAAATATAGATTGTGGAAGTATGAGGACTGCAGTTGTATCCTGGGTGGCTGAAATCTGAAATTTCATTCACCTATCAGATTATTTATATCAGTAGAAGATACCTGTTTTAGGGTTCTGTGTTTTAAGTTATTTTAAATGTATTTTTCAGAAGAACTACTGGTAATTAAATTTAAAGATAGAATAGTGGGCAGACTGCTGTTATGTGCCAAAAAATGCAGTTTTTACTGTGATTGTATAACAAAATAATTTATTTTAGAATTACTATGATCATCAACTTTATGAATTGCACAAGTTCCTGTAGATCTGTAAGGCCAGGCAATCCTTCAGTTCATTTACCAAATGAATGAAACTTGTTGGAGGTATACTGCTCTTAATAGTTGCATCCAGATTTTTCCCAAAATGTAAATATTCAGGCTAAGAGATGAGCCATAGTGACCAAATATGCTGCAAAACACACTAAATACATCTTTTCCCAAAACTAAATAGGTAACAATCTTCCATTAATCTTACTCTATTCCTCTCCCTATCTACTGCTCTCTCAAAATGATTTTTTTTTTGAAAAAAAATCTGTTGATGAAGCTGGTCTAGTTCAGTTGGCTAACTGCACAAAGTGCTCAGATGTTCCCTTCTGCCAGCTGAGCTCTCTTGGACAGTAACATCCAGGTAGCAGACAGCTGCGAGCAGTTTGAGGGATGAGAGTCACTGGAACTGTTCCATGTAGCTCAAAAAGAAAAAAGTCAGTGCTTCAAGAACCCTGAGCTGAAGCCCCAACAAAGCTTACATGAAAAAGATCTCAGCTTACAAAGCTTCTCAAAAGATGAGACTTGGTCTTTTTGTCTTGGTTTTGTAAATATTAGAGCCTGGGGCGCTTTTTAACAAAGATTTTCTTCAGTGATCTTTGCCTCTTCACAGGATCCAGATACTGAGGGAATTTCCTCCTAACTGTGGTTGATCTAAGGGCTGTGCTGTATCTAAAAATCTTGTATTTCAAAAGCCTAACATACAGCCTCATAGTAGACTCAATCAAGAAGTCCCAGGAAAGCAAAACATAGGACTTTTATAAATATCCTATACAGAAAGCACACATTCTGAGTACTTTTATGTTGTTTTTACCATAAAATGTTTTCTTCTTGGTCCTTTTTGAGTAAGTTATATAATCGTATCTTGTAACTTCTGACTACTGTACCACACCAATTTCAAGATTTCAGAGCTTCCTTATGAAAATCGTAAAACCAAAGGAAGGAGGAAAGCAACGCTGCATCTCCTGCTCTTCCCAGGTAACTACATTGTAAGAACCTCTGCTATTTTGGCACTAGGAGACATCTTCATTTCATGGTCTCTAGCTAACGGTTGGAGGTGTTTGCCTCGTTCTGACCAGCTAAAGAATAAAAGCCCTCACTGGTCAGCATACTCCCACGGTCCACTCCAGGGCTTCTTCAAGTACAGCTAACCAAAGAGGGGTATTGCTGTCACCAGTGTATTGAATACTTATGCTTAATACTTCCTAGAAAAACAGTTTCCCTCTCACCCCTGCTCTTTCTCCCACTGAAGTTCACAAGTTACTATCAAGGATGACTTTCCAGAAAAAAAGAAAACCCATGCTGAAAACAAGGAATAATAAGCATGCATGTTGCTTCTACTTTTTAGGGGAAATAGGAGATTCTGCAATTCAAATGCATGTGGAACAATGGACTAATCAGTCACATAGGCCTAATCTTTGCTAGAGAGAGGGTAAAAAGTGGAATATACAGTGCTAAACAACTACAACAACACGTGTTCAAGATGTGTTAGGAAGTATATGACACTTTTTTTTTTAATCGCTTAATAAATCTCTATAACTGGTAAGTTTTATGCTAACAGCAGTAGCAGGATGTCAGAATAATCAGGCTGTTTCCAACTGTCCTGCTGAGCTTGAGCAAATCACATGACCTCTTTACTGGACTCAAGAAACTCAAACTGGAAGACCATCCCCAAAGTATCAAATCTGTTGTGCTTAAACTATTAGCTTTGTTCCCTTGCCAAAAGTACATCATAAAATGTAGTGTACATAGCAGCTTATATGAACAAAAAGGAAAGTAGTATTACCATATCTTTCTATAAGTAAAATTAGTTATGCTAGCAAAAATGTTTCATGGTGGTTTAACTGTCAATGCCACTCTATGCTACTCTGTTGCTAAGTCTATAGAGCTATTCCAGAATATTTTTCCTCTATAGCTACTCCTGTGTATTTTAGTCTTGTGAGCACGGTAATTATTCTGGTATTTAGTCAGCAGTGTTCACACAGGGAGTCGGATGGACATAACTATTCCAAAACCACTCTTTTCAAAAAAATTATACTGAGTTAAGCTTTTTATTTTATTTTTTCTGCAAATCCAGACTTCTATTTTCAAGTACCAGAAGAGACCAGGTTCCAGTTTATTTTACGTGGATGTTTTAAGATTTATTTATACCACAAGGCTTGGCCAAAATTCACGTTCCAGATCTGTCTTGAGTAACTGTAGGTCCTAAAGACTAGCTGTTTGTCTGTCCTCTAGATGTTACCACAAATGTGGATTTATTTCCTAATTCATTTACATGTCAAGTCAGCTGCATTAGCAAAACTCATTTTCATCAGTAGTTTACACTACCTGAGCCAAACTGAACATGGCGTGCCTACACATTTTGTTCCACTATCATCTTGGTGGTGCTGGGGAAGAGGGAGAGGCAGTGATAATCTCACAGGAGTTGAAACAAGCATCTGGCGTGTGGTAATAGCTGACATGAGTTCAGCTGTTTGCAAACTAGATGCCACAGGTCAGCCCAGATCACTGTTGCAGGCTATTTAAGTGTAATCTGACTGACTTTGTATTGATGTGGATGAGCAGCGTTCATACGGCCCATCCTGCTGGCTGCACTGTAAGGGGAATAACCTCTGAGACAAACATTGCAATGATTTTTTGGTTAGCGCAGCTGTTTCTGAAGTGAATGTCTGAGCAGTCATCTACTATAGTTGTTCACGTAGGTTTCCTGCCAGCAAAATTACATCAACTTATAAAATAACATAAACTAAGCTGACAGGAGCCCTTTTTTTGCTAGCAGACTGTGTCCACACTAGAGGTTTTGTTGGCTTGGAGATGTTGGCTGGAGAGTATATGCTGACATAGCTGTTCTGGTGAAACTTTGTAATATACACCAGGTCTTTGTATTAAATAACCCACATCAGAGTTGGCTACAAGAGATATGCTTTGCATGCATTCTGAAGCACCAAAGTCTAAAATATTTTTAGCTACCTGAAAAAACAAATAGCTATAAAATACACAAAGATACAAATGGAATCTTAAGCATTGATCCATTTGTTAAAAAAACAGTATGTTTACTGAGGTATACCTTTCCAGAAAGAAGTTCCTTGAAAATTAATCATAGAACTATTAAGCAGGAGCACAATATGCAAAAAATGCCTAACATTGTCACAAATACAAATAAAAATTGCTGATTTGCATGACAAACTATATGATGGTTTTTAAAGTGTGAATGTGTGTACATATATATTTATATAGTGAAACTTCATGTTACATGTTTACTGTTCCATTTTATTCTTTGTTCTCTAATATTTATTTTGTAGAAATATAAGCTTTATTTTTATTTATGGCTGGTTTTCACTGAAGTATATGAAAGCAGGTAGAGGTAGTTAACAACTACTTCAAGTCTCATTATATACCGCATGCCTAAACAAAAGGGAGGAAGTGTGCACGCTCTTCTTGGTCTGCACTGTGCAATTGCTAGTCAGTTACCCAGGAAGGGGATTTTTCAAGGGAATCTTGAATGTTTTCTCTTAAGACATCACACATGCATCTTCACCTATAAGGCTTTCTCAGAAAAATGTTAATGTATGTAAGGCTTTGATATAAAGCAGGGATGGATCTAGATTAAAAATGACAACATATGGTATTGCTTCTTTAAGCCATTAGATGCCCATTATCTAAGGGTATGTTTGAAAGTGCCCCTACTCTGATTGCTTGGCTTTCCACTGAAGTATAGATGCTGCTCTTGAATTTGCTGCTAGAAGACGTACTAAGAGGGTACACTCGAAGAGCTGCACTTTTACAGACCTTTCAGTTGAACAACAGAATTTTCATACTATTCAGAAACAGTTGAACAGCACACAAAAATGAGATACATTCATGTTATTGACTTTTTTTTAACAATGTATGATCCTGTAATTAGAAGAAAAACATCATGACAAGGAGGCATTCTATGTATGTCATATTTGTGGTTATGTTCCTTAATCACTTAATCCAATATGCACTGAAGTGCCATTGTCTTCTTTTGACCTGAATATATTGAACCATTGTCTATAAAGACTGGTGGCCATGTCATATTTCTACACCTCACGAAGGAAGTTACTTGTTTCTAAAAGAGGAATAATAGCAGTAGTACTATGAGAATTTATTCGTATATTTTTAATCACTTTCAGATCAGTGGATGAAACTGCCACATCAAGCGGTAAAATAAAAGGCAGTTTCATTGTGCTGTAAAAAGGGGAGCTGAAATCCTAGTATCTTGCTGAAGAATATGGTTATAGCTGTAACACATACTGCTTAAATTTAGAACAGATGGGTATATACTTACTCATGAGCTCCAATACTGTCTCATGGAAGTGATCTAATTAATTTAGATGAGATGTCAGCATGAATGAGATTATCAGAGCCTTGCCTTTAATTGGCATGTCGTTTGGAAAGGAATGTAATAGGTAGATGGGTTAGATGGGTGTGTCTTTACCGAAGGGTACAGAGGCCTGGAGGAAGCATAAAAGCCTTTGTAAAGACTCTATGAAAAAGCACTCATGTTCAGATCATTATCTAAACAATAGCCCCACACACACACACACACAGTCATCTAATATGCAAGGATTTTAAACAAGGAAATTGCAACAAAAATTATATGTAATATCTGCAAAACCCTGAAGCAGGTGCTGTAATTAGTACAGCTGTCTGAGCTAGTAAAAATGCTAGCAAGTGACCTCGTAAGGAAGTAGTAGAAGAATGGTACGAAAGATACCAGGGAAAATTCTCAGGGAAGGGAAGCGTAAACAAGTCTCAGGAGTACTGTGTTTCCTGATCCGAAATACAGCAGATGTGGCAAAAAATACAAGGAGGAGATCTGCCTAGCCAGTGGAACAGGAAGTGTAAGGAAAACTAAATAAATTACAGCATACTTGTTGAAGCAAGGAAATCAGGAAATGCACAAGCAAGAGCAACTCCTGTCCTCTAGACCTGAGTCCACCGCAGAATTCACGTACAGACAAACTGTGAATCTCGGAATCTACAGCACTAACCCGAAATGTAACGCTAATCAAGGGATAAGGACTCTTCAGGAGACAGGTCCTAGTTTCAAGTTGGAGAAGCCAAATGAAGTTCAGAATAGGTCACACTTCTTCCTAAGGCAAGAAATAAGCAACAGATGAGAAAAAATGACTTACCTGAGACTTTTCTAATGTAGATTCTGGTTAGTGAGGAGGACGTATTCTGATCAATCAGCACAGCCTGCAGTCTGTCCAAACTGCAGAAATAAAATGAAGAAACATATTACTAAAATAAGGATGTGTTTGTATTTTGAATGTGTAATATCTGTATGTATACACCCACAAAGACACTGCATGCTTCCTACAGTAAAAAGCAATCTCAAAGTTGGGAAGTGAACAGTATCATTCCTCACAGATGGAGCTAGTGAATTTTAGCAAATTTGGGGTCACAACAGCACCATTCATAAGTCATCCCAAGTGCCCCCCCCCCCCAAATCTTCCATGTGATTACAAAAGATTTAAAAGGAGCTGAATTTGCATGAATTAAGTTTAATTTATAGAGAGCCACAGGAACACACGCTGGTGACAGCTATGGTTTCTAGTACAGGTTAAAGGGAAGGCACCTGACTGCAGACAGGAGGTCAGGGTAGATCCAAAAAATATCGGGGCTATATTTGAAATACCACCTGTGGGTGGCAAGTCGTGGAGATCCACGATAAAGCTCCGTACTAAACTCACACCAGTCCAGGAAGGGCTGAGCCCCTTCCCAAGCACCACGAGAGAGCTGCAGCCCACGTTGCCGTGCTCGTTTCCTTCCTTTCCCCCATTACGGGGCTCTCATCGCCACAGGATCACTAAATTATGCCGCGGAAATGCTGTGATACGTGAAGGAAGCATCACTGTGCTTCCAAAAGTTAATGACATTATCTCCGAGTTCCCTGAAAAACGGTTTAAACCCAAAGCTAATTACGCGGGCAGAAATCCTCTCAGCGGTGTCAGGAGAGAAAACGCCCCGGGTTCCCGAGCGGCCCGCGACCCCCGGGCGGGACTGCCCGGCAGGAAGGCGCCGAGGCCGGGGTCGAGGCCGAGGCCGAGGCCGCCCCGCTCGGATCGGCTCGGCTCGGCGGGCCGGGACAGGCCGCAGC
>PTFA01000026.1:6982611-7063787 GCA_003342895.1 Casuarius casuarius
GGGGCGGCCCAGAGCGGGGCGGCGGGCCTGGAAGCCCCTCGCGGTTGGCACCGGGCGCGGCGGCGCGCGGCGAGGCAGCATGCCTGCCTTCGGGGGCTGCGTCCCCGCCCCAGGCTCAGGGTGGGTTGTGGCCCCGTCCCAAGCCGGCGGACACGCACGAGCACCGTATCTACTCATGGAGCATCCGCCCGAGCGCGGTGAGGGAGCCTGGCTGCGAGGACTGCAGGGGGTCGGTCACCCCTTCACTGGGTCGGGAAACTCAGCGGTACTCGGAGTTCATATTCAGCCATCTGTAACACTTACTTCTTAGAAAGATCAATAAGTACACGATTTACCTCATTCTGTAGTGCTTTTATCGCCTCGTGGCTCGGATTCCCCGGCGAGTTGCTCGGGGACAGAGGCGGTCTCTGCCGCGGTCACCAGCAGGGCGGCAGCCCCTCTCCCGCCTGCGCCGCCCTGCGCCGGTGCGCGGCTGCAACCGGGCTGGGCGCGTGCCGGGGCTCGGACCCCGAGTTTCCTACTGATCCGGTTTGCTGCCGGAATGGGGAGACGTGTTGCGCCGCATCTTGCACGTTTTCCTCAGGAAAGCGGGACAGAGAGGAGGAAGCTGGAAGCAGCACCGTAACATCACTCGTAAATGAATATTTCCTATAAATACTTGCTAGGGCTTGGCCAGCAGGTGTTTGCAGCCTCTGCCTAGAAATGCCATGCCATGGCTCTTGCCTACCATTTGGCTTTTGGTTAGTATCAAAATGAGCTCCTGTGGCTTCAGCTTTACCCGTCACACATTTCTGACATAGAGGCCTTTCCCTCTCACCAGACTGGTGGATTCTTGTTGCTTGGGCCAAAAATGTGGGTCTCTTATTCAAAAAGCTGTGGGTAAAACCCCAAAGTGTCTCTTACATTTTTCCCAAATCACATCAACAATAATAAAATCAGTGAAAGTTTCGAGAAACTTTATTTTGTGAATCTAGTTTTATTCTGTTTTTTCATTGTCTCGTAAAAGTAGTGTATTCTGATTAACAATATGCTTTTTTATATAAAACACAATCCTCATTGTGTGTGTAATTTGTTACCTAAAGTAGTCTTTCTGTTTTGTTTATCCAGTTTTAGTTATCCCACAGAACTTTTTTTAAAATTTCTGTAATAACTAAGTGGAATAAATATTTCTTTATTACTCAGTAATATTTTTTGGAGCTACTACTCAGCTATAAAATGATCATATATGAGTTATAATATTTTGCCATGATGTAATTTTTTTCAGGTGAAAATATCATTTTCTACAGAAATTTAATATTGTTCACGGAAAGCAGCATTTAAAACTATGTAAAATAATATGTAGTGTTTAAGTCAGATGATTCATTTAAAAACACCGGTTGGTCAAACCTGGCATGTAAGGTTACATTTATGTATATCTGAGGGCTGCCTGTCAAAAAGGGCACCATTTCTTTTCAGGTTGATGCTGTGTACATGCGCGTAGTCATTGGCAAAAGAAAACTGAGAAGGAGGTGGAGAGCAAATAGCAAAAAACAATGGTATTAAAGCCTTTATGATCTGTTGAGGTTTAAAATGCAGTCTGTTTTATTTAAGTGTATTATCAGGAGTTATTAAATGAAAGTGGTGATGGGGCTCGCAGTGGGTGTGCGTTAGCCTTGCTGACCGGGAACCAGCCATAGCTTGCAGAAATCACGTCTCGCATGTCAGTTCCTGCAGAAGTTTTCTGGCTGTGACTGGAAGAAACATAAGTAGCCTCGGGACCACTCCACCCTGTAATTAAATACCAAACCGCAGAAGTGGGGGATGGAAAACAGACTAATAAACACGCACTCACTTACAGCAGTGTTATCTAAAGCATTTTTCTGTGTGTGCATGTGTGAAAAAAAACTTTAAGTGTGATTTATTTCTGATAAAAAGGATTTCTGGAAAGACAGGCAAAATGCCTTGTGTAGCTCTTACATTGGTAAGTGGGAATATCAGTTGCATATCGATCCACATGCTGAACTGTGTACACATATGCTGTAATAAGAATTTTTCAAGTATTACTTTCTACCAGTTTGATTTTAGGTGCTGCAGCCTCGTATTTCAAATGAGGTCTAAGGTTTTAGTGTTTTCTCGATGTGCGTGCAGTGCTTCCGATCAGACTCCGATTTCATTCCAGGAGGTAAACGTGTGTATAGAGAATATGGTGTTTGCACTGAACAGATCTGTGAAACTTGTTGCTGCTGTTACCTTTATCACAGTGATTTTTAAAAATGTTACAGTAAACATTTGCCACGTGAGGACATATTTGCCAGTAAAAGCCTGTTCAGGGTGAAAGCAGGGTGATTACTTTTAGCACTTGGTTTACTTGACATGCCCCAAATTTTTCCTACCAGTTTCTGTTGGTGGAAAAGTGTGATCTGACACATGGTCAGTTTTATATTACCAAACAGGTTCAGCAGAATATGGTGAAGAAAAGTAGTATAAATACTATGAAAATACTTTTTTTCTGAAAAGGACAAAACACATAATATTGACAGTTAAACTGTTCGAGCGATTTCCTAGTGCTGCATTTCTATGAAAACAGTTGTGTTCTGTAGGGATTGCAACTGTCCAGTATTGCTGTTGTGCTTATGCCATGCAGTGTTTAGAACAGGGATATTTTCTGCCTCAGAAATGTGGTCATGTAACTAAGGGGAAGATGGGAAGGACAGTGCATGGGACACACTGCTAAGCTCCGATAAAAGCGTGGGGAAAAATTAACACCTTTGTGCTAAACTGCTTCGAAGTATTGGTCCAGCGTTTATGACCAGCCGCTGATGGACACAACGCACGTAGCGTTAAGTGGGGATCGCATCCATGTAGCTTTGGTTTTACGTTGTAAAAAAATGGCGCAAGGCAAGAGGCCGCACCTCTTCGCTGTTTTTAGTGTTGTGCGTGAGGAGATGCGTTTGTGAAAGCGTCTGGCGTTCGGGGCGTTCCATGCGCTCTGAGGGCTCGGCACCATCTCCCGTCTCCAGCGGTTGCTGGGCCGGGACGTGGTGGTCCCGTGACTGCTCCCCTCGCCTGTGCTCCTTACTGAAAAGAAGCTACAATGTGCAATCCAGTCTGAGATGTAGTGCTGCTAATGACTTCTCTCTGGGATTAATGTATGCATTTACTATTTAACAGGGTTCATAACAGATGGGGAAGCTGTGACACAGTGCTGAAGTTTATTTGCTGGGAACGCGGCGGTAGCGCCTATGCATATAGCCTCCGAACTCATCTTAGAGACGTGAGGGAGTTCCAGGTTTTGGAACGTACACATCAAAACTAAATCTGCAAGCTCCGGTTAAGAGCGTCCGAGTGCTATCTGATTGCTCCTTCAACTGGAGTCTGTAGTTCAAGTTCTGTTCTGATGATGCTGTTATAAATCCACAGCAACTTCCCTGACTTTTGTGCAACTGAGAATTAGCTTTTATCTTTCTGCTTATATGGGATCAACGCGATGTATGAAGTAATTTCAACGTCTGAATTCTGAGGTTGGATCAGATCTTATTCTTGGCAAAACTTGAGTGATCAGGCTTGGTCTAAGGGAGCGTTAATGTAATCAAGTATGAGAGGATGAGCACACGAAGCCATGAGACATAAGCAGTTAGGTCATTTAATTCCATATGAAAAATACTTTCAGGGTTATAAATTAATTGGTACATTCCCTAGTTTTAATAATCTCTGGTACTCTATACAAACAGTAAATACAATGGACTTGACAGCTGTCTCTTAAAACAGAAATTTTTTAATTAGCGTCAGATTTTGATAGGATTTTTGCCATACTGAGGACTAAATATGGATTTTGGAAATTGACCTAATACATTGTTTAGAATTAACTGTTTTATTTCATCAAAAAAAAATCTAAATTTCTGGTCAATGGAGAGTTATATAACTAAATCTGAATATGATTCAAAAAGTATGTAAATTTTTAAGTACAGTAGAGAAAATAAATAGAATCAGTAATCACAAGAGTATTTAGTAGATTTTATTAAAAAAAAGATTGATCCTGAAAGTTGTTATTGGGATGTATTAACAAAAGCCGTAGATAGTAGGCCGTATTCTTGCTGTTTCACACTTTATAGGCTGTTCTGCTACATTAGAATTTCATGCCTGTGACTCCAGTCAGAATTTGCATTTCAGTTGTCACAGCTTTGAGTTTCTTGATTTAATAAGTATGTACAGCATGTAACTATATTTCATATGCATCTTGGCTTTCTGTATGAACTTTAACTACTGCACTTCACAAATGTATTAAATAATAAACATTGACAAACTATAACAGTAGTCATAATTGTCATACAAAGTTTTTAAACTTGTTGTCATCTTACATGAAGAAAATACTGTTAATACTGTTTTCTGGTAGTTTTAGGTACCTTTCTAGTTTCTAATGGCGTTCTGTTATTGATATGTCCCACTAAATAAAGTGAGTAATTGCCATGATTGTATTCTGCTTGATATAAACATTTAATTTAATAGGAATGTTTAGACAGAGCAAACAGTGAAGTTTATTGATTACTCAAAAGCTTACATTGTGTAGGGTTTTTTTTGAAGACATATTTTTTAATTTGTTATTTTATATGTCTCTTTTAAAAGCATATTTGAGTATATATACTGTCTATGAAAAGTCTGGCATGGTTAGCTCTTAAATTCCATGTCAGTGTTCCACAACATACTTTTCATTATATTAGCTTTTTTTATTCTTTCTTTTGTTGATTTGAAAGTTTTAATAGATTAAGTTCCATATTTAATGCTACATTAGAAGTAATGAATTGAACTAAAACCAGACTTGCAATAGTCTCTACAGAAAAAAAAAGTTTGAGTGTAATAATTTCTTTCTATTTCTGTTGGTGCAAAGGAAGTAAAAGACTGAGAACGTAAAGGCAATTAAAATGTATATAAGATGCATGGGCAATAAGTGTAGTCTGCTTTTTTTCATTTATTACATTATGCATGAAGTTAGACCCCAGCTTGGGTAGGTTTCACTGTTTTAAGTTACAAAGCTGATAGCAAGACAGGTGTAATTTTTTTTCTTACATCTTTCTCTTAGACAGTGCTGCCAGACAATTCACTCTAATAGGTTAAAATCTCTTGCGTTAGTATCATCTCTGAAGTTCAGCTGCTTGTAATTGAGTACTCTTGCTAATCTATTTTCCAAGAACAGCAGGGCATAATCATTTATTTTTCTGGTGATCAAGCTAAAATTCTCATTTGGTGCATAGAAAAGCTTTTGCCTGTATTTCAAGTTGCAAATCTTTAATGTAGTAAGGGCTTAAAATCATGTCTTGTAAAATCTGTGCAGCTTCAAATATAGACTGCATCTTCATTCACAGCACACTGGATCTTATGAAGTGATGAGGTGCTCTCAGTTTTCAATGTTTTTCCACTTACTTTGATGAAGTTAAGGTCTTTGCATTTGATAGGAGGTCTCAGGCTCTGATCTGTCATACAAGATCTGATCCTGTGATGAAATTTTTGAAAAACAGGTCTCAGGACATTGTTTTATCTGTGTCATACATCCTAGAGTATCGGTTTATCTGTAGATTACATTTTAATAATTATTGTACTTAACTATTAATTCAATTATTACAATTATTAATTCAATTTTAATTGATTAAGTATTAATTCAAATTATATTTTTAATGCGGAAGTTAAGAGCAAGTTCCTGCTTTCGTTTGCTGACAGTAGGTGCTAAATAAAATCTTTATTTTAAAACTTTAAGCTTTCAAACTAAGTGGTGAAGCACCAGGTGCCCCAGTAGTTTTGTAATTTAATACACAGATTTAAACAAATCAGAATTTGCAGGCATGTTTTTAATATAATCTAATAATGGGCGACACTTTGGTTCATGAGTTTAAAATGTTTTAAACATTTTTGGATTAACACATTCTTTGGCTATAACTGCATTTGGTGCTAATTTTAGGTAAAGATACAGGAATGTGTCGAGCATGCATATTTAGTTATAACAACAAAATCCTTATAGCAGAAATCCAGTGATAGGTGAAAAATGATTTCTAGGATTTTTTAGATGGTCCTCTTCAGAGTTGCGTCACATCTGATTGACTGATAGATACCTGCTTTGGGTCTTGACCCAAGGGAGCTGCCGAACAGAGCAAACTTTGTGTTTTAAGTTATCGTGTTGTAGACTGATTCCACAGACCTGTTGCAGCTGAAGTGACAGATTTATTGCCATTGATTTTAAATGGACTGTTTAACAAAATCCGTTTTATGTACGAACGGTAAGATCTGCCAGGCTTAAAATTGAAAATGTACTTTACAGTGAGATGAAAAAAATGTTATTCATATGTCTGTTTAACTTTGTGGGAATGAAAATTTTTCTTTCCGCTGACAATTATAAATACTTGGAATAGATGATTTAAAATCAGGTTGAGTCACTGGAGGAAACTCTGAATATGTGACCTGGATAGATAAATTATTTCTTTTGATATTAATTTAAAGCCTAGCTGAAAAGAAAAATTAAGCTATTTTCTATGTCGATGTCAGAGTCCCCCTTAAAAACTTACAAGAAAAAAACCCAAGGGTCAGAGACGCTGTTCTTTTCGTTACATCTGCGTTTAGCTTCCTGAACTGATGTAAAGGACAAGGTGCRGTTAATTTTGACTATGAACTTGGAGGCGAGCGGTAGAGTACCTGTCGAGTTTCCAGTGAAAGCTGGTCATCTGTTCGTGTTCTCGTTCAAGACAGCGCCTCTTCGTGGTCGGTAGACTCTCAGAGCCTGAAACCAGGTCACCGGTGGTGCTTCGCAGAGGGGGGGCCATGGTGTGCAGTGAGACTCGAGTGTGAAAGCAGATCTGTAACAAAACTGCCGCAAGGACATGTTTGGTTTACAGGATGCGATCCAGTTCCCTCTGCTGGCATTTTTTCTGAGTTAGGATAAAAGCTACGTTTTGACTTTGCTGGCTGTAAAATGCCAGCTAAGAAAGGCTAACTGCAAGGCTGTACTGACCTAGCAGTGCTGCCAAGAAGGGTTTCCTTGAAGAAGTATTTAAGAAACTTACTGTGAGGGCTGTCTAGACACAAAAGTTGCACTAAATTTAGTTATGTTCACCTTTAAATGATTCAAGGAAATCAATGAAAACCCTTCTACGAACACTGTTATGTTGATATAAAATTGTATATATTGGACACATACACTTTTAAGTTAATAAAACTAGTAATCATTGTGCATGCACGGAATTGCACTGTTTTTATTAAATTTATCTTAAATCAATCCCTCAGTTTTAGCATTAAATCCAAAGCCCAAGAATATTTGTGCATAAATGGATGATAACTATCTGTATAGATGCGTGTGTATATATATATAAAAAAAAGTATCTGTCTCATGATACAAGTTGAATATACAGTTGCTGTACTCATAGATCATTAGAAAAGCAAATTAGCATATTTTTAGAAAAAGAAAGATGTCTGCATAGTAGGTATAGGTATTAAGAATGCTACTATGAACATGTTTTTCTGGAACCACCTAAGGGGCTGTTGTCTTTACTAATGGTTTGGGTGGCTCGGAGTAAGAATGGACAGTAAATTTGTTGTGATAATTTTTTGTGAGCTGCTGTTGTCACCTTGCAGAAGGCGGCCCTCGCTGACCGTCTCTGCTCTGTAGTTGATAGGCAGGTGGCAGGGTGCAGAGCAGCCTGCTTCTTACAGCTGATAAATACGTCCAACTCGAAATGGGTTCGACTGCGTAGAGTCTGTTACGAAGTCAGTTCTTTCCAGCTTCGTGTTGCTCACGCTCTCCGGTCCTGATGGGAGAGTCGGCGATGGGACTTGACTTTTCCCTGGTTTAGGTATGCTTCGGATGGAGTTGCAGACCTGTTTATTTCACTCAGGCGGGTCGTCTTTACCCATAATTCCTTCACTTTGATTATGGAGGTTATTACAGGACAAGAGCTGCTTTGTAACAGTGTGTTTAGTGCTCTGGGACCTAGCGTGACTAGCAGATATAAATTGTATGGAAGCAATTAAATCCAGAGGAAATGTCATGTGGGCTGAATTTAAACATAGGCTTGTGGCATCGGTTACTGTTTTCGCCCCCCTTGTTTTATCCAGAGAGAGAAGGTTTTGTTTTGTTTTGTTTTTTCAACATTTGGTTAAATCAAAGTCAAGACTTGGTCTTAATACTGATACCTGTGACTGTTTACAGTAATGTGAAGTCAGGGATGTTACACGGCAGCGCAGTCCTTTGCAGTAGCTTCACTCACATCTGCCTTAGAAATGCTTGTAGGTAGAAAGAGACATATACATGCTTATTAGAAAACTGAACAGAATGTGTTGTATTAAACCTGAAAGAAACGCTTAGGATACCGTCACGATTACTGCGTGAAAGAGTGAGCTACGTCGCGTTTCCTGGTGGCTCGCAGCACGCGCACGGGCAGCTGTGCACGGGGTAGCAGCGGCAGAGCCGCGTGTCCGGGTGCAGCTTTCCTCCCAGTAACTCGTTAGTCTGCCTGTATCCTACGCAACGTGTGCCGGCATTTCCGTATTTTCTTGCTCAGGATGCTCCTTTCTGTTCATCGGGCATTGATCTGTCCCTTATCCTTTGTGGGTTGAATATTCGGACTGCTCTTTAGGTTTCCACATGGAATGACACTTCCGTGGTACACTAGAGTTTTTCCCCATACCACAGCTAATCAACTAATCCTTTTGTTTGTTTGTTTTTTCCTTCCCCTTCCACCTCCGCTCAGCTTTCCTAGTCTATCCACTGGCATTTTATTAAATGATCTACATTCCTGTTTTTCAAGGATTGATTAGTGATGTAAGCATCACAAAATGAACACACAATCTTATGTCAAGAAACTCTTTCATCGCTTTTTAAAGGTTTTGTTGAAGTTTATTCTGTTTACTGCGTTAAAAATCGTATTTAAACTCTGAGATTTCTGTTACGTGAAACTTTAAAGGGCAGTGTCAAAATTTAAAGAAATTTTCGAAAAGCTTAGTCTTGATTGACATGTTTTCTTAGACTTTACCTGCGCTGCGAGGCTTCTGAACAGAGCCACGTCGGCGAAGAAGGACGTGCTAGTCATTGACTGGGAAGTTGGCCTGGGCCGAAGGAAATAGCAGTGCGGTTCCTGTGGTGCTGTGGAGCGCATGGCTCTTAGAAAATCACATAATCTCTCTGCGCTTTCATTTCTGATCTGTAAAACCGGAATAATACATTCTTCCACCTTCTAGAAGCACCTGCAAAAGAGTATGTTAGAGACTGTGAGGCACAAGCATGAGATTCAGAAGTATCTACAGTGACACTGATAATGCAAGGCATGAGCGTTAAGAACTGATTAGCTTGTGTTTTTGTCCATGAAAAATTCTGCATATTTAAGCGGATAGTGTACAGGAGTAAATACTAAATTTGTGTTCCCTGGAGATTTTCTTACAGTGTAAGGTTACGTCCTTTTGCAGTGCCGCTGTTCTAAGTGGAAACAGAGCTTGCCTTTCCGTACAGGTGTCTCAGACTTCAATCACCGGAGTTTAATAGTGCAGTCGTGGGTGATTCTTCACCTTTCTTAAAGCAGCAGGAGTTCAAAATCCCTGGACAGGGCTGCAGGTTGCTCTTTAAATCCTTGTTCTGCAGGTTTATTTACAAAAACTAACTGTATTTTGTGCAAACTGCAGTGTACTCCCCAAACAGGTTTGGGGGTAGAACAAGATTTTCCAATCCAGAGCATAGGAGCAGACTTTATTGAAATAAGAGGGTGGTAGCTTGTCCAACTGGAATTAGATTTACAGACCATATTTTCAAAGGTCTCTCTACCTATCAGTCATTTGGAGGATGTGGTTTTGGAGTCTTCTAAAAAACAAATAGCTGATCTGTGGTGTCTGTGCACCTAAGCAGACTTTTGCATGCATTAAGGTGCAAATGTGAATACTGCTTTTCAAAGTTTTCCTCAAAACATGGTATTTCCAAAAATGACAGGACTAAAAGTAGTCACCACTTGAGAAGGGGTTTGGGTTGTCTGGATAATGGACAATTTTGGCAAAAGTATTTTTTTCTTCTCTTAATATTTATTCTGTATGATTTCTTTTAGAGCGTAAGCCATGCAGGAAGTTGGATTGTGGGGATGCGTTTCTCTCCAGCGTCTTGCCAATGCTGTTATTCCCCTAGAATGGACATTTGGGGACTCGGACAAAGCAGGCTTTGCATCAGTAAATAAGTACAGCCTCCTCTGCCTGGTCATCACTGTACAGCTTTGTGGGGAATATAGCAAAAGGTCAACATTTTTGAGCTGACAAGCAGAATTTAGTGTGGGAGTGCTTCACAAAAGGTTTTTTTATTTTGCATTTGGCTTTGACATTACATTTTCCTAATTGTTTTTGACATTTTACTCATCGTATTATATACGTTCAGACGAAATTGTAACTACTTTTGCCTTGAAGGTTAGCAACATTTTTTTTTGCAAATATACATGGCTTAATTGCAGAGGCTCACATAAAAAATGAGGATTTGATATGAAGTTAACATAAAAATTGTGGAAATGTGTTGAATAACACTTATGTGCAACCTGCAACTCCCGTGACCGACATGGCAGCGGTGCAGGTGGGAGCGGGTGGTGATGCCAGTGATTCTCACTCTTCCCTTCATACTGCAGAAGGTACAACCGGCATCATTTTTTGACAGCCAGTTATTTAACAAAGACTTTCCTGGTCATGGGATGGTCTTTTTACATATGCTGCCATCACTGTCTCTCAGCCGCGACTTCACTCAAATGGTAGATTATAATTTTACACCAAACACACATTTTTATGAGATGTGGGGGAAGGTTCTGCTTCTTCATCTTTTATATTTGGCATTTTGTTTTTATCTGCTCCTAAAAGAGTTCCTGATAGTGGAGAATCAGTGAAGTCACAACATTGCAACAGCTGACAATATGTAAAGTTGAATAACTAGAGCGAAAGAGATTTCTAATGAGGTTATTTACAGTTTTTTGGATATGGAAAAATAAATGACTGATATTTAGGAGAAATTAAGTTTTTGTTAAAAATTCAACACTGAGGTGAGTCAGTACAGGTCTGTATGTTGTAAAAGATATTTTGTCAAAGCTGGGAAAGCTACTGATCTGAGATTCATGAAATTCTCAGAATTTAAAAAAGCTTTTTACCCCCCCCAACTTGCAAATAGAAAAATCTTAAATCACTCACTGTATTAAAAGAAAGAGTTGTGCAATTCCATTTCAGAAAAAAAACTATCTAGTTATGAAAATTTCTGGAGCTACTGATTTCATACTATTTTTACTTTGTTGATGCTATGTTTACAATTTTAAATTTATGGTTTGCTCTAAATTCCCTGAAAAAAAATTAAGAATCTAAAAACCTGAGTTTCAGAGTTATTCTGACAGCCTTGCAAAGGCCTTTATAGACAGTTGTCGGTACCAGGATTGTGGATGTGATCAACTGTCGCGGAGCCTCAGCTGAAGGTCTGGCAGCAAAAATTCCATACGGTGAAGTGTTGCATTTTCCACCCTTGGAAAGGAACCCTGGTTATTGTTCTGTTCTTGCTTTTAATTTACATCTGGAGAGGGAAAATAAGGTTCTCTTGGAAGTCCTAGACATCAGGCAGCATCATTTTTTTCAATATCGTACTCTTAGTTGGGCAAGTGTTTTACTTTTGAATTAATCGTTCACTCTAGGGTTTGGGGGGTTGTTTTTAATTTTTTAAAGGACACTATCAGGGGCCTCTCATGTTGTTTGAACAGTGCTGCTGGACTTGTTCCTTTATGACTGTTTTTATTAATAAGGCAATGGAAGAAACAAGTAGATGTAATGGAAAGGCATGGGCATAGCTGTTCCGATGGGTTTAAAAACGTGTTTATCAGCCCCGCAATCTAAAGAGGGTGTCGCCGTGCCGGGGGGCGGCCGCAGGGAGTGGCGCCTGCTGGTGCCCCTGCAGCCTGGAGCCCTGCGGGAGAGGGGCTCCCCGACCGGCGGCTCCCTGTCCCTCCCGCCCAGGTCCCGCGGTGACGGAGCAGCTGGTCGACGAGGCAGGCCGACGGCAGCACCTGGTACGAGTCCCAGAATGGCACTGCGTTGCCCAGACGACCCACACTTGGTACCACGCAGATCCTCAGTAGGTCCTCGGAAAGGACCTCGGTGGAAGGGCTTGTGCTCTTGGAGGTGTTCCCTTCTGCACCCTGACTGAAGCGTTTGCCCCTTCCAGTTGGTAGGTGGTGACTGTGATGACATTTTAATCCCGTCTCCAAGTACTGGGGTAGAGAGGAGGTGGCATTACAGTCAGGAATGCCCCTAGCTCATTTTTACTGCAACCTGTCGGGCCCCTGCCAGAAGGCTGACATCTCCAGCCTGGAGAAACCACCCACACTGCATCTTACGTATCACTCGATCAGTGGCTCGCAGGAATTTTGTTTTGCAGTCTATGATGTCTCAAGTCCGTGTAATGATTTACCAGTTCTGCAGATTGTGTGAAAACGCATTTCTCCGTTAGTTAGAGAGGATTCATAAGTTTAACTTTTATCCCCTTTAATAGTATACTGGTATGAACTTTTATTCCATTTTCATGTTATCTTAAATTGCCAATATTTCTCATCTGTCCAAGTGCGGCTCCCAAAATCCCGAGATGGTTTTCAAAAAGGTTGTGGGTCATGATCTGAGAGGTGACAAACTCCGCAGCTTCTCTAGACAGTAGTTTGTTGTCAATGCTTAACATTTATCAGTGGTTGCAATGGAGGCACAAAGTTTAGCGTTTGAGGTTTTTCCCCTTGGAATTTCTATTTTCAGTACCTACAGTAATAGTTATTCTTGCTACAGACGGCCAAAGTGGGAAGGTCTGTGTACTGATGTGTTCAGTAGCTGTCCCAACATGGAGAGCTCTTGGCCAGGACTTCTACCAGATGTACCTGGCTGTTGATGTTAATTTAAATATCCCTGCTGACATGATGAATAAGTTGTTTTTTGTTCATCGATGCCTCCATCTGTCTCATCCAGCCAGGGCATACTGTTGCATAACTTCTATTCAGCAATGGCCAGAACGTAGGTTTCAGTTTTTTTCTGTGTTCTATCTTATATGAGAAAAAAAATTACTCTGAGCATGCTGTAATAGTTCGGGCATCAAAATTTTGCTTTTGTGGGGTTTCTTATCCCTCAGATTTCCAGTGGATTTCTTTCAGAGATGGAACATGTACACACAAAAAGGATGCACCAAACAAATGGATATTCTTCTTTAGACTATGACTCTTCATGAGAATAGCATTGTTATTTAGGATTTGCAAAGTACTTCATTTGATAGAACTAATTATAATTAACGTAGTTATTTTAGGCTACTGAAAAGGGACGTCGGGAAAGAGAATAAGCATTTTTTAAGATGCATTAAATAAGTGAATAGTACATTGTGAAGCATGCCATTAGAAAACATGTTTTAATTGACTCTACATACTTTTGTATTAAACAGAATTAATTTATGTTGGACTTCTTATGCACATAAGATAAAGAGCAAAGAAAGACTGAAAGTAGAAGGAAAGGAGGTAAAATATGTGTAGAGGCTTTATCCTTCAGGTTCCAGAGCAAATACCGTTCTAGTGTCGAGAGAAGCAGTGTATCAAGCCTGGAGCCCTGCCAGCAACATCTTGAAACAGTAATGCAGGAATGTTGAGCGTTTTATGGCCGATCATTGGCTTGGCACGTGCAGCACTTTGGAAGTGCACCTGCAGGTTGTGCGGCCAATCATGACGCTATTTTGGGATGAAGAAAACATCAAAATTTTCAGAATTTAGTTTGCTATGTCACTTTATATAAAACTAATAAAAAGCAGAACGCCTCAATAGCTAATTAGTCCGAGTAACTTGATTTGCTAGCCCCAAGATTAATCACCCAAACTGTGGCCATATACTTGTCTATCCCATTCAAATTATGTAAGTGTTGTAAAATGACTAAACTGTAAGGGTTTTTTAATTTTCTTTGGTTGGCATGACAGCTGCTTTTAAAACAGAAATAGTGAAAATGAAAATGGCAAATAAGTATTCCATCCTTAAAGTTAGTGCAGAATCATCCAAAAATATGACATACAGTACACATTCTCCTATTGTTTTTCTTCTATATCCACCAGGCACTGAAGACAGACAGTGCTAGGACAAGGAGAGATTTTTAAGTTGAGGTGATTCTAATGGGATGGAAAATCATATTCCACTTCAAATAAATGCTTGGGGCCTATAGCCCTTTAGCTCCCCCCAAAAATTAAGTTTAGACCAAAACTTTGCAAAAATGTTGAGAGCTATTTTTTTTTTCGTGTAAACAAATAACAGGCGATTTTTGTCAACCTTGTTTGCTTATAACAATATGAAAACAAAACTGTTTTCTTGGGAATGGGAAGTCTGAGTCATTGACACTTGAATAGCTTTCCAAAAAACTTTTGCCGTGGGACTACCTGGTGTAAGTTTTGGTGTACTGTGGCCAGTTCGCAGAAATGAAGGAGGTAGCAGGAATGCAGTCCAGTTCCCTTCTATTAGACAACTCCTTCATATAATCTGTTTTAAAACTTACCAGGTTTTTTTGACCCTGCTCTTTCTGTTAAAAGACAGTTGCAGAAACTTCTCCGATAGGCAGAAACCTTCTTTTTTAATGTCCTGCCTTTTTACAGTTTCTTTCCTTGTTTATATAATGAGGCTATTACAGTATGAATGTAAATTTGTAGTCTTGTGTTACAAGTATCTTATACTACCTTACTGTACAGTAACTTTACAAATTCAGTTCATAAATTGTAAAGAAGAGGCTAGCTGTTAATATTAACTGTGATAGTACTCACCCACATCTGTGGAGAAACATTTTTTTAACTAGGCATCTGTGGTGACTGAATAATTCTTCTTACTATGTTTTTCTTCTTCTCTTGGAAGACTTAGGCTGAGGATATAGGGCTGATCTAACTTCGGTTCCCTGAATTCTATTCATTTAAATCAGTACTAGATTTACCATCTCTTGTGAATTATTTGTCGGAAGCAGACTTGCCATGGCATTCCAGTGCTAAGCATCTGCAATTACCGCAGTTCTTTCTTGTAACAGAGAAAATGAGACTGTTGGGGAGAATATTATGTTAAAAGGTGGAAGAGAAGTCTAATCTTACATGTAAAGTGGAATGTAAGTAATACAGAGGAGCATTGGCAGTTTCCATTTTGTGCTATTTTTCCTGTACATACAAGTGTATGTTTGCGTTTATTTGAGTAGTTTTGGGGTGCTGTCTGGTTTGCTTTACAAAAAGGCTATCTTTTGCTGAGGATATTGTCTCATGAACACTTCCTTTTTCTGTCAGGATGGTCTCTACCAGAACAATATTGTTTTCAGTCTTTTTTTTTTTTTATCTTGGAGAAACAAATGTATGATTCATTTTTCTAGAAAAAACAGGAAGCTGTAAAGAATACAGGCTGGAAAAGAAATTCATACTATTACAATTTAATTTATAAAGTTATAAAGCAAACTGAAAGTAACTATTTGTTGGATACTATGGGGACATTACAGTTTTACTGTTTTCCTCGTATTATCTGAACCTTGTGTGAAGACCAATTTAAGATGAATTTTTAAGAAAAACAATACATATGAGAGCCTTAAAATAAAGCAGTTTCAGCACTGATTTTGACCAAAGTAAAGGATTATGTGTTGAAAAGAGCCAGTCTATACACCTTTGTGAGCCAGGTTGTCCATCCCAACGTACAGAACTGCTGCAGGTCAGCTGAACTGAGCGGCGCAGATTCTGAACACATTTACATTAAAGGCAGTACAAAATAACCGATGGTTTGTGTATTTGTAAAAATATTGTACCGCTATAACTTAAGTGCTTTTTAAAGCAAGAGAAAACAGCAAATGTAGAAATTTATGAAAAGAAGGTGCTTTTTGGCTGAGTTAGAGATCTTTTGAAATGAAATTACATGATTAATGGATAAAATGTTCCAATTAATTTTAGTAAACAGAAAAAAGACTGCATATTACTAACCACGTTACCAAGAATGACATGCTGCACAGCTGTTTTAGCTATAGAAAAGATTAATCCTAAAGGCATATTCTCTTCAGTTTTGAAAGAAACCCTGCAGGTCTGCTATCCTGGCTTTCATGCGTGCTAGAAACACCCACTGACATTTTACACATGTAGAAAGCAGAATGACGGCATGCTGAAAGGAAAGTGGAATATTAAAAATCAAGTACCACAATAACCACTGCTTTCTTGTCTTTTTTCCTTAATACAAAAATGTACAACCTCAGACAATCCTAATTACAAAAAAATTGTTCTCTTATCAGAGGATGTGAGCAAGTAGAAGTTGATCCGTGTGCAGTAGTTCGGTCTCAGCGATGCAGCCCCTGGAAGCCCAGGTTCGGATACGCCTGGTCACAAGGAGCGGTGTGTGCTGGCTCTTCGCTGTGGCAGATGTCCCGTCCGTGTCCTCAGACCGCTGTGGCGTAAGGAGCAGCCTGAAAGGTGCCATGGTAGAGCCGTTTGCCTGTAGCATGCCGATACCGCAGAGCTCCGGGCTGCATGATGCCGGTGTCTAGCCAGGGCTTAGGTGCTAAAAGTTTCCCAGTAGCCTGGGAACGTAGCGCCGGGTGGGCTTGGGGGGAGCACAGCTCTCCTCATCAGCCCGCGAGACCTCCAAGACAGTACGGATGGTGAGGTTCACTGGGTGTTGCAGGCTTCCTCTTCTGGCTCTGCACTCAGGGTGAAAGACACTGAGGGAAGAAATGCAGATGCTGGCCACACATTTTTTAAATATGCAGTGGATTTGGCCAGACACACATTAGTCCTTACTGAGGCTTACCTTCATTTCTATTCTAAGTATATTTTAGATATATACCAAATAAAAAGCATGTCTTACGGTCTCAAACATGAGGGGGAAAATCAATAGGGAATTCCAAAGAATTTCCAATGTATCACCCACATCAGACACAATCCTCAGAGCAGATACTCACAAATGGGAAAAACAAGTGTTTCGTTCTTACATGACATGGGCTATTTTACTTTCTGAATTTACAACTGGTGTTCCAGTTTTGTTGAATCCGTGACTGCTTTCATGCTAAATTACTGTTTAAAGAAGCAGTAGCTTTCGCATGTGTCCATGTGAATTAAACAAGTTGATTTTATATAAATTGTGTATAAGTAGAGATCTACTAAGATCTCTGACTGTAAGATATATTTTAGCTGGTGGCCAGCTTCACTGGTGATATCGTTGCTGGACATCTTAAATTTCTCTCTGAATTCTATAGTAATTTCCAAACCTTTAAAAAAACTGTGATTTGTCTGTAGTAATGTTAACAGTAATTAAGGGAGAAATACCGAGGAGAGGGTAGGCTGTGTATGCAATTCCAAACAATAACCAGATGATTAGGTGTTGTATATCACTGGTACTGGTCTGTATTTACCTTGCTGTGCATAATCTGGCCCTCCTCTCCCACACTGCTGTTACTGATAATGTATATATATTTTTTTTCCCCTGGGGCCGGTAGTCTTTACTGTTGCAGCGTACATTGGGGAAAAATTTCTCCCTTAGTGCATGCATTGACAAAACTTACAAGATCAGGTCTTTGTGTCTAATACTCAGCAGTGGAAGGAAGCTTAGAAATGTAAAGGGAAAGCGTCTTAAGAAAAAAAGTCAGGTTAAAAAACTTACCCTTAGTCTCGTGGCTTTTGCCCTCTGAAGTGGGAGATCCTCTGTAGAGAGTGGGGAGTCCAGCTGCTGGGGCCCAGCTTGTGCATCCCTGTACATCGCTAGTGCATCGCGTCTGTTGCATCCCACTGCAAAGAACAGACTACAGATACTATCCAGAGTGTTTAAATGTAGGAAAAAGAATGATGAACACTAGCATTATTACAATTGCAGAATGTGGTATGGAGTGAAGTCAGTGTTTGAGCCTCACGTGTTAGTGCATGGGAACTGTTATTTTCAGTCCCACTGTATGCACGAACAAAGAAAACTGCACGAAGCCGTCTGTGTCAAGCACAGTCGTGCAAGTAGCAGCTGACTTTAGTGGTGCTGTTGGTCGTGGCTTTAGGGGCACATATATGAGCTATATCCCAGGTCACATTTCAGCAATGCCCCAGAAAGAAACTGTGTGTAATTGTGTTTCAGCTGATAGAAGCTGAATTGGAAAAGAGGGGAGAGGGCCAAAAAAACCCTACACAGGCTGATTGTTTTTACCTCTCAGTAAGATAACCATCTGATTACTTCGATTATTGTTAATTATGAAAGTCCGAGCATATGGTCAAATTTTACCAGATAAATCATTGATTCATTTTTTAGAATGAGACTGCTTTATTTTTCACCTCTGTAGTCAGTGTGCCAGAAAAGGTCACAAATCTTCATAAAGATGATAAAATTCCTTGCAGAGCCTATCTTTATTTGCATTCTCACTTTAAGTTACTTTTGTCTCCTAGTAGTTTAATTTTGGCCAGGGGTTCATTTTCATTTAAATTTTCATTGAATTTGAATATTACAGTTTGTTGGCCCTTTTTTGAGGGCCATAAAGAATTTTAATGCCTTAAACTCAATGAAGTGAAATGTATCAAAAATACTCACAATGTGTAGTAAATGCAGGTTTATTTAGTAAGTCCCACTGAAATTCAGGGAGACTCTTTTCCAGATAAGAAACTTGTCCAAAATATTTTGTTCCTACTAGATTTTAAAGATCAAATTTTAGATACCAGATTTTTCAATGGTTTATTAGGAAACTTACAACATGGCAGTATGACACTGCCTTTTAATGCTTTTTTTTTTCAGTCAGTGTAATAAACACTTTCTGTAGCTACAGTAAGGCTTTCTGGTGTTCAAAGGATGGTCACATCACTCCTGAGGATAGAAAGCCCCTTTGGTTTTTTTTTTCAGAAATGGTATCTGTTACCTAGGCGTGGATTAAGAAAAGAAAATTCAGGTTCAGTATGTAGGCTAAACATTATCTGATCAGTCACTCTCTTTAGCATTACTAAATCATTAAGTTTAGGGGCTGAGTCTGAACTGCTAATAATTCAGTAATTATGTGCTTCCTCAATATCACCACATTATTCCTTTTCAATGCAGCACAGTATATTCATTTGAAATGTATGCATCTTTTCTGACTGGTACCAGTAATCCTCAAAAAAGTGTGGACTTACTGTAATTGTGATTGAACAGTTCACTTTGTTGTAACTGAGTGGGATGCACCTACACTTTAGCTGTCTATTTTTCTTTTTACATTATTCTCAGCTTAAGGGAAATCTTTCTGGTCCGTATTTGTACTTATATTTAAAAAAAACAGATTTACTTTAAAATTGAATACTTTAGATTGGAATATTATTACAGGTTTGGATTTGCAACACTTCCTTGTGTTCAGCTAAATGTCATTTCCAATTGCGGCCTCCTTATAAAATGCTTGGACTACCTACAGTGAGCAGCAACGCAGAACTGTCACCCTTCCTCAGCTGAGGTCAATTAGCAGCTCGCAGACATTATTTCTTTATTTTGGAAAGGTTTTGCTTAGCCAAAGACTTGGTCTTTTTACCAGATCCTACTTTTCATGTTTTTGATGGCAAACAACCATATTTCCCAACCATTTGCAAACAGTGACTGTCTGGCAGGATTTCCTGGATACACAGTAGTTTGAGGTTGTAAAAGGCCAACTTTCTGAAATCTAGTGATTAGTATGGTTATTTGTACTGCCTTTTCTTCCCTCAGAACTGATCAGCTCATCATATGGAAGGTAGAAAAAGGGTCCAAAAAAAAAATCCATGTCCTAGCTAATCACCTCCGTCACAAACAGTAAAGAAAAAAAAATAATTGAAAGAGGATGCCTCCTGACCTTTGTGTACTAAAACTTTCTGAAGTGCTGGAGCCAATATTTTGGAAGTCAAAGTTTTGTGAGAAACTCCTGAATTTTATTATGACTCCTGATATTTATTACCTGAATCCCATTTTTTTAGTAGAGTGTGGTACTGCGGATCTCACAGCACATAACCCATGAAGCAGAAGTTGTGTGAGCAGAACAAGATGGATAACTAGTGCTGACTGAGAAGAGAAACATTTTTTGTTAAACTTTTTCTATTTCAAGTTGACCTTCAAAATTAAAAGCAAGGCAGTAATAAAAACATGTAAATTGACAGAAACTACGAGAAATTTGACCAATTTTCATTTGTTTCTGGTGAGTCATTCACTGGAAGAGGCGGTGGGATTTTTCTCGTGTGCACATGCCAGGTAAGGGATGAAGCCTTTGACATTTTTACGTGTTCTGAAGGAAGCCCCTAAATGGGTGATTACGGGATAGCAGAGAAGAGAACTTTGTATTTTGCTGATGAGAGCCAGGTTTTTGCCATTATTTTTCATAGGCAATTTCTTCAAGTCCTGAAAGTGAGGATATCTGTTGGCCATCAGGAATCCTAATGGATTTCTGCATAATCTCGGAGGGAGGAGAAAAGAGCTATTGCTCTATTTTCCATAGCAAGTATCAGGGGTTTTTTGGTTGACTGCTGCCCCTTTTCTCACCATCTGAGGACTTTTGAAGAGGGCGACGTTTTGTTCTTGCTTCTGGCTGTTTAGAATTCTTCTGTTTTTCTTTATTCTGAGCAGTCTTCCCTGCTGACTGGTTTCGTATTCTCAGTAGTGATGGGAACACTCCAAATAGAGGAAATAGGATGCAGTCCTCATCCATTCCAGTTTATTGTTTTTTCCATATTGATTTAAATGGGTCAAATTTTTACCTAGAGAATTTTGTTTTGTTTTAAGGGGGGGAGTTAGAGGCATCCTGGTGTCCTCTTTCTCTGTGGATAGTGTCCAGAGTCTAATTTTTTTAGCAATATGAATGAGATCTTAAAGTTTTGGTTTTGTATGTTGTTGTTGTTGTTGTTATTTGTGTACATCCTCCTCCCCTCCGCAGCCGTGGTTGTCCTCAGGAAAGCTGATCTCTCCAGTTAGGACTAGCTAGCAGGCCGGTCCGCGTACAGACCCCGGCGCGGGAGGGCAGGAGCCTCAAACCCTGCCGAAATGATCGGATCGCACCGCTCTCTCCAGTAACTAGGTGTTCACATCCTTATGTCCATATTACCCATTATCGAAGAAATCTAGAGGTGTTTCTTTAACTTCAAAGACAGGTTTGAAAAAACGCATCTCGTTGTAGAGCATATACCACGCCAAAAGGAGAGCAGATAGCAGAACCGGAGTTTGGTGGTCAGATGCGCAGCACGAAGCGCAGACTCTTCCTGAGCCTCCGAGGCTCTGCGCTCCGTGGGCAGCACCGCTCCCGCTGGAGCGGGTGGCAGATTGGCCCCCATAAGCGGCAGGCAGCCTGGTAGTGCAGCTGCGAGCTGACCCTTTTAAATGTCTGCTTCTTTCCTTGAATGAATCTGCAGATTGAGTGTGATATATCGCATTAGTCGTGTGTTGATAAAACTTAAGAGTTTATTGTTTGCAGTCACAAAGTCATTCTTGACAATTTTTCAATAACTAAAAAATACATTCTAAAATACTGAGAGATTTTGGGGGGGTTGCAACTTAAAATAGTCCTACCTACCTCATAGCCACCATTGCTGTAGATAGATATATATCCAGGTAGTTTTATTCACCTGAATATTTATATCTATGATCAGAAGGACCCTGTATGAGTGAAGCTTCTTGCCTCAACTTTATTTTTAATTTCTTATGTTGTAACTCAATCTTAGGAGAAAACGGTTTTGCCAAAGTAATTTTGGCAAACTAATTAAGTCTTATTGACAAGCTGTACATCTTGTTCTGAAGAATTAGGAACGTTGGGCATTGAGGGAAAACAAACTGCTGCCATGACGACAGAGAAAGTACATTTTAGGGCCTAGTTTGGCTCTGCATGTCTGTTGCACTGGCATTTGTATTAAAATCTTAAGACGACTGCCTCTAAAGGTCAGAGAGCAGAAGCTGTCACTGCTTTTTCGGAGGTTGATCGATGTACTGATGTGAAAGCGGAGGCGGTGAGAATGGCCGCTGAGCGAGAACCTGCTTTGCAGCAGCGTGTGTATTTTGAGCCAGAGTGCTCATTTTCCAGTGAAGGAGAATTGTCTGGGAAATGTATTCCTCAAGGCTGTTTGTGTTATCATTTGGAAACTCTGACCAAGCAGAACAGGAAAAAAGAGAGTTTGTCATAGGAAAAAGTTAGAACAACTGCTGTGCATTTGTGGAAAGAAATTCCAGAGACTGTGGTATTGCCATTTCATTGTCTTTTTAGGAAATGCTGATCCCTGTACGATATCGGAAACAAAAGGTAGACTAGATTGAAGATGTGCCTGCTGTGATTTTCAGAGTAGAAAGTAATTTGTTTCTGCAACTAAAAACTTTTTATAAAAGTGTGCTTAAAATTAACACAATGATCTGAAGCTCTTAATAGTTATTTTTTAAATTACAAAGAGCAGACAATCCATTACAGTTAGTTAAATAACACAAATACCAGAGTTTTACTGGGATTATGTATATGATAGTGAGTCCAACCTCATTAATCCTCTTGTCCAAAAGACACTGGTACTAGAAAGAAATCTGGTTTTTGTGCACATGCAAAATGTACAATTCTCTGGAAACATTAATGATCATTTTCTGACACACAGAAAAGGCAAAACATGAAATAAGAATCTAGACTGAAGAAGAGAGTTCTGGGACCAAATTCTGCCTGTCATACATTTCTCTGCCTCTGGCCAATGGAGTGGATTGAGCTTTAAAAGAGAATTTTTCTATAGCGTCACAGGGATTTTATGTCATGTTTTTTGCGAGGATGTTTGTCTGTGCTAATATATATTCTCGGAAGGGGAAGATTCTGATTATTTCACTGTAAGGGGATGCTGCATATTTTTATAGGGGTTTGGGGTTGCTTGGTTGGTTGGTTGGTTGGTTGGTTTTACTAGAGTGCAGGATATGTTAAACTAATACCAGTTTGTCTAGAAATGCCAGCTTGGTAGTAAAAGAACATTTATTAGATTGGGCTGCTTCTACCTTTCTTGTTACAAGGCAGTCCCATTTTACATTCCTTTTATATAAACCCTGATTACGCATAAATGTGTTAACTTTTGACAGGGTTTTTCTATTTGTAAATAGAAAGAAGCATTCACATCAAAACATGGGTACAGCCCTCTAGCTCAAGTGGAAGACAGTTATTTATTTTTCATTCTGTAACCTATTTAACAGTTTCTGTAACTTTCTGAATCAGAAAATGGCATGTATCCCTGACAAAGGAGTATTTTGCTTTCAGATTATTACATCTATCCCAAAATAAAATAAACATGAATATTTAATAGAATCATTGATACGTATCTTTAATTTCAGTGGTACAAACACTCATCAACCAAACAAATGCATTAAAACAGTTATATATTGTATACATTAAAAAATCCCATAACAATGTTATATATAATAGTTTCATTCAGTACTCTCTTTTCTTTCTCTCTAGAATTGGGATTTCATCCAAATTCTAAAGGTTAAGTTGTCGATAGGACTCAAAGGGTGTTTTGTTTCCATTTGTATAACTAGTTTAATGTTTTTTAAGTCCGCAGCATATACTGACAATGGAATCAGTCACTTACGGGGAGGCTTAGCAGGACATTCTTAAAGTTCTCTTCCCAGTAGCAAACGCTGTTGAAACGAATTCAGGAAAAAGAGCAACTCTTTTCACCAAAGAAGTTATTTTAATTAGTGCTTAGCATAGGTTAATAAATATTCAAATTGTTATGTAATGTTCCAGCTTCAAGATTAGAAATTACAATGAACATGCAATAGGAAAACTAAGTTCATGGCTCAGTCAGTCAAATAATTACACTGTGTCTCCTTGTTAAAGCTTCATGAAATTTTCATGAAACATTATCAGTGTCTGACAAAACAAGTGCCGTGAATTTTATTAGCTACGTCTGCAAGTTGAAATACTGGACACAGTCACTGGAACCTTCTACAGAAATTAATAGTTGAGCTATTGAATGTTAGTTGTTAATTTCTGCAGTTTCAAAGGAGAAGTGATTGAGAAATACTGATTTTTATGTGTGTTTGTGTGCTGCTAGCGATGTCATGGAAGATAAAATCTAATTCTTTCCAACTTTGAAATGAAATAAATAGTATAAGTCAAATCACTAGCATATGGCTTTAAGCTCCTCAGACTAATAGGTATTCTCTCTTCCTATGAATACAGTGTATGCAAACCCTTTCTAGAATATTATCAACATATTTTGGTTTTGGATGAAGCAAACCTTTTTGCTTTCCTGATTAACAGTGAATAATGTCAGTAGATAATTAAAATACTGAACTTAGAAAATAGTATTTAACTTTTAACAGCTGTTCTGGCTGCCTACCCCCATTTTTTTCAAGGATATAAATAGGGGCCACCCGGAGCGCTTTGCAGCAGCTGTAAATGCGGACTTACGGGACACTAATTTAAGTGCCAATGAGTGCTTTGGGAATGCCCTAAGAATAGACAAAACCTGTTACTTTAAGAGACAGGAGTTGTAAAAGTTTGTTATAGTAAAAAGTTAGTATAGCATGTGTTCATTGGTGTCTGGTAAGTATCACTGTAGATTTTCATCCATCCTTCCCATTCCTTCCCCCTCCTTCAGAAACCACTAGACCGCAGCTGAGCATGGAACAGACTGAAACTAACCCTGCCGTTCGGTGCTGAAGTCCTTCCGGCCGCGGGATGCTGCAGAGAGGGGCAGTCTGACCCTGCCCGCCTGTTCCCTGCTCATGTCCCCAGCCCTTTTCCTCCCTTTGGTTTTGAATCGCAGTGAGTCAGATCGGTTTGTGACTCCAGCTGAAAAACGATCAGCAGGGTTTCCTTCCCTGGGCTGAGCCGGTGAGCTCGTCCCCTGCGCCCCGCCGCCGCGTGCTGTGGGGACTGACCCCGGGAAGGGCGAGAGCCCGCTCTGGGTCGAGCCGCCCCCTTCCAGGGGCGCCCCAGGGGCACCGTGCCCGCAAAACCACAGGCTTAGTCTGTGTTAGCTGGCTGTAGTCGACCTGCTTGTGCTTTTCTAGCCCAAACTGCAGCAGCTGTTTGTGACCTTGTGCTGCCTGCTGTGTTTTTGCCGTGCAGAACCACTGGAAGTTTGAACCGGCCCCAAGTCTGTTTTGTTCGGAGCAGCCCAGGTGTCCCGTGGTCGCCCAGAGGGGCTTAAGAACATCGAGAAGCATCACTGTGTTAATCAAGCCACCTGCGTTTAGCAGGGAAGGTGCCCTGACCGTCCAGTTCTCCTTTGCCAAAGGAGAATCTTACCTGTTTGCCAAGGTTACCAGCGCCCTGCGCCGCGTGTCCGCGGTGCAGCCCCCAACGTGGGCAGCGCCAGGCACCTGCGCTGTGCCAGCGCCTGGCCTCCCGTGCGCCGAGAGATGCTAGCCCGTCCTGTCCGCCGTCTTCTGCAGTAGTAGGCTTCACTCTTTTTTACAAACTCTTGCTATTTCTCACGTACCTTCTTAAAGGGGGTGGGGCCCACCTAAAAATAAATGTACATCCCACTCGTGTGTATGACAGAAAGAGGTAATAGCATTCTCCTACCTGGAGCAGAAGCAGACCTATCAACTTTTCTTTATATGGTGTTGAAAAATGGCAGACTAGTGGAGAAATACTTATTCTGCAGGTTGTATTCATTTTGTATGCTGTTGTTACAGGGGATAAGGCTACAAGAGAAAGATGTGATAAATGTTACGTGTGGAAATTGCCATTTTTACCCACTGCTGTTTGCTAAATTTTTGGGGGAATTACTATATATTCATAAAATAGCCTAAATAAAAGGCCCTGCTCCTTCAGCTTCTGTTCACTTCTTTCAGTTCTGTCTCAGTACTCCGTTTTAATCTCCATTTAATGGCATAAAAGAGGTTGTATGTTTGAGAGAGAGAAGCTCCCTTAAATCAAAAATATGTATTTTACTTGATGAAAACCCTGTCAGACTCCCGTGATGCAGGTCTAGCTTTTCTTTCAGCCAGTGCTCTGGCAGGAACGCAGCACGCTCGTTCCGTAGCAGCTGAAGACATGTTTGCCATCCGCAGAGGAAGGCGAGTCTGTGCGTCTGCCCCTGCACTGCTCATCCGCCGGGATGAGCACATGCTCCAAATAGCTGCCAATCTCCATTGCCGGTCAGCTGAGTTACCCGTGGGTTTGGCTCTGAGGTAACTTTCTGGTATATGCATGGGGAAAGCACAGGTACGCGCAGCGCTTGGAGCATCTCTTCTCTCCCCTGAGTCTGCTGCAGCGTTGGCAGGTAGCTGTCCTCGACCGTAGCTCCGTCCGTCCTTGCTATCGTGACGCAGCTGTAAAGAGACGCCAGCCACCTCTCTGCGGGACCCCTGGAGCCGTTCCTCGAAGTACCACGTCATTTACAACAAGGGCAGGTGGGATCTGGGGCAACCTGTGCCTGTAAGAGGTGACAGAGACACAAGGCACCGTGCCCCGTGGGCATGCCGAATTCAGAGCCTGTCCAGCCGTGGTC
Source organism: Casuarius casuarius (assembly GCA_003342895.1). Classification (NCBI taxonomy): domain Eukaryota; kingdom Metazoa; phylum Chordata; class Aves; order Casuariiformes; family Casuariidae; genus Casuarius; species Casuarius casuarius. Next base: position 7,008,998 of record PTFA01000026.1, read on the forward strand.
GGATGGGCATCACAGGTTTCCGTGGTGTCTGCATTTGGGTTCGTTCTTCCAGCTTGTGAGTAGGTGAGGTTTATGTGAACTCATCAAAAAAAAAACAGATCAAAATTTTGTCAAGGACAGAGATAAAATGTCGAGTTAACAAATTATGATTAGGAATGAAAAGTAAGGAAAATGCAAGTAAGGAAAGTCCTGTAGTCCAGGCAACAATTTTACAATTTGGTGTCATTTAACTATGTGTCATTTTTACTTGAAAAGCAAATTCTAGTTTATATATATTTTTTGCTCTTACAGATTTTCCCCCACCTCTCATAAAGACCTAAAAACTTGACAGAACGAACATCCACTTTCACATCTCTATAGCATCGCCAGTTCTGTAGCAGTGAGAATCATCAGGGAACCTAGGTGAAGAGACCTGATCATTTCATCATACTCCTATTTCCCATAGTGTAATTGAACATCGTATCTACTAGATATGCTATGATCTTGTTTCTAGTATATAGTTATATATTTAGTATATAATTAATGTGCTACAAGATTGGCATTTGCTTGTAAGATTTTACTTTCAGAAGAAAGTAAAGACACGTGACAAGAGTGGTGGCCAGATGAAGAGTCCCAAGCTTAGTGTAAATACTGGATTTCCTTCTGGCATTTTTGAAATGGCATATTAATGTTGAAACTCAAAATACTAATTCTGAAAGCTGGTTCCTTCTGTTATGCAGGAGGTTTAACACTCTTCCACAGAAATATTTAAGAGAGACTTTACCTTTGCTGTTTGTAGGCAGGGTTGTCCGTGCTTCCTGTTACCACAGTTGACTGATGCTTCCTATTACACAACTAAGTTCTCAGTTGTTTCTAATTTAGACAAAATTGAAATTTTCCATTCTTAATCTGTAAATTGAGTTTTGTATTGTAGAAAATTTAAGCCAAAATTATTCAGCAATTTCCAAGAGCTACTATGTGATGTTACTCAAGTCATTTATATGAGATTTCCTAGATAGTTGTTATTATTTGCATTCTGGAGGGTGGAGGGGAATCTAAGCACTCCCTAACTCTCCCCAACCCCCCGATTTCTAAAAATGCCAAGCGCTTACAGTGGTAGCTGAAGTCACTGGGTGCTGTGTTTTGAACACAAAGGTGACACCTACTTTGAAGCGTCATAGCCTAGATGTTTCAAACTGCTCCATGAAATTACTGAATACTTCCGAGTATAATTGCGCTAGCCTTAGTTCCTGATCTGTAAAATGGAGACAGCCTTATAAACTAAATGGAAATTTCTGAAGTGACACTGTGATAATTCACCCGTTAGCCTTTAAACGCAGTTTATTTTATCTGTTATCAGAGCCGAGTTTGCGTGTTCTGCAGTAAATAAGGGAGGAAGCCACATGCTAAGTAAAGAAAGCAAAATACTTAATAACACTTCGGTAACTGAACCTTTGAGTAGTTGTACGCACCCTGCTCAGGGAGTGATGCAGGCACTGTCCGGGAAAATAGTATGTGATTATTTAGTTAAAAATGGTATCAGAATGCACACTCATGAGAGACCAGAGGAAGCTAACTTCTTACATTCCTTTTTTTGCGTGTGCAATGTAAACGTAAGCTAAGAGAAAACACTGAAAGCGCTGCAAAGCCAGTAAAATTGATGCTTTGTCTGCTCTGGGTCTGGCACATAAACTGGCTATGCCAATAAAGACAGTTTTCCTCCTAACGCTTTCTGTGTGGTCTCATGCTAGGGTAAAGCTAGTTGTCTTTAATAAGATGTGATTCAGATCATAATTTAAATCAGTCATGTTTCCACTTACGGGCTGAATTAAAAAGGTTTATGGACAAACTACAAAGCCTTAAATATTGGGCGGTCCTACCGAAATTATTGCATGATCTTAAAGCTTTACACTTTTAAGATAAATGACTGTCTCCCACTAGTTTGGAAGGTGTTTCCAGCATTGTGGGGACAGTTGCGATCTGCTTGAGCTGTAGTTGTCACGTGTGCTGGTGGGAGGGTGACGTTAGGACACGGTGCTCTAGCCGCTGCGGTGCCTTTTTGTGCTGTGATGAGAGGCAGAACTTGGTCCCAGAGATCTTCCAGTCCTTGGTGAGGGAGGGGGAGAGAAGCAGGGCAAGGGAAAAGGCGTCCAGCTGGACCCTGCAGCGAGACCATGGTTTTCTCGTGCAGCTACTGTACCACGTCCTGCTATGGAGGAGACAGAAAATGTGCAAAGGAATGTAAACTATATGTGGTGTGCGTGCTGCGTATATATGTATCTATCCCATAGACCAGTGGTTCGTCTTTTGAAATTTAGAGTACTTGAGGGGAAGAATTAATTAACCTACCAGTATTTTGTTAATAATCAACAAGAGTGATTGATGGAGGACTGTCACAAAGAAGCACTTGTGAATTCTCCTTTAATATCCAAAGGAGCACGTAGCATGTGTACAGTTTTATTATTATGGTCAATAACAAATATTTCATGTTCTATATATATACATACGTTTTTTTACTGAACAGTGCGTCCCTCGCCCTGTCAGGATTAGCAGTAACTGAAGTGCACCCTCAAGTCCGCCGACCTGACAGGTGCCAGATAGGAGACGGCCCCGGTGCCGCTCCGCGGCCGTGGCGCTGCTGGCGGGCGACGGCTGCGCGTGACCTGCTGCGGGAGGGTTTTGCTAGCTGACGCGGAGCCGTCCCCCAGCCAGCATTCCCGCTGGTCTCAACAGCTGCCATAAGCTGCTGTGAAATACTGCTTAATTTTAGAAATTCCTTGGTCCTCTTCACCCCCAGCCTTGTTCAAACCAGCCACCTCAAGGCAAGGCGCTCGCGGCAGCGTTACAGTGGCGCCGCTGCCGCCGCGATCCTTCGGGTGTTGCCGTAGTGAACAATGGGTTTGGAGATTTCTAAACATGCCAGTAAACATAACTGCTGTTGGCCAGGCATTTAAAAATACTCATTGGAGAGTTATTTTTTTCCCCAGAACAGTATTTTTATTGTTTTGTATACAGTGGTTCTCACCCCTTTTCCACTGAAGTTCTGTAGGAACAGACAGTAGGCCTGGAAATCATTTTGAAGTGGGAGGAAAATGAAATCAAAGGTCTCCTTAAGAAAAAAGGGCTACTTTTATATGGACAGTAAGTTTTTTCATCCTATGCATTACACATGAGCAGACACTTTTGCGCGTTTTCCCCATTTACCATAGAGGAGCAAAATCATACTTCAGAATCACTTCATCTGATTGTTCCGGGGTGAATTTGAAACTAACGACTTGATCTTTTCTAATAAATTGTTAATTAAGACTGTACTAAGTAGATTTTGTTTCTGTAGATTCTAGTGATGTTTTTCACATTCTCTGCTTAATGATAAAGAATATTGGGAAAGAAAGAAACTCAAATTCTTACAACGAGGGCATTTCCCAGTGGAGACTGAAAGGCTGTTTTCACGTGTGTGTGGAACAATGTCAAGATATGGTGTAAGTAGTACATCATTATCATTACCTGTTCTTTGATCTTTGTTCTGTGCTTATTCACTTCACGGTGTCAAGGATCCAGTATAGTGAAGGGCCTTCCTGGCCCTTACATGTTCTTTTAGCATAAAGTAGTAGTACTTTGTCTGTAGATATGCGCACAAACTGTGCTTCTGTGGGAACTGGACATATGCATATAGTGTGATTATTTCTAAAGCTAAAAAGTAAGGAACGCACTTTTATCACTTCTTCAGTAAAGAGATTTTGGACCATTTTCAGTCATCCAACACCAATGTTAAGTCCCAGATCTCTTTGTACTTTGACATGAACCATATCGTATGATGCAGCTGATTTTGCTACTGCTGTTCATTAATCTCCTTGAATAAAATCCAACAACTTTATATAATTACTTTAACATAAAATTTCATGTGTCATGAGTGTAGTTCTTTTAGAAAGTGACACACCGAGGACACTCAGCATTCTGTCATGAACAAGACAAGTTTTGCCATTACTATGCTGGTCTTTAATTTTCCGTATTTCCTCAAATATTGATACGATTTCAGGAGATCCTCTCAAAACAACACTCAGAAAAGCAGGACCAACTAGATAGTCATTTGTGTATATAAAGTAAGAGGTAAGTTTGTGCTTCATTAAATTTTTTAAAGTAGTTCAGGGATAACTGAAGCTCAAAAGCTGAATTACTGAAGGCTTTGTAGTATTCCTTCTTCTGTCGTCTCACATTCCACCTCATTCCGTCTAATAAAAGCTGTTCATTTCATCTAATAGCAGCATTAGAGCAGGACTTATCTCTAGGTCATTTTTTTATTCCACAGAGTGCAAGAATAAATGGAAAAGTTTCCTCATCTCGGAGTCTTACTTAGATTTTGCAGCCTACTGAAGATATGGGCAGTACATTCATTTGATGCGGAAAATATAAAGCATATTGATATAAGACAAGTCTTAGGTAAGACCTAACTGTGTCTCTGTGAGAGGAGGAAAGGAAGATGGCAGGAGAACAGAGATGTTGACTGAAAGTGCTTCTGGCCTGGCCACGTAGAAGCTGAAGAGAAGAGTGCAGATTAGGGGAACTGTTTGGGAGTTCTACATATCTATTTTGCGTGTCTTAACACCTAAACTTGTGCAAGCAAAAAGTGTTTCAGCTCTTCTTGTTCTCGAGTGAGGCAGAGTGGGTGAAACCACTCTCAGCCTGCCCCTCCAGCTGCAAGAGCATTTGCATTCAATTTGTATTTTAAATTTTGTTCACCTGCAGCTGCAGGGCTTAAAGTTTGCTTTAAAAAGAATAAAAGAAGTTGATGGCATTGATTAGACTTTCTGCAGATAAACAAAGTTCTGTGAGGCTAGTGAAGCAGTCCTCAAGAAATACGTTAAAAAATCATGATTTGACACCCCAGTTGATGTCATTTTGTATTTGAAAATCTCAAAGTACTAGCATAGTTTAGCAGGTAGAAGGACTGAAGAACTGGACTGATAAGTTGGCTTTTCAAAATGTTGATTCCAGCTAAATCACCAGGAAGAATCAGTGAATTAATTTCAGTAGTTTTGCACTTTCTTTTTTAATGCCATATTACTCCATCTGGCAAGGGAATACTGCAACACGAAAAAATGGCAAGGCCTAAAATGCACTGCGTTTGAAGTGAACTGTAATGGAGAAATAGTTTTTATGGTTACCTTTAACCATGCCATAATTGGATTAAGGGCTGTAAAATTTATACCACAGGAAGCCTGAAAAACCTTTTTTTGAAATATTCAGCGTTTAGTATGGCTCAGGGAGTAGAAAGAAAATTTCTTATAAATAGCTTTTTATATCAAAACTGTTTTGGATCTAGAAACTTATTTATGTATGTGGTATATTTAATACACACCACTGCTCAGCAATTAAAATAGGATCTTATAACACAGAGAGTCTCATGTTGCTTTAACAGCAAGTGAAAGCCAAACCAGACTCTTCCAAATTCGTCATCTGTGAATAACCAGAATCAACTGTTCCCCAATTCCCTGAAATATAGCATAGATTGAGAACAGCTGACTGGAGTTTATAGTCTGAGAAAAAACATCTTCTCTTTGGCCATTGGGAATACAAGATGCACCTTTCTGAAGTAATTCAACAAGAAACTGAGATTTTTTTTTTTCCTTTTTGTTAGTAAGGATACTTCCCTTCTCCAGGTACTACGGCACAGCTCGCTAGCTCCCACTGTGCCTGCAGGCCTGGCTGGCAGCTTCCCCTTCGGTATAACAAGCGTAATGGGCCTAGGATCTTTAAACCAGACTGCACTAAGTGCCGTCTAAAGCTGATGTAATGCAGCTGTGCAGTCAGAACCCCAGTGCAAGAGACCAGAGAGAGAACAGACAATTTGAAAACTACAGCAAAGCAGAAAATATATTTGAAATTGTGATTTGAGTATTTTGAGTGAGCTGTTAAGGCAGAGCCATGTAGGACATTTCTTTCAATGGAAGGAGTTGCAGAAAAAGAAACTCTCTTGTCTTGCCCATTTGAGACAAGTTGTTTGGAGAGACATAGATCAAGCCAAAGCCAGATGAGCAAAGGATGTGGGGAGGAGAATGAAACGAGAAGGTACTGTGAAATTGGCTGTATGAAGTACACTGGCAGTCCTAAAATCATGAGAAGTAATTTTAAACTGAACCTGAAAAAACAGAAAACCAGGAAAGCTGTTTGCAAATAGGATTGATCGGGTAAAAGATATTATTGTGTAAGAGGTATTTGGAAAGATGAAAGAAAATACTCAATTTGAATACTCTGCTATGAGAGAGGAAAGGAGGGACTGGCTTGCTCAGTGGTGGCTTTCTGTCTGTTTTAGGAAAACTGACACATTTTTTTAGTGAGCCACGAAGGTACCAGGTCTGATGTAGAACAGTAAACAATTGGCATTTACTGTTTGGCAAAAGCTAAGATGCAGCTAATACATCCCACCACAATTAACAGTATATTAACGGACATTATTTCTTAGTTCTGCTTTATCTGGTGTATATAAAATGAAGTCTTGATTCGTTCTTGATACTCACTATTCTTTTTGCTTTTTTTTCATGTGAATGTATTGTATGAATCTTTTTCCGTTCCAGTAGTTGTTGAATATTTCAATTAGTCCGTGAAGTTTTAGAATAAATTTAATTTAGTAAGTAACTGGAAGGAGTTCGCTCTCGGTTCTGTCTTTCATAGAAGTGCACATATGTGTGTGCATTCGTGGGCACATTCAGACACACTTCTGTTCAGCAGTTGCCCGTCATGCGGTGACGTCTCGAGTCCTTCTGGGCAGGGAGTGTCTGAAGATCCGGAGGGTGCGAAGTGTCCTCAGCAGGCCCCAGCTTGTCCCGCAGAGGAAACGGCAAGAGTGGCGGTAACAGTACGGGTTCCTGTTCCCTCTGCTCTGAGTCACCTTGTTAGATTATAAAAGGAAGTTGCTGTAAAGGTAAACAAATCCAACTGCTTAAGCCTACAGTTATTTGATATTTCTGTATGGTTTTCTGGTGGCAATGGTCTCCTTATTCGGGGTTCTTTTAACCTGGATAATTTTGTGACTCTGGTCCGTGGTGCAGCCCCACGGACGGTAGCGTAACTGAAGGGAGGCAGAAACGACGGTGGGAGGGTAGGAATGAACATCCGGGGCAGCGAGCTCCATGTCAGCACAGCCGGTGGGAAGAAGATGCAGGAAGGTCTCTGCTGAAGGTCTCGTCTCCGGAAAGCATTTCGTTACGTCGAGCCCCAGGGCAGCAGGCCGCGAGGATGTGTGTGAAGAGTTCTTGCCTTTACTGCTCATTCCTGCCTCTCTGTCAACCCCCAACTTGTGCTGAGTTCAGCCGGTATGGAAATTGTTCTCTTGATTGGGTTTATTTCTAACCCGGATCCCTTTTCTGATCTGGCTTGCTGTCCGCAGCCTGAGAGCGTCGTGCTGTCCCAGCTGAGGAGACAGCAGAAGACAGGAACGAGAGAGAGGAGGCGAGAGCGGGCTGTGACGTTGGGTTTGGCCTCGCGCGGGGTACCGCGAAGGAGGTGGTAGCCTCCAGCTTCTGAGGCTTGAGCTTGAATGATGCAAGCATCTTTTAAAGGGCTGCATATTTAGTACCTTTTCTGCTTGGGCCCCTACTGCAGCTGTGGACATTAGCTGAAGCAAACATCAGGTTTTCATCGTTATTTCTCTGGTTGTGTTCGCGGCGGGCTCAGGCAGAGCCCTTTGGTCACCGTGAGCGCCGGCCGCTGCTGCGGGTCTCCATCTCACAAAGCCCTCGGCCCACCAGCCTCTGCGATTAACGGTTGCTGGCATCAGGGTCGCTTAGCAAAAGGGAAATAGTAATTAAAATGCATAATCCATTGCAGTCGGCCAAAATTGTTAGCTGCTGCTCGGGAGAGAAGAGCTGTTACCTTACTCTGGAAGGGGGGCTCTGTTTCGGAGCGTGTCTGAGGTCGGCGGGGCAGAACCGGGAGACTTTGCCTGTCCTCGCGTGGAGCGTGTCTGGTTTGTTTTACCGACTGCTTTGTATCAGCATGTTTTAAAGTCACTTTCTAAAGCCCTGAAAGCTGATACACAATTCCTGTTTTGCTGCTAGATCCTTCGTGCTAAGGGTTACTGAAATAATGTGCGGTTTGGAACCGGCTGTAGTTTTACCAGAAATTGCACTGTAGTGCAGTGAGCAAGCTCACCAAAGAGACCGGATTTTGTGGCCCAAGGTAATTTTCTTAAATTTTAAAAACAAACTGTCCGTTTGTATAAAAGTGTGTCTGCCACATCAGGCAGCGTCAAAGCACTTCGTGTGGAATCTGATCTGAGACAAAGCTTCCTTTTTCCCCCCTTTCTGTTTACAGAGAACGGAGGGGCAGAGAAGAAAAGTTGGGCAATGATTTGGCTCTGCTGGCAGAGACACAAACAGATTTCCCAACGCTTAATAGCGGTGGGGCAGCCGGAAGCGGGTGACTGGATGTCCTCCAGCACAGCGTGAGCTGTCGCCCTGTTGGGAGCCGCTAGTGAGTCAGAGCGTGTGGGTGAGTGCGTGCGTGGCGATGAGTCACCGGCTGCCCGCTGCCCCGGAGCAGCTTCGCTTTGATGTGGCTCAGGCACAAAATCCATGCTTTTCGTCCCTGCGACAAAGCCCCGATAAAGGGACCCGTACGAGTACCACAGCGTTAGCCAAACCGTAAGTTAGCGTTATTTCAGGTGAGAGCACACTTATGAAATAGTGTATTTCAAACCAGTTCCTTTCTCCTCAATTCCCCTTCAACTTTTTAGGCGAGAAGGTCTGGATTTCCCACTGCTAGAAAAAAGTAGGTCCCAGAACAGAAACCACCGAGGTACATTTATCATTGGGCTTAGTACCAGCAGAAGGAGAATGTACAGACTTCACGCCATGGCTTGCTGGTCTGCACGGACGGAGCGGTCTTGGCAAGGCTGCGGTGGGAGTCGGGGATGGGAGACCAGCAGCTAAAAACGCAGCGCGCAGCGGTAGCGCGCGTTCCGAAGAACCTTGGCCTTTCCGAGCGGGAAGCAGACACCCCGGCAGGAGAAATAACAAAAGCCTTAGGTGAGACAGGTGGAGCAGAAGCATAAAGCCCTATTGAAATGCTAAGCTGTTTATATCTGGAGCCTTGCTTTAAATTGCTGTGATGACGGACCGCTGTTAGGGTACCTCTTACCACCTCCTGAGCTTGCGCACCGTATGGCTGTGGGATGGGTGCCGTGACTTGGGCAGCTCCAGGGCAGCAGCTGCGGTAGCATGATCTGTGCGGTACTTGACAGAGATTTTGTGCCTCTCTGCTGTCACTGAAGCTGTGAATGTTTAACTTTCCCCGACTGCAACGGGAACAGTGTTGACCCCCAGCTAAGCATTGTTGAAAATCCTGTTTTCAAAGCTTCTTATTTACTTATAATGACCCCCATCAGTCTCATGTGTGATGCGGAAACAGAAGTCAAAGTGAATGTCTCTGCTTTCCTGTCCTGCTTGTTCGTGAATGAAGACCTCGTTGAGGATTGGTCTGCTCTGGTACCGGGGCTTGTAGGAACAGCACCTGCAAAGGTGACTTCTGAGGAACTTGAAAGTCAGTTTGAACATGTATTTGGGGGCTGCTTTGCCATGTGTTTGAATGCTTAAATCTCCCAGTATGAGAGTCTTACAGAAAAATAAGTCTTACAGAGTTGATTACATTTCTAGATAGCACTTCCTTCCGCTGCATGGTGAAGCTTCAATATTATGGATTAGCTAAGATGTCCTTAGGGTTTGGGGCACCTACTCCTTGGATTCATATACATCCAGTGGAGAGACTTGCCTTCAGAATTTGTAGCAAAGATATTTCACTAATTCTCTCCCAAACTGTTAGTCTGAGTTTTGGATAATGTGTGTTGATGATGAACAGAAAACATTATGCAATAAACAGTAATTTTGCAGCATTCTGATAAAATTAGTCTTTTTGAGAATTGTTCTGGTAGTGGTTTCAGATTCATCTTTGGTTGAACAATCAGTATATAATAGTTGTTGCAGAAAGTGTATTTAAATGCGGTCGCTATTTTTCATTCATACACACTTTTAAACAAAAATTGTGTTATTGTTCCATTTCATATTCTCCTCTCCCCTTTCCTTTTATGGGAAAGAGGAAAGTAAAAATGAAAAGAAAAATTTAAAAATGTTATTTGCATAACATTGGAACTATTTTATGAAAAACTTTCAAAAAATGAAAAATTTATTATAATTTATGGAAAATATATGTTAAAAAGCATTGGAAGAACTTAGTATTTTCTAGTACAGCTAGTTTAAACAAAGTGAAAATTTCTGCAATTTGCAGCAACAATACAGCTGTGAGGACTGAATGGTATAATATTAAGTATTAATTTAGATAGATTTGGTTTAACAGGATATCTTCCTGTATAGATGCTCTTATACCACAGCTAGATGTGTGTAGTGATTTCTAACAATATAATGCCATGGGTAAGTCTGGTAAAACTCTCCTATAGTCAGGGCCCTAGGGGACACTTAGCCTGGGGTTTAACTCACTGATACCAGTTCTCTCCGTAATGCTGGACGTTAAATACTTAACGTTTGACCGGTGCTGGTGTAAAGCTCGGATGGTGGCAGTAGCAAAGGCTGTGTTGTCTTCTGAGCTTGCATCTTCCAGTAACAGAGTTCAGCGATGAAGGCATGATTCTAGTTTATGTTACTGGCCTTTGTCTAAGCTTTGTTTTCTGCCTCATTGTTACGGGCTATGTGATACATGCCAAGAAAAAAGTCCTTTTGGGATTAGAAATAAAACGAGGAACAGATGGATTGGTGTAATCTTAGATAAGGGTGTTTGGGGGCTCTCGGCATAGCGTTTTCCTCTTTTGTGTGCAAATACTTATTTCAGAGCTGAAACACTTCCGTAGCCATAATTGCATGAAATTTCCCTTGTATGGGTGAAATGACTTTTTCCAGGGTCGAAGCAGACGGTGGTCACGGGTGGGGTGTCGCGGGGGGCGGTGGGAGGTCTCGGCCTTCGCACCGAGGCTCTGCGTTCCCTCTGCCTTCTGAGCACCACCAGCACCAGCATACCAGCAACACAGGGAAAAGAGAGACGAGCGTCAGCCTGAGCAGCCAGCTTCGCCTGGCCTGCCCGCTTGCGCCGCTGTCGGCCCAGAGCAGGGCGAGTGTGCGTGGCCGGGCCGCGGGGCTCCCCTCCGCTGCCCCGCTTTCGCTGGCCCGTGAGCGGCAGCCGCCTTGCACGGGGGTGACCCTGCCCCGGTGACTCTTTGCATCCTTTCTGGTAGTGGAGGGTCTGAATTTTAGGATGGGACTCTGCATTTTGGTGTGCGGACTACACCTGTGAAGTTCAGTGTTTTACCTGCTGATCTTATGGAAAAGAGATTGTTCTGAACTGGATTTTGACAGCTCTGATATCCAGGAGGCTGTAAGAATCATAGGAATCCTAATTTCTCTAACTTCTATATTTTCTGTGGTTCTGCAGTGTGAATAACAAGATACTGGGCCAAACTCTGCGACTCTGGTTCCACCAGTCGTTTCAAGGGGCAGAGGCCGGTACCTGTTTCTGCAAGGGTTTAATCTAACCTTTAAAATGCTCCCAATACCTATGTAGAAATAAAGGGGGAGGGTTTACATAAACAATGGAAATCTCGAGGAAAAAAAGCCTTTCTGGCCTGTAATCAAGCCTTTAGTTTAAAATCTTAGTGCTAATTTTAAAGCATTGTTGCTTTTTCACATCTAATATCTTAAGTTGTTAAGTAGGCACTGTCTGACATGTAGCAGCTTTGCCTTTAATAACTAGATAAAAACAGATCTGCTTTGCAGTCATAATAATAAATTCTAGTAACAACCAGCCATTACTTGATCTTGAATCACAATATCAATGACATTTTTGAGGGTTGTGTTTCAGACGCTCTGTCTGCATGTTTTTAATGAAGAAGATATGTTTGTGCATTGCCAGGATGGCACCAGCAAGGGCGAGCGAGGGCACTCGTGGCTCCTGGCTATGGCTGCTGAGAACTTATCATGTTTACACAGCGAATTCCTGTGGGCTTTTTTTATGCAGTTGGATAGTTTAAGATCTGTGGTCCTTACATTTTTTGATGAAATTTTCAATTCTTCTGTGAGTTCAGAAGCATTGCCAACTGGCTGTCATTGCCCTTCTTCTCACATGTGTAATTATGGTACAGATCATTTTCTATATAAAAAGGGTAAAAGAGAGTTTGAACAAAAGTAGCATTAGTTTTCAGCTGGAATTTCATGACTGGTTGCTTTGCACGGCAATTCGCAGAACATTTTTATCTTTTCTTACGAGGACTTCTATGTGAGAAGAGGCTGTGTGAATTTATTAAAACTCGATTCAGTAAATTTGATTTGCATCTTTTATTTCAAGTGAATAAGGGGAAAATCTGCAGGTTGTGATGATTTTTGTTTAGGGCAATAATGATGCATTCTAGAAAGGAATGAGCTTAGGAAGTAATTCCTTGTTTATTGACACTAGATGATGTGATTCTCCATGTTTTGTGCTGGCCTGATACTGACTGCCTCGCTGCATCGATAGCTAAGAAAAAGCACATAGTTCAGAGAAACCAAATGACCGAGCTTTTCCTCATAATCCTTTGTAGGCACGACATTTTCAGTGGGCATATTTTAAATAACATGAAAGGGGTGGAGAATTGGCTCATGGTGCAACGTGGAAAAAACCTCCTTTACAGAACCACGGTTCATTTCATCCTAATTTGGTGATCAGAAACCGAGTGTTTCAGCAGGGAGTGTTATGACAAATGTGTTTCCCAAAAAATAACTATTGCTTGACTCTGTGGCATTTAAAGTATACTGAGGATAATATTAAAATAGCACTGTTCATAGAAAGGTTTTTTCAAAGTCATTATGTAGACCATATTTCACTGAACTAATGATAATGTTTGCTCCCAGCACTACATAAATTATGTTGTTGAAGAACATTTGTAACGACTTCTGTTGACAAAACCCCGTATCTTCTCCTTTTCTAAAGATATTCTGTATACACATGATCTCATTTTGTACAGTTTTATTAAAGTAGAGCTAATGACTCTGAATTAAAAAATTTCATGAAGTTGTTATAATAGATTGCCAACTGCAACCAAGCACTCCTGATATCATGTTCCTTTCCTAAATACCTGCCATGCTGTGAAGCTGTGGCCATGCGGAAGGGTATGATCCACCCCGTTGGCATCCGTGGCAAAACTTCCAGTAACTGCAGTGGTTCGGGATCACGGCCTAAATGAGGAATTCCATGTTTTGTTTGGTGTCTGATTTCACTACTTGCTGGCCTGTTTACTAAGAATAGCAGGTCACTTTTTGCTTGTCTCTACACTAAATTTTGCATGCAGTATTGAGTTATTTAGGTATAAAATACTTTGCTTAAAACTTTTGTATTTCAATTCTTATGTGTAACCAAATAGCAAATGCAGAAAAGAAAGTAACGAGAAGGAAACACTGGAATAACCGTGAGTGCTCCAGCAGTTCACGAACGTCGTAGTTGTATGAGCTTCCCGGTCATCGGAGTTTCTCGGGCAGGTGTTTTAATTCCCGTTTGCCCGGGAGATTATGGCCTTTTCCCTTGGATGCAGACCTGGACGTGGCGATTCCCGCCCAAGAGCGGGGTGGCGAGGCGCTGCACACCGCGGGGTACGCTAGCGCTGACGGTCCCGTATTGCAAAGGCGGCGCTGGGAGCGCGGCAGGATTTCAGTGCTCCGAGTCTGCGCTGGCGTCTGCGGGCTGCTGCGTGGACTTGTGCCCTTTTCCTGAGGGGTGAAAACGTGTGAGCCCGGCCTGCTGCAGCCCTGCCTCGGTCCCGCGCCGTCGGCGACGGTGCCACCGGGATTTGAGACCCGCGAGGGAAGGGGCGAAGCTGGTTGTGCCCGGAAGGTGCCTTCGACCGTCCCGCAGGCACTGCCGTCGTCGGGGTGAAACGGGCCGTGTTCCCTCACCTGAGGGAATACAGCGTGCGCGTTTGGGTGAACGGAGGGGAGCAGCCGGCGCTGCTCTGTGGGGCTGTGACGGGACTCGGCTGTCTGGTCCGAGTTTACTTTTTTGATAATTTTTCTGTGTAAAGATGAACAGAAACTGCTGGTTAATCGCTTAGGTAATTTCACTTTTAAAGCTTGTCAGAGTAACCAGCATGTGGATTAAGAGCCTTTTTATGCATGTGGGTAACAATTTAAAAATCCCGAACATATACCTAGGAAGAATCCTCAAAATCTTAAGTACAAACTCGCACGCGTGACTCCGTGTGTTTGTAGCACTCTCTGAATGAAGACAAGAATGACCCTGTTTCGTTGTCTTTTACTGCCCATGAAATGTGGGTGTTGATGCTGAAAGGAACTCTGATAACAAAAGCGAATTTTAAAGCTGACCGTTTTGGTTTTCTGACGTGTTTTTGTTGAGAGCACTTCCTGTTATTGCTCATTGTACATAATTGGCAGTCGCAGCTTAAGGTTTCGGATTCGCAGTCGGAGTGAAGGACACGTTCGAGCAAGTTACAGATTGCTTAATACGAATGACTTCATGAATATCTGAACTTGTGCTTCAAGTTTTCCTAACAGGAATTTATGCTTTCAGTTTCTAGAGGTGAACTTTAGAGAAAAAAAATCTTATTTTAATTTTTACATTTTGCTTAAATTTTAAAGGTTTGTAAAAATTGCTTTGAAATAAAAAATCTGTTCTGATAAAGCTTCATCAAGGCAGCATTTTATTAATCACTAAAGCTTCTGTTTAAAAACACTTTTCTTCCTGTCTGGGGAATAATCTTTTCTGTTATAGATTGGTATTCTAAAATTCATGCCTTTGATTAAGTGTAGCTTCTTTATTTGAGTTAGAGTGCCAGAGGAAGAAAACAATGGAGCTTTAAATAGAAGTGCCTTTCATCTCGTTTAAGCACAAACCGGATTTACAGAGAGCATTGCCCAAACGCTGTAACAGCATCTTTAATTCAGAATGCTGCTCCGCACCTAATTTTAAGAGTAAAATGGAAAAAGATACAGTAAAGACTTACAGTGAAGGGAGAATAAAATGTTCTGATGCCGGGGAGAAGAGAAGGCGGGTGGTTTCACTGATAATTTAACATAAGTGAAGAGTTCTAGCAGTTATGAAGAAGGGAAGTGATTCAGCTGCTTGGAGGCTGGGTTTTAGGCAGGCGTGGAGGTGGAAGTGTGATCCTCAGTTGCAGTTTTAGGAGTGTACATTGATTGTAAAGTACTGGAAGAAGAAAATGGATATGGAATAAATAAAGACAGTGCCACCTTTTTTCCTTCCTTTAAAAAATAGTTCAGGTTGTTCTTGTTTTTTATCCTGCTTGCGATTCACATTATATTTACTGATATTAGAGGTTGACTTTGAAGAGTTTGGACACGGCAACGTTGCAATAGGTTGAAGCCGGCTTGTGAAATACTGGTAGTTATCAGCTGAGCCCGGAGACGCGAAGTGGTGACTGCGTTCGTGGCAGTGCCTGCACAGCTGGAAGTAAAAGCGGGAAGTTTGAAACTGGGTTCAGTAGAGATACCGTCAGGCTGTGCTTTATGGGAGGTGGATCCGAGGGGTTTTCCTGTCCTGCCGAGCTCTTAAAACTTCTATCCTTCTTTACATGCTCCTCTTGAAGACTTATCTCTTGTGAAGTTTTCTAGGAAAAAATAACAGCGGAAAACCTGACCAGAGCAGCCAGTGATCAGGAGCCTGGTTAGTTGGTGGCAGAAAGCTGGACGTGCCAGGATGGCATCAAAACCGCCAGGGCATCACTAAATACCAGTCTCTTGATCGCTCTAAAATAATTCTGTTCTTTCTTTTTCGAGTTTCAAACAGGAGTACAAGCTGATCCTTAAAGTCCTTGTCCCGATAAAAAATTTTTGTCAAAACTGATATATTTCCATGAAAACCTTCACTTGCAACAAAAAAGCAGTTCCTTCACCACTGCATTCTGTGGCAAAAAAAATATTTTATGGCAGTAACGGTTTGCTTATCTGACTGTAAAATCTTGTGCAGAGCAATACTCTTTAGTTTCTATTGTAATATCAGTAGAGGACGTTTAACGTAGCAGAGCAGTAGATTGTTGACCTACATTAACTGCATTACAATAAAAACTGTGCCTTTACAGAGAGATTAGCCATACACATTGGCTATAATCTGCACCTTTTAGCAATGAGAATACATTCTGATATTCTTGGAAAATGTGAAGTCAGACTGGTTCTCATGGAGGGGCAAGGAACAAAACCAATTGGATTTAGCAAGAAAAACACCTGTCTTACCAAGACAGGCTGACCCAGCAAAATGACTGTATGCCGCTGCGTGAGGAGCGGGCGTATGTTTGAGTACATAGAAAAAGACTGGTAGAATAAGAGTAAACAACTTTTGGACAAGGAAATATGTGGAAGATGAGTGTGTATTGTAGATCTTCAGTATCATAATGGAATTCACCATTCATTCAAGTAAAAGTGATTGATTCAACAATAATGCATAAGGAGTTAATATGGCAGGAGACAGAAGATCAGAAGAAAAGAAATTGTTCAAGGGTTAAAAAAACGACAAGAATTTCAAATCCAATTGCAAATGGATTAGGGTGAGATGAGAAGGGTAGATAAATATGAGATAAGAGAAACAACTGGGTCTTTTATGGCATTGTGCCTAGCCATGTATATAATATACTTGGGTATTTTCTGCTAATCTTGTGTTTTATCTTTCCTTTCTCAGTCACATAGAAAAAATTACAACATGGCAAGATCCTCGAAAAACTATGAACCAGCCGCTGAATCACATGAGCCACCATCCTGCAGCTACTTCCACACCGATGCCACAGAGGTCTATGGCAATGTCTCAGCCGAATCTTGGTGAGTACTGGATGTCATTTGTCTGGCGAAAATACAAAGAAATAGGAGAAGAGAGACACCTTTTATTATATAATTATATATTATTATATTTGTTTGCCAAAGTAATTTTTGCTTCAGAAACAGTAGCTCTGATTCTGTTATCAAGCCAAACAGTATGTTCTCCACTTCCTTTTTTTATTTTTTCCCTCGGTAGAGTTGGCAGCAAGGGAATTGGCACTGTTTGAGGTAAAGTTCTAAAATCTTACGCATTTTATTTTGGAGCCTCGATGACAAATTTTTGCCGTAGCATTGAACATAGAAAAATAAACTCTTCCTGTGATTTTTCATTCAGAGGTGCTGTAAGGCCCCCACAAGCCCACCATATTATTCTCAAAACTTACTGTGCAAAGTGCCGCTCAGATAATCTGTCTGCAGTCTTTCCTGTATTTGTTCAGGTCAGAGGTGGTGGCTGTTCCTTTTTTTTTTTCATAATTAGGTTCTGCACTGTAAGCTAGTTTATTTTAGGATAGACTTACTGTAGAAAAGTCTATTTTATAGTATGAATTACCTGAAGAATTCCTCTAAATGGCATGGTTTATTTGCTGTTCCTGTTCTGCACTTCACGCTTAACTTTAAGCACCTACTAATGTTCCTCTGATTTTGCTGGAAATGAGCCTTCGTGAAAAAAAAGCCATGAAAATTCTGAAGATTTTAAAGAAAAGTTGTAAGTGGAAGAAAACATTTTCATGTATAATTGAGACTTACAAATCTCTTATCTTTCACTTCTGCAGTTCAAATCCTAGTAGTTTTAACTTTTCTACATCTGAAGGAAATGAGGAACAGAGAGGTCAGCTTGTAGGCTCAAAATCATACAGCTAGTGCAAAAAGGTGGTATTAAAAACACAGACCAGATTCCGGTTCAGGTTAATTTTTGGTAGGTTGGTCTCATGATTTCATGATTATTCATTTGCAGTGCAGTTTGTCAGGACTCTCGTCACATACGGAGAAAACTTGAGTGAACTTTTGGCTACCAGTGGACACCAATAGCAGTAATACAAAATAGCTATTTATTTTTGTCTTGAATTTATAAAAAAAACCCTAGGCTGTCCCCTGAGGTAAATCATACATGTTCTTCCCTCCTGCTTTTTCCCGACAACCGTCCCGCTTGAGTCTGTGCAGCGCAGAGCTGTTGCTGGCTGCGTTAATGAGTCAGCCGGCAGCAGCAGACGTGTCTTGAGAGCGGACGTCCGAAGAAGAAACCCGAGCGAACTCCACAAGGGTAGGATGTGCTGCAGTGTGTCACCCTACGTGGCGAGACTAACAACTGCTCTGTGCGTGTTATTTCACACCACAGCTGCGCTTAGGTCGGTCTCTTCATAGCAGTTTTGAAGTCGCTCGGAGGTAAGGAATAGGAGCAGGGTGGTGTTTTGTTCTTCCCAGCACCTCAGCTTGTGTTGGCACCTGTTAGTTCTATACGACTGAAGAACAGAGAGGATCCCATAAATCAGGATGGTAAGGTTTTTCCCCAGATTTGAGTGGAAGTGAATGCAAGCCAACTCCCATACTGAAATATTTGTACATTTAAAACTTAAAGGAGGGTTTTTTCAGGATACAAAGGATTAGAAATGAAAGCCGATAATAGTCTTAAGGTTTTGATTTGAGTCTCTTTCTGGAAGGGACTTTGGGTGCCCCGAAGGGACATTTCCACAGACTTCAAAATCTGTCACATCAAATACAGAATATATTTCATTAAGTACCTGTCACATTTATAGATGAGGTACCATGTTTTTCTTACGTATTTGTACAGCACTTAGCACAGTGAGATCTAGCCTGTGACGGAATCTCCTAATCACTAGCATACTACAAATGATATGTACAAACTTCCACTGTGTCCATGTTTGTTTAATCAAGAAATATTTTATCAACACATTTTGGTGAATTCTGTGTGGCTCCAGTGTCTTTCTGAAGGGATGCTGTGACGCTGCTTTGGGAGCAAGCAAATCTGGTTACACGGTAGGGTATTGCTTTCAGCACCCTTTTATTAAATTCAGCATCACAGTTCCTCGTTTTCCAATCTGTCTGAATGACCACACCAAATGGGAATACCATTTTATTTAAAAATATGAAAAAAATTATTCTAGAAAGTGTTTAAATGTACAGAAATTACAAGATTGCGGTAATCTGAGCAGGTTACGGTAGCCTCCGAATACTTCACGCGCCGGTTTAAACTACACGTGAGTACAGTTTCCAGTGCTAAATGAGAATGTCTCTGTTTCGCAATTACCTCGGCTGGAAGGGAGGGATATACGTTCTGGTCAGCGTGGTACTCGCAGTGTCACTGCCGAGCCCGCTCAGGCCCTGAGCGAGCAGCTCGCTGGGCCCGCGGTCCGGCCTCCGCGGCAGCAGCGGTGGTGCCCGCGTCCCGCAGACGTCGCAGGGAAATGGGAACTGGGTAACACGTTAAACCTCCTTTCTGGCCAGAGCTGGTTCGTAACTTTTTAGCAAATGAAGACTATGGCTCCGTCTGTTGCCTTAGCATTTTTCGGTACTGTAGGAATTAAAAAAAAATAAAAGATTTTCTTTTGAAGATGTGCCACCTACAAGAGAGGGATTTAAGTATTCCAGGTCTGAATTCTGGTCTGCACTTTCAATCACTAACACATGTGTTTTCCTTGCTATGCTTCTTGCGGAGAGACGGAAAATACGGTCTGTTCTGTACAGCTTGTTGCTTTAGTTTGTAACCTCCTTCCAGCTGTATTTGCTGGGAAGTGCATAAAGCAGTTACTGACACTCTATCAAAGGCAGACAGTGTGACTAAGTGACACCACATCCTCGTGTGCTGCTGCCTGAGACAGGAACACAGCGAAAGTTCACTGAAATTTGTAGACATACCTTAAGAAATCTGCTATCCTTTTTCTAAATTTTTTTTAACTGTGGTTTTATGTCGTCCATTTATGAGCTAGACATCTCTGTTTTTCTATAACTTTACCAGTTTGGGTTTCTCACTAACATTTAAGCATTGCTTTTTGAATGTTATGTAATGAAGGCATCGGAAGGTGTTTCTTTCTTTGATGCATCTTGTTAAACTACTAGTTACGTTCACATAAAACTAGTATGTGCTAGGCAGGTTTCTGCACTCACTTACACAAGACCAGTAAAGTCGATAAAGTTTCGTGAATGGTAAGGGAAATTTGTCTCATGTATTGAAAACATTGTTGCAAATTAGCAAATATTCAGACTTGCCCAGTCACCCTTTCTAAACGCTTTACCTTCTTTTTTCCCCTAAGACAGTTAGTAGATGGAAAGAACAACATTAACAGGAATCTTCTAACTATACATTTTTTCGTTGGGCTGCAGCAGGGAAAGTGATCAGTCTCTGCGGAAGGCTGGAAGCGCTGCGTTTCTTGGCTCTCCATGAATGCTGCATATATTCCATCTAGTTTGGTGCTGAATCTGCACACGGGTCTGCTTTCTGCCTCACCTAAAAACGTACATTAGGCTTTCTCAGCTGATTGATAAAATACTGCCTGAAAGTGAGCTGTGAGTGGGCTCTCTATCAGTTTGCTCTTATTAAAAAAGAAGACGTGCGTGGTGGGAGGGGTCCCTGCACACGCTGGCGTCTGGCCCCTAGCCGCGGTCCCTGGGTCGGGACGGCGCCCCGCAGCCCCGGCGAGCGCTGGCGGTGGAGAGGGCGGCTGCCCGGCCGGAGCGACTGCCTCGCTCCCCGGAAAAGCCCGGCTCCCGGTGCGGGGAAGCCAGTCCGCCTTACTGGGGGTCACTGGTGCAAGACTGCCGAGTGTGGTTTTGGCTGTGTGTACAAACGTTTAGTGAAAAGAATTAGATCTTTACAAAATTTGGCCTTTTGCAACAATTTTTAATTAAGTACTTCAGGGGGTCAGCTCCTTGTTTTGTAGTCTTTCTCTATTCTACATTATGCAACACCCGGAAACTTTTTTATTTTCATCCTGCCGCCTTCAGACTGTCCTAATGAGATTTCTTTTGTGACTGCGCTCTTCCTCCGGTTGGTGAGCACAATCTGGCCTGCGTTTAAATGTTTTTTAGGTTTAACAGTCTGCAAACTATTTTAACATAAAGTAATAAAAACTTCTCATAGTATTTATATTTTCCGTATAAATCAGCTTGAATTTATATGCCCAAGTTACTTAGGAAGCTTCTAAGAAAGAAGCAGACTGACTGCAAAAGACTTGGCCTTCTCGGTAAAGCGGCATGCGTCATTATACAGTCAGTTGTAGAATTAAAGCCATAAAACAAATACTGGTTGGATTTGCAATAAATGGCTATTCAGTATCTATCTGTGCCTTAAGTACCTTGTTTAGATTTGTTTCAGTCCTCCTCCCAAAGATGATTATAGATGATTACAGAATTTCACTGATGAATCACACCGGTTGCTGTTGTTTAATCACCTTCTCAAAACTGACAAGAACTCTCTTTACAAATTAGTTAAAAGCTTTTAAAGCTACACTTTCTTTCTTCTGCTGAACAGGCGCTTCAGGTGTTCAAGGTTTGTTTCTCTTTAAGCTCTCCTTTCCTGGTTAAGGTACGGATTTACATCTTTTTCGTGTAACACTGCCAGTTGCACTCTGAAACTATGGACTGCCGAGGCGTTTGAGGACTGTTGCCTCTGCAGTGCCTCCTGCTTGTGAAATTAACCTCTTCAAAACCAGGACAACTGCTTCCCTGCCGGTGGAAACCTGGATGCTGTTCTGCCTCTAGCCTTTGTCCTACTCAGCTATTAGAAAGTTACTTATGCTAAGTGAGTATTTGCCTTTGTAGTGTAAGGACTGGGCGGTGACGTCCCCGCAGCCTCGGCTGATCCGCTCCTCCGGCTGCCGCGCGCCGTCGCGTGCGCACGTAGTGCTTGGGCCTCCGGAGCTGCGTCGTCTCCGCGCTCCGTCTTTTAGGAGAAAGTAAGTCCTTCCTCTTTTGTACGTCTGGAGTGATTCCCAGCGAAAGTTAACTCGTGATGCTCAGTGACAACGGCTGTGTTTTCACAGCTTTTTTCCAAGTAACTCGCAGCAAGGAGGTGAGCGTGAGAGCTGCCGGGCGCGAGTCCGCGGTGCCGGGGAACACCTCCTGCTTACGCAGAGGGGAGATTTGGGGCAGAGAACCTCGGAAAGGCAGTGAAAGTGTGTGTGGGGGGGTAGTTTCACAGACGGGTGAGGAACCGGGGTGCTCTCATTCGAGCGTTTCCACTTGAAGCGTGGCATGGTTGCGTCTCATGAAGACTGAAGGGTTTAGGGGCAGCAGGAGGTACGGGGAGGAGCAGTGCCTTTCCCTAAGCCAGCTGATAGACCTGCAGGAACCAGGCGGACTTTGCAAGGCTCAGTTACTCCAGGTCCTGCCCCAGTGACCAGCTCTGTGTTGAGTCGTGCCCTCAGC
Organism: Casuarius casuarius; assembly: GCA_003342895.1. Taxonomy (NCBI): domain Eukaryota; kingdom Metazoa; phylum Chordata; class Aves; order Casuariiformes; family Casuariidae; genus Casuarius; species Casuarius casuarius. The sequence continues at coordinate 7,031,167 of PTFA01000026.1, forward strand.
TCGGTGGTTTGGGAGTTTTTGGCCCTCTGCCGCTCTGTGAAATGCCCTTGAGTTTATTTGGGAGCGGATAGGGACTTGCAGTCGAACTAGGTGCTGTGGTTAAACGCACGTCTGGTGTAGCTGAATTCAGGGAATTCAGCCCGGCTGGACGTCCCCGGTGCTTTCTCCGGTGCCGTCATCTTTGCCTCTCTTCACTGTTCCCAGTCCTGCATCAGTAACAGCAGAAACGGGGTTTCCGCCTGACTTCACCGCTTGGCATTTTCCACTTCTGCCGTGCAGAGAGCTGGGATGCCTCAGCAGCCTTTGCCTGCAGACGTGACTGCTGGGTGCGAGTGCTCCTGAAAGCTGCTGCCCCGTGTGAGCTGGCTGTCGGGGAGAAGTGCCGCGGAGATGGAGCGGAGATCCAGAGCAGAGCTGTGTTCGCGTGGATCCCACACCTTGCGCGTTAGTGCGGAGCTGTCTGTTCCTGCCCTTCATTCTCCCTGGCCTGTTTCTTCCTCGTAGTATGTTGTGGTTGATAACTTGTTGACTTGATAATTTGTAAATGACTACCTTAGTGTACGTGGTCTCTTGGCCTAGCTAATCCTGTCTTAAGAAAATGCACCTGGATCACTCTTAATTCTGAACACTGACATAACACCTCTTAACCGTATGTTCTCTTAGGTTCTGTAAAGATGAATTCATTAATGTGTACATTTGCAGCAAAAATATGAAAATTGTGTAAAGATACTTAAAATAGTAATTCCTGAGTTCTCCAGTCTTCCCAGGCTCCATTTGTATCTGGAGCAGACCGTTTAATCTGTGCCTGTGCTGCTGCGTGTTAGCAGTTACGTGCTGGTGGCATCCTCGTAGGAGCACTGCAAGAAGCTGAGCTCGTGCAAGCGTCCCGAGTCCAGGGGCAGCTGCTGCAAGGCGAGCAGCAGTGCTGCGAGCTGCGAGAGGCGAGGGTGCCGGCTCTGGGGCAGGGAGGAAAACCGGGTGGGTTCCCACACACTGCCCAGGACCGGGGCCTTGCAAAATCTGAGGTCATGCGTCACAGAATCATTCGTGTGTGAGGGGGCCTCAGGCCTTGCCCACCCCTGCTCCAGCAGAGTCAGCCGTGAGAGCGGAGGAGGCTGCTGAGGGCTTAACCTGCCAGGTCCTGGAAAGCTCCACGACAGGTCGGAGGATCCTGGTGCAATCCTTTTCACGCTTTCACCAGATCGGAGGCTGGCATCGTAAAAAAGCAGGTGCTGTATCGTGAATGCTAGTGGTGGGATTTGGGAATGTGCAGTACAAATTTAACAATAGAGAATAATTTCTGGCAGAGGGAGAAGGGTGCTACATGCACTTTTGTTTGCTCTTGATAATGTCATTCAGCTGATGAGATCCCGTGTAAATACAGAGCATAAGAAAAACAAAACTTCATGGCACATCTGTGGTAGAAGCTAGTAATGTTATCTCCATTTTACAAGTAATTCAGGCATAAATCAATGGAGATCCTCATTTTAATCTCTTTGGGGTCAGTGTGTGCATTGATCCTAACAGTTCAATCATATTAATGCGTTTTATTAAACTGCAGATGAAGAGTCGTTTGATTTTTCTCTACTGAAGAAGATAAAGCTCCTTCTGCTGGAAGTTTACTCCTTTATCAAGATTTACCAGCAAAAATGAGCCAAGTGATTAGAGCAGGCTAGTTTTAGCAATTAAATACACTGGATCTAGATGGTGAAAGACATTATGTATTAAACAACAGAATTTAACCTGGAGAGCACCTTACGCTGACAGCTGTTTGTGTTACAGAAATTCATCTGTGAATCCGAAAAGTTTAGCCTTCAGCTGTACTGCTCGGGGTAATTTAATTGGTTCTGGACACAACTTGGGGTTATGGTACTTTGCACCTGCTTTCGTTTTTTTAATCAGCCAGGAAATCCAACCAATAAAAAGTTGCAGTAATCCTGTCTAAGAGCAATAAACACATGAACCAAAGTTTCCATATCCTGCCATGATAAAAGAGGTGTAGCTGCTATTGTTTGACGATGATAAAATGCAGTTTTAGCTGCAGTGTCAAAGTGAGTCCCCGGAGATAAGACCACACAAACTCCCAAGGTGTTTAAAAATAGGCAGTATGTGTTTTAGTGATAACTAGCATACATGGAATGGTCTAGACTTTGTGAGACTTGGTTTGCTTTGGCTGGAATTTTGGGTAGAAATACATAATACTGAGAGGGACACGTTTTTCCCCACCTGTAACCCATATCCACACACCACTTGCACAGTGGATAGGCTTCCTGTTACAGGTCATGTTTAATTACTGGATATCCTGAAAGGACCTGACACAATTCAGATGTGGTCAACGTGAATCATTTTGGGACCTGTTTCTGGTTAATGAAATAGGACTTACAGGAGAGCTGGAACCAGCGGAGAGGATCTGCATGTTCTTTGGGAATTAAGGTTTTACCACACAGCTTTGAGAAAGAATGTATTTTGATTATTTGCAATTAAAACCTCCAAAAAGTAATTTATGAGGTAGACTTCAAATGGAGTTATTTATTCACGTTTTAAGGGCAGTCAGTATCAGCTGTAGAGACTAACAGGCATTAACTTCAGTAGCAGGTAGATTAAATCCACATGTTGCCAAGAACACCTTTAAGCCAGCAACTTACTGTCTAGTAAATCTGAAATATTAAAGGTTGATGTGTTCAAAAGAGATGTTGGTATTTTTTCAAAATCTGGTAATTTTTAATTGCAGAGAAGTTGCTGTTGGTGTAAGCGTTTCCCTTCAAGGTTAACAATCGGAGCATGTGCTAGCCCGAGAGTGGAATGTCATTTGCATAGTTTCCAAGTGAATGAAATGCAAAAGCTAAAGATTCCACAAAACAATTAAAAGTAAACAACGTATAATAATTATTTTAAATAAAAATGGTCATCAGTAATTGGTCATTAGCATTTAAGCTGTTGCTCCATTCAGGCAGCTCCCACTGTTGTTTGTTCATTGTTATTTATTCAGTTCTTAAATTAATATTCTTAAAAGGAAAAGATCTAAGTGCCTACAGAGTAAATCTCTAATCTTTTAAACAATTTTCTGCTAATTCAGAGCTTTGATGCTGCACCTGCAGGGTTGTGTTTTTTTTTTTTTTTTTAGGCTTGAAGCATTGAAGACAGGAAACTTTAGTTAAATGTGCATATCGTAGAACTTACCAGTTGAAACTGTTGAGAAATCTCTGTATAGCTATTTTCAGCCCAGAAATCTGAATAAAGGACTCTCTGTGCACTGGGATAGTACAACTTTTTGGTTTAATGCTTTACAGATTTTTGGAACAAAATGCACCCGAACTGAAAAGCAGCATTTTTTGCTGACCTCGTTGGAAGGCTAATGCTGTTTCTGGGAAATAAGTGAAACAAGCAGTTCTTTGTTGGCAGAAGCAGAGAGAGAGAAGGAGGGGAGCCTAGTCTTTTTTTCTTCACAATGTCGTGACTAAGTCAAAACTGTAATATGGCTGGGTTTTTTGTTTTTTTAAAAAACCTCTATAGACATGTGTTTTTCATCAGACTGTGCTGCGTGACACCTGATGCTGGCCAGTTCCTATGAATTAGGCACTGGACTGCCTATAGACAGAGTAGAGAAAAAGACCCACAGCTGCACCCAGGCACTTCTGACACTAAAATAATAAAAGCTGGTGCTATCAGTTCAGCACATATGTCAGAAACAATTTACACCTGCATGTTTTGGCTTCTGCAACTTGCAGATCCTCTTGCCCACAGAGTAATCCTTGCTTAGTATATATCCAGCAAAGTAATCAACAGAAAGGTCTCCTATGATGTCAGAAAACCTAATTCACTAGAATATTATTACTTTAAAAGTAAAGAAAAGCAGTAAAAACTTCATTCATTGCTTGTCTAACTGCTAAAAGAAATTTACCTAGGTCCAACTTGAGAGGTGAACTAAATGGTGGTAATTCCATGGACTGTAAAACTGTAATGAGACTGGCTGCATACTCTAGATTTTGATCTTAGCTCCACATTTTTATTCACTTTCATTTGCGCTGAGAAATTGTGCAACAGCTGTTCATTGAAGAGGCTCGCTTCATTTTGCAGAACAAATTTGTTTCCTACAAGAGAACTGAATTATAAATGCCGCCTTGAATCCGTCTGCTAGAAGGATGAATGCTTTTCAGTTGCTAAGTCCCATCTTATCTCCTTTCCTATACAGAGGTGAGTTCGAGCTTTTGGGGTTTTCCGTCTGTTTGCAGAACCTTAGAAATGTTCCCAGGGGAGTGCCGAACCCTGTCTGGTGAATCTGAGCTTGCTGGAGATCAGCTGCCTTTCCTTAGTTGCCTTTGGACCTCTCAGAAGCAGCCCTCGGGTCTTAAGGTTCACCTGAGAAACAGGCCGAAAAGGGTTGTTAAGGCGTCACCAGTTTGTTGGGCGAGTGTCGCTGAGCTGTGGTTGGCATTCGTATCGGGTAGTCTGGTCGGAACGCGAACGCCAGGTTTTTCTTTCTAACCCAAATTCTGTTATGCTCCTCATAGTATTCAAATATAAATTCAGAATTCAAATGTAAATAATAGCAGGCATGAATAAAATCAAGTAAATATGATGACAGATGCACCGTATGGTTATACCGTAAGGAACAGACTTTGCAGAATGTCGCTGTTCTGCGAAGTTGCTCACTGGCGTCGACGTGAGACTTGCTTCGACTTCCCCGGGCTCCCTGGGACGCTCGGTGGCACAGCGATGCCAGCTGCGTGCCAGAACAGCCTCACGGCAACGTGTCCAACTCCGCGGCTCAGGCAGGAGCGGTCGTAGAGAATCAGTAACAGTTTGGGGTAGTTCCAGGAAAAGGACAGCATCAAACCCAGTTAGGTAAAAGACTTTTCTCAGAGTAAACTTGCATATGTAGCACAGGGATAGTTTTGCATTACTGGGATTCTTTTCATTCCAAATAGTCTATTTAAAGATCCACTGTTAATTTGAAATCTAGCCTATATCAGCCATATCAAATGTGCTTAAAGGTGTTCCAGGCAGTATATTTGTTTCCCTCTGCATTTTTTCATAGCTCTACCTTTAGGAAAAGCTACCTACCTTCTACCCCAAAAGTATTTTTCTTTCTTGTTGTTTGAAGAACTTGCACAGAAAAAAGGGAAAAGCAGTGATAACTCTTGGTCCTGTAAAAACCATATGATCCAGCTTTCCACACCCCTTCTGAGGAGGCTAGATTTCTGCCTGGATGCTGGTTTTTGCCCAAGTAGATTCCCTGGCAGGGTAGGAACTAGCTGGAAACACTAATATGGTGTTGTGCACACAAAGAACAAGTGGAGGGGAGTAGGGGGGAGAAAAAAGAGGGAGATCATCTTAGTGATCAGAAGTATTGGCAGAATTGTATTTATATCATACAAATGTGACCATAGCTTTTAATGGCATTGATTCTGTTAAAAAATCTGGAAAGATGCAGGTAGTTATCTATGAAAGCATATTTCATTACCAATTACTGTATAAACTAGAGTTTAATAATAGCAAGAATCAAATATTCTATCGAGACATACTTTTGGAATTGTCCTGTTCAGAGTAATGTTTAATCTGTGTGGATCTGTAAACCTCAATGTCAGTTTTGCTGGCGTAGATTTGGTAAAAGTGTATGATGATGTTCAACAAAAAACAGGTCACAAAAAGGGCTTCCAGCAAATCTGAACTTTGGATTTCATTTATTTTGTGGACGGTCCAGCCATACTAAATATATTATTCCAGGACTAATACGTTGGGAACTTCCATATTTTTTTTTGCCACAGTGAAAAAAGATGATCGTATTTTCTGTCATAAGATATGAAGAAGCATACACAGGACCAATGTAAGGAGAGCCTTTGATTTTACAGTGTATAAAGATGTCTTCTATAATAAAGAAGATTTGTTTGGCATGAGGTAGTTCTTCATATGTAGAGAAACACAAATTGTTCGCTAGTATTTTTGCTTATTTCCACGTGTACCTTGGCATAGTGTCCCCGTGCAGTCAGGAAGTTTTAGGTATTAGACGACATCTACAGTCTCCTCTCCAGCAGAGCAGCTAGCTCAGCGGTGCTGTGGTGTGTCCAGGTGTCCTCAGGTGTGGCTTTGTCCTTCACCCAGACTTTATTCTGGTGTAATATAAAGGGTGTTGTTGTTGTTTTACATTTGTTTGCAGTTACTGGTTTCTGGCATCCTGTTTGGAAGGTACTGAAAAGCACGCCAGATCAGTTGTACTACATGTGAATAGGCGGAATCGGCAGCCCAGCACTTTACGGAAGCGTTCAGTTTGCTGTACAAGTGCTGTGCAGTCACGGTGCTCTCGTGCAGTAGGACTGTAATTTCCAAAAGCCGTGGATGGACTTGCTGCACATTCGCTATAAGTCGAACTACCGTGCATGGTAAACTCCAGATTGCTGGATTTGCTCTGTATACTCAGATGTTCCGTGCAGCACTTGAACGGATTTTTGCCAAGCGTCTCAAAACGTTGTATCCAGCTACCTTCCTAATGGGATTGTTCAGTTCATCCAAAAGTCCCTTTTCCCCTTTTTTTGTCGCTTTTGGTTGCAGCCGGTGCAGCAGTACTGCCTTAGGTTTTCTGAAGCACTGTTCAGTAGCTTTAATGCTCTGCAAAACTGTAAGATTTTAAGATGACAAAACTGTAAGAATTTTCATTTATGAGGAATAAGTGTGCCGTGGGTTTCGCATTAGCACTGGCAACGCCTGTGTCTGACTGTTTCCTCTGGCTCTGTCTGGGACATCGCCACATTCCCTAGAGTGCATCCTCTGTTTCAGGTTGCCACTAGGTTTGCAGGGATCCTGGAAAGATCATTCATCACTGGTAGATGTTCTTCATGTTTTTTGACCTGGACATTTCTTTAGGTCTTCTGATTTTTCTCAGAAATCAAAAGCTGTTGATGTAGGAAACTTCTGTTTTCAGTGTAAGCCTGTCTGCATTCAGCCAGTATAGTCCTCTCTCTTGGTGTCTTAGGAGCATCCTGCAGAGAACCGCAAATCTGAATTGTGTGAAGGTCCAGCCCAGGTGTGGTGTGATCCTCTCAAAGCTGGTGCCGTTATGATTCCACAAAACGGAGTGGATGTCTCTGCACGGCAGTCCGTGCGTCGAAGGAGGCTTAGCTTGGGGGTCAGACAGCACATGCCCCTGAAGGACCAAAGTGCCTCTGGACGAATGGCGCGCAGGCGTGTCTGTGCTGTACCGACAGAACTGCTGGTTCTGGGAGCACGTTGCAGAGATGCTTTGGCGTCTGCGTGCTTTCCACAGGGTCCAGAAGGATTTATGAGCGTAGGCTTTGTGTGACCTACAGGTAATACAGTTACTTGTGAGCCCTGGCGGTCCTGGATTCAGCACAGGACTATCCAGATCTGTTAGATACAGCTAGTACTGATCTGCATAAATAATAAAACTAATCTACCCCCTGAAAAATATGTTGTTACTTTCAAATTTGACTGTTTCACTCCTGGCCTGTCTGGAGAGCATCAATGCTGGACGCTGTTCTTAGCGCCACAAGAGGAAGAGCACTCGTCTTGGGTAAATCAGGAGCACGTGCACCAGAGCATCCTTGGATTGCTTCATATCAGAAGTACTGTAATTGCTTGTGCAGGTGCAAACCTCTCCACTGAAACGGACCGATCCCTATAGTCACTGCACGTAGACAACGCTCGGAGCTGCCCAAGGGTGTCTGTGGCACCAAAATCTGGAAGCGGTTCTGTTCTCTCAGTCTTCCGACTGTCGTGTACGGTCTGGGCATCTTTATCGCTCCCTTTACCACGCCAGGCTACGTTCTCAGCCTGTCTCTTCCTTAATTCCGGGTACCCGTAGCCGAATTTGGTATTCTTGCTTTGCTCTGCAGTGCTGGCTGTTACTGTTTCGTTCGCTTTCCTGGGTGGTTCAGCGAGGTTCCCCCTGGCACGTGAAGGCATTTCACGAGGGTAGTGCCACTTTCTGTCGGCAGTCCCTCCCGGATGCCGCGGTCTCGTCTGCCCTCGAGACTCGTCCCGTGGGAGCTCTTCCAGCTGGAGCTGGGGCCCCGGGAGGTGCGGGCAGGGCTCTCCGGTGCCCGCGGGGCTGCCGGCCGGGACGGCCGTCCTGCGCAGGACGCGTTCCGCGTGCCGTAGCGCGTGAACGGCTGGCGCGGAAAAGCCCTCAGGTTCCAGACCTTAACTAAGGGCTTGCTCATAACAGTGTATAGTGCCTTTCAGTGGAATCGGTGCAAAAGAGTACTTACAAACCTACCGTGATTTAATTACCGTTCAGCTGGTTCCTGGGCTCAGCTGTTTTATTGCTGTACGTATAACATTTTGACCCCTAGGATGTATTTTTAGAGCAGCTGAATGCAGCAGTTGCTGTGGGCAGTGCTGCAGCATGTCCCGTAGCATACTATGCGGTGTGCCACATGTGGGGTTCGTTTCGTTTTTGGCTCCTGCCCGCGCCCTTCTGTGCGTCTCCGGCGCTGAGGCCGCCTGCAAAGCCGTCCCCTAGCTGCGTCTCCACCAAAGCGAGGTGATGTAAATCACGTGTTCTAGAAGTAGAATGGATTTTTGTTGTTCCTTAGCAGCACGATCGCACGCCGGCGTACCTTGCTCGTGGGAGAACCGGCGTGCTGGGATTTCTGTACCCCGAACGTCAGGCAGGGCAGGTCGGCCGTGCTGAGCCGCGTGCAGTTCCCGGATCATACGTACCCGTGGGTGGTGCTGCTTGAAGGAGGAGCGCGTTTTGCCTCCTAGATTTAGAGCTGAACCAAAACGTGCTGCCATCCCCCGAGGAGAAGCGGCTTGGAGAGGTCTTGGGATGAACGTCCCTCGGCGTTGCGGTGTCGTCCCGCGCCGGCAGCTGTAGCTCTGCCCGCGACACCGCGTGGGCGCTGGTCCGCGGCCGGAGAGCAGCAGGCCAGGATTTAACCCGGCACCGGCAGCAGGTCGCTGCGACAGACCGCGCTGCAGTTCAGGCCCTCGCCCCGCGCGTGCCCCGGGCACGCTGCTCGGGCTGTGAACCTGCGCTCGGCTCTGCCTGCTTCTGTCCTTTGAACGTATCGCTTGGGTGAGAAACGCCTTCTTAAGAAGGTGTCGTGTGATCCTGCCGCCGGCACGGGCCTCGCGCCTGACTGCCCTGTCACTCAGCCCCGGCATGCCGAAGGCTTCAGCACGTGCTTACGCACGACAGGAGTTAAGTACCTGCCTAAGTGTTTACGGTCCTGGAAATTTAACGCCAGTTTTACACTGATATAATTTATGTAATCTTATTTACAGTATTATTTATTTTGGAGTGCATGAGAAGAGACCGGACCCGCTGTGGCTCAGAGTGTGTTCCGGATACTGCTTTGCCGTTAGGAAAGTGGCTTGGTTCCTGCACGCGGATCCCGTCCCTGCCTTTCCCCTCGGCACCGCAGCTTTTGGCCTTTCGGGGTTTTGCTGCTGGTCGGTGCCGACGTCGTCGGGCGCCTGCCGGCTGCAGCCGGCTTCTCCTTCCCACCCCCAGGCCCAGGCTGCTTCGGCACAAGCCTTTCCGTGGCCGCCCAGGGACTTCGGCTGGGAACTGGTCTCCTTTTCGTCCCCAGGCATTTCTTTGGTTTGCACGTGGCCGCAGAAACGCTCGCAGCCCCGCGAAGAGGCAGCGTGTGGGCAGGGGAAAGCAGCCGGGTGTGGAAGAGCGGTAACAGGCCGCGCTCCGGTTTCGTGCCGTCAGCTGTGCGGATGCAGCTGCTTCTGGAGCACGCCGAAAACGGGTCCGCGGAAGGGTTGTGTTACCGCAGGGCTGCTCTGGGACTGCTGCGTGAGCCGGGTTTGCCGCTGAAGCCGAGATACGCAGCTGCACTCCCAGATCGTGGTTTCGCGGTCTTTCATTACCGGAGCTGTGCAGCGCTGGGTCACCCGACAGCAGATTCGATTCGGATCCGCGTGAGCGTGTGCGAACGCTCCTGCCGAGCGGGACGGCGCGGCGGGCGCCTGCCCGGCGCCTGTTCCCTGCCGTGCTCCTGTTGCGAGAGCGCAGGCAGCGCACGGCGAGGCGCAAAGCCTGCCAGCACAGCCGGCCGCTCGGGAAGCCTTGACTCGGAGCTGGCGGAGTTGATTCAGGATCGGCACTTTGCACCATACGGGTATCATGTTTGATCCAGGCGGTATGATGCTCAGTCCGTTCCCTTCGGCGCACGCTTTCCTCGGTGTTTGCTGTTCCGCGGTTACCTGCGCCGTTCATCCCCGCTCTCCTTTTGGGCAGCGCTGAAAGGCCGGGTTGCCCTCGGCGTCAGACGTGCCCACAACATCTTCAGTATATCAGCGTCTGAGAAACGGGGAACTGAGCTGATCATTCCGCTTTCGCATGATAAAGAACAATAACGAGTGAAAGATAAAAGGGAAGGTGCAAGTCTTAGTCCTTTGGGAAGAAAGATCTTGTGCCCCTTCTAGATTTTAGTTATCCGTCTGGGGTGTTCTTGCTGGGAGAGGAGAGCTTTTTTATTTATGCTATTGCCTTGTTAGCAAAAAAATCATTGAAAAAATGCCAGTAAATTTTTAAAGAACTACATGGCTGCCACTCGTAATCCAGACTGTGGGGAGGTTTCTCTGTTTTTTAATTAGAAACGTAAAGGTGTAGGAGGAAAGAAGGTTGCAAGGTTCGTGAAAGGCCTTAGACTGCGTTGCTGGGAACTAATATATATTTTACTCGCGAATAGAAGGGAGGAACAAGCAGAGGCTGTGCCGTTTTCCGCCTTTGGCTCCTTTTGCTCCTGGTTCGTGCCAGCCTGGTGCTGCGAGGGAAGCCTCTCCCGGAGAGGGGTGGTCCCGCTCCCGCCGCCGAGTCCTCCTTCCTGCGGAGGCCACGGTGGAAATTTCGGCTTTGTGGCGTGGTTATCGGATTGACTGTGCCACTGCAAAGACTTGTAACTTCTTTCGCAACAAGTTTCTCAATAAAAATGCCCCTCCAATAGGGAATTCTGCTCTGATTTATAGTTTCTGAATTTGACCAGAAAAGCCTGTGTTGATCTAAGTAACACTGCTGTCTGAGCAGCCTTCTCTGTTTGCAAGTGCAAGCGTCAAGCTGGCTTGCACGGACGCAGATCAGGTTTGCTTAGAAAAAGCTCCCCGTGCCCCTCTGCCGTCTGCGGAGGTGCTCCCCGACCACGCTGGGCATGTATATGGGAATGTATATAATGTGGGAATATCCCGGCGAGGGAGGTCATCTCCACGTCTGAATACTCCCACGGATGAGGTTTCGGACGTTAGTAAAACGTGCAGAAGGCTATCTTGGTCATCTTCAGAAGACATCAGCTACGCAGTATGCTGTTTGCATATCCAAATATCATGAAAGATTTAAAAATCCCTCTGTTGTGTTAAATCAGGCCTAAAATCATCAGTCATTTTAATCTCCAATTTATTAGACCTTTTTCATTTTGAAAATGAAACTGTGAATTGTAATTTCAGGCTTACCTGACCTATGTTGAGAAGAGAAACACCAGGGCTGAACTTGGCCTCTTCCGTTTGATTAATTTTGTAAAGGCTCACATTTAAGAACTCATTAAATTTAGTTCTGGCCTGATGTAACTGCCTAAAATAGCAATGAATTTGGACTATTCTTTCAATACAAGATTGATAAAGATTTCTGCTGAGTTTTCTAAAGAAATTGGTTTAATGTACCAGTAACTTGCAGATTACAGTGTTTTGCTGTGATAATTTTTATACTACAAACACAGCTGGCTAACTTTCCACTGACTGCAGCCCAAAACACAAAATGTCTGCGGCCGCTTGGAAAAAAGGCGCGCTCTTTGTTCAAGAGAGACAAAAACATCTGTTGGGAAAAGTTAGCAAGTGCCAAGAGATCCCTACTTTCTTTTTTTTTTTTTTTAATGAATGTATTAGAAGTTCCATTTAACTGTCTCTTCCTTGTATTTACTGTTTCACCTACTTTTAAAAAGGAAGCGAAGCCGTGTTAAGGATAGCACGGAGAGATGGCTCGCTGCAGCTGCCGTTGGTGGCCGGTACCTTCTGCTCACACTGCTTTTAACCTCTGGCTGTCCAGCTTGTCGCTAGATCTTGTTAGACAGCGGTTTTTTCTTCAGTGATGGTTCTAACGCTGCTTTTCGTTACTGCAATGTGTTCTTTACTGTGTTTATAATGCTTCCACAAGATAGAAGATTAGTATTAACCCCTCGTTTGCAGATGAGTGCGCAGAGACTGAGGCTCGTGCAGGCAGCGCGGGCAGGCGATAGCTGCCGGGGAGCAGAACCTCCTCCCCAGTTCGCTGCGTAGCCGGGACGGGGCATCTCCCACCTCCGCGTCGCTGGAAGCGGCGTGCACCCCCTTCGCAGCAGCGGAAAACACCGCTGTTTATAAAACCGTCCTTGTTACTTGGGCTGCTGCTTTTTTCTGCAATAACTAATTCAGATCTGTCAATAAAGAAAATGTAAATGTCGAGAACATTTTAGTTAGCTTACTGCACGTTATAGTCATGCAATCGTTAAGGAGTTTTCAATTAAAAACATGCGTATCATTCATTGTATATCATTAGGTAAATATTTGAACATACCAGGACATATATAAATATATTTTCTATTATTATTTTGCATGTTTTATATACAAATGAAATATTACAGCGTATTTATGAAGCAATTGCTAGTATCGAATCCTGCCAGGTGGAGTGGTTATTTCAGGCATGTTGGCATTAATGATAAATGGATGCTCGCTGTAAATGCACACCATGTGTCCTTAGCCCTCTTATCTGCACGTGCGGTCCTGCTTCACCGGCGGTGATTTCTGTTCTTTCGCAGTTATGAATCACCAGCACCCGATAGCAGCCGGCACCGCGGTGCCGCAGCCGAGCCGCCCGGCGCAGCCGCAGCCGCAGCCGGGGCTGCTGACCGTGCCCAGCGCGCTGACCACGCAGCAGCAGCAGCAGCAGAAGCTGAGGCTCCAGAGGATCCAGATGGAGAGGGAGCGCATCAGGATGCGGCAGGAGGAGCTCCTGCGGCAGGTAACGCCGAGCACGTGCCCTCGGCTGCTTCGAGCGCTTTTAGTTTGATGCAGCCAAATTTCTACCAGGTACAATCAGTAGCTGTTACTTTGTGTCAGGATTAACCCTTGTTTTAGGTGAGGATAACCAAAAAGCTGGTAGAGAGTAGAGTCTTCGTGAAGCAAACAAAGAGCATGTTGTGTTTTCTCTGAACTAGCGTCGAGCAGAGCACGAATGGCCACGTGTCTCTGCCTGTTGCCGTCCTTGGAGGAGGCGGTATAAAGAAACGGGCTCAACAGTTACAGAACTGTCTGTGTCTTACCGGCTGTAGTAGCAGTGTAAGGACCAATCTGTGTGTTGGAGCTGTGTATAAATCTAGAGCAACTATCACTGGTTAATTCTCAGTCTGCCTTGGTTTACATAACAGATCATGTCCATGCTTCACTGAGGAGAAAAGCAGAGTGAGTGCACGGGGCTGTCCTTGGCTCTGATCCCCACTCCGTGACCTGCATCCTTTGCCTTTGGAGGAAAATAAAATCAGATTCACATCTTACATGAATACCTCTGATTTGCGGATTTTCCAGAGATGGTTTCTTTGTGTGTTGTTCTATTTCTTAAGATTCAGCTCTATATAATGACTCATGCTGTACAGAATAGGTATGTAGTTTCCTTTACTCTGCTTTAAGGAAACAAGCAGCTTTAACAATTGCAAAGGATGTGTTTCTTCTGTTAGGGAGAGCTCCGCTGATGATGCTGTGTTTTGCACAGTATTATTCACCAGCTTCCTTAGAGAACATAAATAGTCTGTTTCCCTCAGGAACAATGTGTGAACTAAGTAAATTTTGTCAAGGATATCGCTCACCATCGTGGCCAGTAGCCTTGTAAATGCTGCACTTACAGTTCTACCTGCCTTTGAAAATGGTGACTTCCACAAAATAGTCATTTTGTGGAATTACTATTTCATGTCTGCAGTCCTTTTGCCTTTGGGATTGTCCCATAATTTGTGTTTATTTCAGGATAACATTTGTTTATACTGTATTTAGAAACGTAGTATGACATTTCTTGGCAGCAGGTAGAAGTACATTTGTCACTGGGCTAATGATACCAGTTGGCCGAACTTTTCCGATGCTTTATTAGAGTACAAGAAGTTGCTGTAGTGTTCTGAAATTTCAGTGATTCATGTACAATGCAAAAACCCACCAAAAATCCTCACACTCAGGCACCCTCGGAGGAGCATCAGCAGCATCCGTGCCATCAGCTGGCTAGACGCAAGCAAGTGTAGAGCAATGTCTCTCTGTTTCTTCCAGCCTGGAGGTAAAGGAGTGAGAGGACGTAGTGTGGAAGCAGACTGGAGCACGTAGAGGACGTTGTGGGTGGCAAAGTGAGACACTCACTGCACCTTTAAAGCCTTTAGGTCGGAAATAGAGATCTGGATGATCAGAGCAGATTTCCCAAAAGGGAGATGTGCTCTCAAAGGACTTAACTTCTTTTATGAGCAGTCCTGAAAGCCTCACATTAATGGCAAGCTTTTCGGTTTTCTCTCCGCAGCCTTTTGCTAAATATGTTGTTACTTAGTGGTTTTTTTTTTTTAATTTAGACATACTATCTTAATGAAATTAATGGAAGAAAAGGTCTTTAATGTTTGTAATGACCAAGAATTTGAGGTCCTCTTTTTCCATGCTTTTATTTTAGAACATTTTTAATTACATTTTACAAAAACAGCAATTTTCAAAACAGTAATAAAAGACATTATTACAATTACTTGCCAAATTAAAGGTTATTAGGATTGTATTTAAAGTGCTTTCTTTTTATCCTATAAAGAAAGTGCAGTTTGTAGGGCTAATACAGACTTGAGGCTAATATAGACTTTAACAAGACTATAATTGGGCTTTTCTCCCCATGTATAAACTAGATGTAAGTTGAATAACTCTCTGATTACACCAGTAGCACCTTAGTAAGTTGATCTTGTTCTGGCAGAAAGACCAAATTCAAGAAGAATGTAGATGCTATCATATAGTAGGGTTTTGTAAAAGGGAGATTTGATAAGAAAATGAAAATGGATGTCTGAAAAGAGGAGAGTTGTAAAAAATGTTACATGAAAGTATTTCTAAAAAAATACTTTCCAGTAATAATTTGCTTCATTTGTATTTTTTTGCTCTTTAACCTCTTTCCACTAAATATATGTATAAGAACTTTAAAGAAGGTTAATTAACAGAATTACTTACTAAAAATTCGTTAAAACATTTTGAAACTGCACAGCACCACCTAGCTGCGTTTGAAACAAGCATTAAAGTTCCATTTTTGTACAGCTCCTGCAAAAGCACTTTATGCACGTGGTTATTCCCACGACCTCTGGCGAGCGCACGTTCGTGCCGCACGCTACGCGTGTCCCTGGTGCTGCTGAGCAGGGGTGAAAGGCGGAGGTGACTCCGCTGCAGTCTCTGAAGCTTTTTACCTGCTCGTGTCATGGCCGAATTTGACTTCTGTGGTTTCAGACCTGAGTCTGAAAACGGCACAGATGCAAACTTCTTGTGCCCATGTTCAGTTTCCGTTGCCCTTAATTTTGGGAGTTTGTGCTGTCCTGCGTCACCTGCAGATGCAGGAGCCGCTCGGCTGGGATGGCCTTCCCCGCCCCGCGCCGGCGTCTCGCGTCTCGCCTCCCTCCTCCTTGCCCGTCCGGAGCTCCGAGCCTAACGCGGGAGGGTGCGGGGGCGCGGGGGCTCTCCGGCACGGGCTCAGCCGTAACTGCGGTCATGCTCGTAGCGCGTGTGGCTATTTTAACTCCCTTCGGCCCTGCTCTTGCTTCAGGACAAGAGCAAATCTGGCCTCAGAACAGTTGCGCGGTTAACACAAGGTCCGGTTTCGCTGCCCTGCCGACCGCGTTTCACCGTGGAGCTGAAGCGCGCAGCACCCTGCAGCCGTGCTGTGCTTACTGGGCCCAGCTGCCCCGCGCCACCCGGCCCCGGCGCTGCTGCAGCGGGCGCCGTTCTGCATTAATACGGTTCTCGGTGCTGGCTTAGCTTTTAGGGAGCAACGCGTTGGCACCCGAGGAGAGGAACCTGCAAATATGCTTTGTAAGAGGACGCTGAACCGCCTGCCAGCAGCCAGAGCGGTGCTGAGCCCCGGCAGCTCGGAGCACCCAGCCGACCCCTCGGGGTCCGCGCTGGTAAACGCGGTCCCTCCTGCTCGACTCTTCACTGCCGCTTTGCTTTTCCAGCGCAAGCTGTCCGAGGGGAAGCCGCCAAGTGAGCGTGCGCAGCGGCCGCCCGGCGCCTGGAGGAGGCCGGGAGGGCTCGCGCCAGCGGCTGGGATTCCTCGGGCCGCTCGCAAAGCTCCCGCCGGCCCCGCAGCAGCTGCCGGCTCCCGGCGGCCGCTCCCAGCGGCAGCTGCTGGCCGGAGCAGCCGGCCCCGGAGCGGGATGCCACGCACGTGCTCGCTGCCCGGGGCGCTCCTTTCCTTCTTTGTCCTCTTCCCCATTTAGCTCGTAACGTCCCTAGAACAGAAAACCGTGCATGTGCAGAAGGGGCTGTTTTGTCATTCTGGAAGGAGTTAAATTTATTTCTTACGGATTTGTTCTTGTCAGCTTTCCAAAGGAAAAGGGAGGCCTGCTGCTCAAGAGCCCCGTGGAAATGGAAGTAGTAGGAGGCAATGCCAGTGAGAAACCTCCGAAATGGTCGTGGAGAGGAGGCGTCCCAGCACCTCCTCTGTGCGCGCAGGAGCCATCCTGCGCCGTGCGTGGAAGGGCACGGAGAGCCACGAAAAGGCAGCGCTTTTCAGAGGTTGCTTTCTGCTTCCCCAGCCCCGTTCAGTAAATACGTCTTCGTGCATGGAAAGATAAGGGGCTCAGAAGAGGCTGTAGGGGGAACGGCGTGTGAGGATGATCCAGAGGAGGATTCCTGCATGTTTTGTCCTTGCAGAGCGGGAGCTCACTGCTACAGTCTGAACAGAAAAGTCCCTTTCTGTGCCCCTTCCGCTGCACGGGCTGCCGCGTGCAGGATCTAGATATTTAACTTTCTGCCCTAAGTCTCGGGACTGGCAGAAGACGAATTACAGCGTAATAGCAGTGTAAACTCACTATGAAAATGTTTTCCCCCCAGCCTGAAATGACAGTTTGAGAACGGAGCGCTGAGCTCAGCTCTGTTCTGCCCAGGAGGCTCCAGGAAACGTGGCGGTGAGTTTCCGGGCTCGTCCGGCGCCTCGCAAACGGGTTACATCGGAGCTGCGTTCAGAGGCAGCAAGGGTTCGACACGCTCCAGTGCTTTGAAGCCTGTAAAGATTTTGGCAGCTTTGGCAAATAATCACTAATGAAGCTTTTTGACATGCCTTTGTAATGTCAGAATACAGCATTTATTTTTTTTATTATGATTTCTTACTTATTTTGAAAATTCCCTCTAGGTTTTTAACAGCACGTGCCGTACTTCTAAGTGGATTATTATGGTCGTTTGGTACTTTCTGAGGTGAATGCTGAGGACTATCTCTGTTGGCCGACAGGCAGTACTCCTGCTTTCGAGAGCTAAGAAAACTGTTGTAGCTTGTGACTGCAGTATTGTCGTGCACACTGCTGCAAGAGGTCTCCGGTACTTTTTGCTAGAGAGGTACTTTAAGGCCATTCATAAACGCCCTTCTAAAGGTTGATCATTTTAAAAGGGAGAGGACACAACAAGCTATCACACGGCTTTGTGACTGTGTGGTTGGCCATTGCTGTAATAACATCGAAGAAGCGTCGATGTCTAACACTTGTAGCAATGCTAAAATTGCAGTGTGACTCCGCACCGCATCCCGTGCATCACCGGCAGGACGGGGGCACACTCGGTGTGCGCTGCGGCCCGCGTTCCCTTTGCTTCCCCAGCCGGGCTCTGCCACCAGCCTGCAGCGTTCTGTTGCTCCAGCGTGTGAGGTGCACGCCGAGTCGATGCTACCAGTCGGCATGCATTATGCTGAAGTAAAGACGCACAGGGTGCCACGCCATTTTCCAACTGAGGGTGGATCAAATGACTTTATAATAAATGTAGTGTTCTTGCAACAAAGAGACAGCACTTAGGTTTTGTAAATACCAGTGGGAGTCTTTATTTAGGATGCTGGAGGCTTTTTAGCTCACAGATTGTCTTGCCTCGCAAGGCCTAGCTAAATCCTGGAGGAGATTACAAACTCGTGGAGCGCGCTGCTGGCCCTGCCGCAGCTGGCAGCCGGGAGGCCAGACGCTGGGTCTGGGTACGTGAGCAGCAAACGGGTCTGAACCCCTCCGTGTTGAACCAAGCAGTACTTGGCACCATGTTTTCCAAAGGGATCAATATCTGAATTTCCTGATTGTATCAGGTCAGTTGCAGCAAGCCAGCACTGAGGTCTCCAAATACATGTGAAATTCACAGCTGTTTGTGTGGGAGCAGTAAGTCCAGTGCACTGGCAAGAATGGTCATTTTGTCAATGTTTTCCTATTTGTGGGAAGGCAGCTCAATGGAAAATCGCGAGGTTTAATGAAAAACCCTCTCAAATGGCTGACTGTTCGTCCTGCTGACCACAAGATAAATAGCCTGACGCACAGGGGTGAGGTTGTCTCTGCGCCTTCAGAGCTATTCTGCTAGCAGTCTGTTCTGAGCTGCCCTTGGAAATCAAATTACCATAGGAACAGGGAGTGAGTTATAGAAGCTGCTGGTGTTCTGGTTTTTTTCCCCCCTTACAATACGATACAGAAGAACCCGTGTGTCTTCCAGGAGGGAGGCAGCGTCCGTGCCCACCCTGCAATCCAGCGGCGCGATGGCAGCGCGGAGCCGGGCAGGCGGCCGGGACGGTGACCCCGCCGTGGCGCAGGGTGCTGCTGGGACTGCCCTGGCTTGCCCTGGGCGCGCTCGGGCGCCTGCCCCCGCCAAGGCCGCTGTCGCTGGGCTCCCGTTCGTGTGCCAGGCAGCAGCCCGCGGTTAGACCGGAGGCGCCGAGGGCGGCTGTGCCGTGCCGGCGGCGCCGCGTTGTGCCCGGGCTCAGCGCGCAGGAGCGCGTACCCGCCGTGGCAGCGCAGCTGCCTTTCCTAAGTTGCTGGAGCTCCAGAAATCTGCGCGAGTGCTTTGTGTTTTGTTGTTTCGCAGGCTTCGTTGTTTTTCTCTCCATTTGATTTGCTTTCCGTTGATCTCCTGCGGCTACATAACCTCAGAGCCTGCAGGTTTGCAAGGCCACCAGAGGAATCAGAGTCCAGGGAGAAGAGCCGTCCCTGAGGCACGGCATGAGTCGTTCCTGCAACGGGCTTGGAGGAAGAAGGCCTGATATGAAGAGTGAGGAAAGCCTCATGTTTCCTGACATCATTTAATTAAATGTGTTCCATAAAGAAGAGCTTTCGCTCTCTGCTTGAAAACTGTTCCACACACAGATTTTTCAGTGTTACCTGAGCACCCTTCCTCACTTTCTTCCTACACATCTTTTGTCCTAACGTAGTACTTCTACAGTGGTTGTGGGAAGCAGTGGCATGAAGACATGTCTTTCAAAGTAATGGAATTTACTAGTCTCAGAAATCAGCTATGTCTTTGGCAGCTCAGTGAGGACAATTACATAAAATTAACTACTTGGATAGAGCTTTAGGCTGCTGATGTATCACTACCTGTTGTGGAAACACAAGGCGCTAGAATATCATCTCTGCTAGGCATTGGGCATTTTTAATCAAAAAGGTCTCAAAACTCCCCTGCTGTGAATCCACCTACTAATTGTCAATAAAAAAATCAAATAATGCCCTTTCTTCTCTACAGGTGTGTGGATTTTCTTTGGTGCTGCTCTCTGATACAATAATTGGTTGTTATCCTTTGTCATCCTGGGTAATTGTTATTATCTGCTTTTCAGCAAATAGTATTTTTCTGCACAGTCTATTTTTAGTCCAGTTTTGTCTCTCATAAGCAAGGACCTAAGCAAGACCCCCTCCAACACACACATACACAGTTCCCAGCAGGTTGAGACACTGATTTGTACTATATGATCCATCTGAAGTTCCTGGTTACGGAAGGATTTTTCAGTCGGCTTCCTACAGGCAAGATTATTCAGGCTTATGTTCAATACAGTGCGATTGTATCGAAAATACGATTGAATTTAAGTCTGATTGATAATAAGAAGAATGGGATGAGAGCTGGCAGGAAGAGACTAATAAGAAGAATGACCCAAACGGAGAAGTAAAATCCTGTAAAGGAAGATGTATGCACGCACACGGTCTTTGTTTTATTCACACCAAGGCTGGGGTGGGAAGGCACCTCTAGAGCCTGTCTCGTCCAGCCCCTGCTCCAGCAGCGCTTCTGGGCAGGCTGCTCAGGGCCGCATCCAGGCGGGCCGGGAATGTCTCCGAGGATGGAGGCTCCGCCGCCGCTCTGGGCGCCTGTGCCACGTCCGGCCGCCCGCACGGTAAACGGGGTGGTACTGGGGCAGTAGTTTCAGTGCACTAACGGACGTCCAAGGCAGCGAAGACAGATCATCTGCAGCAAACCAGGAGTTAGTCGCGATATTCTGAAAGAGACAAACGCTTTAATCTTGACCAGGATATTCTCAGTTATTTCATTTTTAGTAATAGTGACAGCATAGTGACAGGCAACATGTATTTTACATGTTGGCAAGCTAGGAGAAAGGCTCTTATTTTTTTTCTGTCGCAATCTTATCTTTGTTGTTGTCGAACATTCTCCAGTGAGATTTGAAAATGCAGTGTCGAAATATCCAAACCATGAACTTTATTGCTAACTGAACTCTACCAAAAAAAATCTTAGCAAAATATATCCTGCCTCATTTTGTCTATATTCCTTTCGTTCTGTCTTCCTTTGTCTGTCTGTCTCTCTGTCTTTCTAGTATTAGCCTTGCTTGAGTTGCTGCTGTTGCTATCTACTTCTTATATTAAAAAAAAAAACTCTAGCAACTTCATGTGGACAGTTTAAGAAAAAAAAGACCTGCCCATTTTCTGAGATTTGTACATTTTCACAGATTCCAGATGATTTAATTTTAAATAGAAACAAAATGATTAGAATTGTCATTTAACAAATATAATGACATGCATAAGCTATAGTTAAAAATCCTCAGTCTGTTTATTCTTAATATTTATCAAAACCACATCATTTAATGTAAATTATAATTTATCAATGAATATATTAAATTGATAACTCGATTATAAGTAAGACATTTCATTACTGCACACCAATATATGTTAAGTACCGATGAGTAATTGTTACCTTTTTCATGAAGAGACCAGACTGGTCCTTTTCAGTGAAGAAATAAATTGTAAACATAGTAAAACATCAAATTCTAACCTCAAAAACGTTTGTCTTTTCTGTATTGGGGACTGTGAGCAACTGATTTACTAGAGAAAGATTTTCTGCAAGGATTTAAATAGAATGTTTCCTTTACTCATTTCATAAAAATAATAATAATTGGGCAAAGTAAACTAGGTAAAAAAAAATGATACAGCTTTATTGAGTCTAAGGTCTCTGGATATTTGTTTGGAACATCCCCATGGATCCAAACATTTGTAATAGAGCTTGGTACCACTAGATGTCGTGGATGTTTCACAGGGATACAGCTATGGGGATTTCACCTTTGGGAGCTCAGAAACAAGTCTGCTTCGGCCCTAGTTGCTCATTTGTCGTCTTCCAGGCAGTGCACACGAGGTGGGTCTGTAGGCAGATGGGGGTGAGGTTCATTCTAAGAATTACTGGACCAAATTCTTGGTTCCAGTGGTTTTCTTCCAACACGTTAAGTACTTTATTGTTGCAAGTTAG
The DNA here is from genome assembly GCA_003342895.1 of Casuarius casuarius. Lineage (NCBI taxonomy): Eukaryota > Metazoa > Chordata > Aves > Casuariiformes > Casuariidae > Casuarius > Casuarius casuarius. The sequence goes on from PTFA01000026.1 coordinate 7,052,836, forward strand.
ATTTTTCTGCTTTAGTATCTAGTAAATTACTTGATCTAGTAGCAACTCCCATCATTTCAATGCCTGAATTTGCTCTCTTTTGTACCAGCTTAAAGTGAGGGCAGTTTCACTTAAGGGAAGCTGTTAGAAACCGATGCATGAGAGATTAAATTTAAATCTTTAGGTTTTAAAATGTTTTATCATTGCTACTCCAAGCCAGGTCTCTGAGGACCTGGGCTCACTGAACAGTAAACTGAAATTGTAATTTGAATCTTACACAGCTCTAGCACACGTGAAAACCCTCAGCTGGAGTGAGCTGGCCCACAAGTCTGGATAGACTGTCAGTAATCAGTTCGCATGTGCAGGCCCGTCAGTGTTTTATGATGGGGCAGCACACAAGTTGTCGTAATTTATCATGTAGGTAGTCTGGGTTTTGTAGGGATTATCTCGGTGGCCAGCAAAGCTATAGATGCGCAGTCATTCTGCGGGCAGATGTGCGTGTTCAAGATGTGACTCTGCCCTGGCTACCTGCCACCCCCCCTCACCATCAGTCTGACGGCTCTGCCAGGAGAGCCATTTCTGTGAGCGTTTCATGATCTGCATCAGGCAAAACCAGCGAGTGCAGCTCAAACGGGCCAACGGGCTTCCCGATTCTGCACGAAGCTGGTCAGACAGCCCTCAAACACGTGTCTGGTGGCTGAACTGTGGCAGTGACTTCCAGCAGCAATAGTAACCAGAAGGTAAATGTTGCAGTGTTTTAAGCTGGCACAGGTGAGTAGGAAAGAGGACATCCATCTACGTTATGATTTCCTTCGTATCGTTGTAAACACAGAGTCGTCAGCTACATGGTTTACAATTACTTTCTTAAGATGTATATATTGTACATGTTCACCTTTTATAAAACTGAAGTATTTCTGAATGGCTGGAATAAGCTTTCCCTTATTATTTATTCACTTTTTAGGAAGCTGCGCTATGCAGACAACTTCCCATGGACTCGGAAAACATGGCCCCAGTTCAGACTGCTGTGAACACACCTGCAATGACGCAAGACATGAGGCCTATTACAAATAACGGATCAGATCCTTTCCTCAACAGGCAAGTTCATGTCCTCCTCGTCAGACACTTGGCTCTGCTGCCTTATCTATAGTTCTGAAGCTGTCTCTCCTAAGCAGACTGTTTTGCAGTTACCGTGAACAGGGGATACAGCCTAGTGGCTGACCTGAAAATTTTCAGTTTATACTCCAAGAAAGAATCTTAGAAAAATCAAACAAATGGTAATAGATGTTTTTAAATGTGCTGTACCTGTATGCAGAAGATTCTGGGTACATTGCCTTGGTATAAGTGAACTCAGTTATTTTTAGGCTGTCAAAACAGCTTTTGTCTGGAGACATATATATATGTGTGTGTGTATATTGCACCACATTAGCGTCCAACAATTGAGAAAGAGGCTTCATGAGTTGGTATTTAATTTTAAAATCTAACCTATTGCTCTGTCTTTTCAAACACCATGATCAAGGACTATGTCTAACAGAATATCTTTACTGAGGCTTTTTCATGTTTCAATTTATAGTGGCCCATACCATTCCAGGGAACAGAGTACAGACAGCGGCTTAGGACTGGGATGCTACAGTATACCAACAACACCTGAAGATTTCCTCAGCAACGTAGATGAGATGGATACAGGTATCTGATGTAGCTTAAAGTATAATAATAGCAACAACTTCTTGTAATAACCAATAACGTTTTATAATTGCATAACTGAACAATAAGCTTTCAGTTTCTGATGCAAGAGAACGGACTGCGACTGTGGAGGAAAAGGCCTCAAAGATTCTTATTGCCTAGAAGGTACCAGATTCTACCCTCTTACCTTGGGCTGTGATATTAAAGCAAATGAGTAAATGTTGGAAAATCTGAGCCTTAATTCATATTTTAATACTATAGTCCAAGGTAGGCCAAGAAAAATCTAGTCCTGGGTTAAATTCTCAGTACAAATCACTGCATTTTCTAACTCTGGGAAAGAGTCTTATGAATAAGAGTCTCTTACATTGGCAAAGTTGGATTTGCCTTCAAACAGAATGTGTTCAGTTATTTAGGTTTTGGTATGTATTTATTTTTACATCAGTATCCTCATAGTGTTTAAAATATTGAAATAAATGATTAGGAAATCGACAGGTTTTTTCCCGAAGAGTGAAATTCTCAGCACTTCCTCACATAAACTTCCTTTTGAAGTCATCAGGCGTTCTGGATGGTACAAACAGTGAGATGTTTAGCTGTTAAAAGGTTTCCATGCCCATTATTATTAATTTAGCAAAAAAACCCATAATATTGTAGAGCTAAGTTCCTGTAAAATTCTTTTCTCAATTACGTGCCATGGATTGAATTCACCCTTGTGCAGAGAGCAGGCTAGAGGATTTATACAAGACTCAGTTGCATTGCTTCCTCCGCAGACTAGTGAACTTTGAACAGTCACGCTAAGTGGAGGGTCAGAGGCTGATTACAGTGAACACTGCTGGAAAGGGTCTTTTATGCTTTTGAGAGCAAAGCAAGGGTATATAATTAACTCTAACAAGAATGTGCTTTCTGCAAGTAAATATGATTCTGAGGTAACATTTGTAGAGGATACAGAGCTTGCAAGTACTTATGGGAAAGAGGGAATCTAATTTTTTTTAATCAACTGTATTGTTTTAAATTACCCATGAGAAGAGAGCAGTATTTCAAATATTCTTCTTTACTTTTCCTAGGAGAAACTGTAGCACAGACGACAATGAACATAAATCCACAACAGACACGCTTCCCTGATTTCCTCGACTGTCTTCCAGGAACAAACGTTGATCTTGGGACTTTAGAGTCAGAAGACTTGATCCCTATCCTCAATGATGTGGAGTCAGTACTCAACAAAAACGAGCCCTTCCTTACTTGGCTGTAATCATCCATTATTGAATGCTGATTCAGCCCGTAATGCAATTCAACATTTCCTTTTCCTCTCGAAATAGAGGTAGAGCATCTGAAAATCCTCAGAGATACAACTTGCTGCCTTAATGACTTTTGTTATATCATCTTTATGGTCAATTTAATCTCTGCCTGGATTTGATTGACAGTAACTTAAATATAAAACATATATAAATATCTATTTCTCAAAAAAAAAAAACCCTCTATTTTATACATCTGTAGATGGGTTTTTTCCTTTACAGATCAGGCAGAAATGTTTCACTTTCAGGACAGAAAGTGGGTTGTGTGTGCATGTCCTTATCTGTTCTAATGGGTATCGGTTAACATCACAAACTCTTAATGAATCACAAAAGGTAACTGCTAGGTCACTTGATTCAAAAACCTGCACAGCATCAGACCATAAGAGCAGTTTTATTACTATATTTATGACAATAATACAAAAACTTTTATATCGATTTCCTTAAGCTTTAAAAATCTTTTCATTATTAGTAAAGCTGTGCTGTATGGAATGTAGATTAAATCTGATCCATATCAGCTATAATAATTCTCATTATACATTTGAAAAGGCACAAGCAGTACTATTGCAATTTCTTTTTCAGTATATTACTGTATAGTTTCCAGATAATACTTCCAATTTGAAAGTAGCAGAATTGTTTAGTAGCAGTTTTACACTACTATATTGTTGTAAAATAAACCAGATTGGTACTAACTACTGCCTTAAAAAAAAAAAAAGTGATTATAACAAGCAATTTTTAAATGGATCTTAGATTTTGATGTTTATTATATTAAGCACTACAATTTTGTAATTTAACACATGAACAAATAATTTTTTATATAAATCTGTGGCAAATATCTTCAATGCAAAAATATGCTTTTAAAATCAGGGCAGAAAAATGTGGCACAACTTGATAATATCATATGTAGTGGGGAAAAAATGTTGCTCAGTGTTTTCAGTAGTAACGTTTTTAACTGACAGTGTTAAACTGTACATGTAATTGTATACAAGAAAAAAGATGATTACTTTATCAGAGCAATGCTAAGCAGTATTGTTACTTGTCTGGTAAAGTTGCTTAGTTCTTAACTCTTTTGCTTACTGCAATTGGTATACAGGACACAAGGTATGTTCTTTGTATTCCTACCTATTGTATATCCTATAAAGGCTTCTTTATCAGATGTTTGGGACTGAGAAGGCATCAAGGACATTACACGTGCAGTTCCCCTGAAATGCAAATGAAGTCCTGAAATTCTTAAATATTTTGAACTTATATTATTTATAATCTATGAATTTAAGCTTTTTATATTGAAAAATGTGCCTTTTTATGAAAGGCATTAAAACACTTCTCTGAGCTTGATCCAGGCTATGTGGAGAGAGCAAGAGATGTAGCACTCAGTGTAAATGTGTGTTTGTCAGGTCTAATAAAAGTAATGAGATCTTACTGATGCACCAGAATATTGATCAATAAAGATTTTTTTCCATCTGGTTGGAGGAAGGTAGGTGAAAAGGTCAGAGATGAAGTGATGGGAATATGGAGTAGATTTGGAAGATGAATGATTATGTTACAACTGTAGATCCTTAGCAGGAAGGGTGGCTGCAGATAGGGATACACAGAAAATGAATCACCAGTGATCAGTAAAAAATATGATAGAAGAACTTAATATAAAAAAACTACCTTGTAAAAGATGAACTGCTGGGTCCACCAGAGAATGAAAGCTAAAATATACACACCAAACATTTAAAAAAAGAGAGGGAAGGCAAAGACCTAGAGCAATGAAATTGTATTACGCAGAGAAGAGTAGCTCTTTTTATGTTTTTTTAAATATAAAATGGGATGTGACAGCAGAGTTGTGTCTGCACAGAATTTAGTTACTGGATGGGCATTGTTTTTCTTTTATTCTTTTTTGGGGGGGTATTTTTATTATTTTATTTTTGCTAGAGCTAACCTTTGAGATAGCAGAACATTCTTTTAAAAAAACAAGGGACAGAGCAGGCCTGACCAATGTTACTGTAATCATGATTAATCTCTCTCTTTTAAAGATTGCTTCAGGTTGTCATCTTAAATGAAAAACAGATGGTCCTAAGGCTTTGTTCTTTAGTTACATGACTGACTGACTTTGGGTTAAAGAATTGGAGATTTGGGGCATCTGATTGTGATGCTAAATCTTGTAAGGCCAGCTCTTCAGCGCTGCATTACTGGCCTAGCAAAGTGAAAGCTATTGGTGCTAGAACGATCTACAGTAGCTACAGATCTGAGCCCTGGTATGTTCAGTTGATACTGCACATCATTAGATAAAGTTTAGAAAATGCAGTTTGTGCATTTGCTAGTAAATCATTACTTTTGTAAATTTAAGTTTTGTCATAATAAAATATATTCCAAGCAGATCAGATTCTAAGCTGGTGTGAATTAGCTAACATCTATTGACTTCTGTTTGGCTACACTGATTTTCATCAACTGACAGCCTGACTCCATGTTTTTAGCACTTACAATGAAAACTGATGCAGTTTTCTAATAAAGTCACACATGATAAAAGGTTTATCAGAATTATGAAGCTAGAGGCCTGATTCTCCTTTCATTGGTGTTTCAGGAGGTTGGGTATCTAGGTTCAAAGACCTTAAAGAGGTAAAGTTGAAACTGTTTTCCTATTACTTTGATAATGAAACGGCAACAGAGTTGAACAGGAAGGTGCTATATGAAACACTACTTCCAGTATAAAGCAACTGCCAAAATCTTAGGTCAGACCTTTATTCAATCCTGAACGAAATCATGGTTAAGTTAAAAGTGATTCTTTATACATTAAGCTTTTCATTTTGGAATGGAGAGCATACATCAGATTAAGTGAAGCAACAACAAAATCTATTTTGTAAGGGTTTTTTTTTTTTTAAGTTTCTGATTTTAAAAAGGCTTATGGCAGAACTTCAAGTATTCAAAACATACAAAAATTTGAAAATAAATTTATTGCTGACAATATTTCACTGTATTATTTCAGGTTGTGAAATTACATTTATTTTACTAAATTTACACTGTATACTTGTAGTATAAATACAGTAAATATGCCAGCTGGATAGCTGAACTGTTGACTATCACTAAGGATGGCATACGTAAATGCTGGTGATACGGAAGTAATGGGATGTTGTTAATTACAACTTGTATTCTGGTAACACTATTAGAATGTAACTTAGGGAAGGACTGGGTTTGACTTTTTGAAAACAAATGCTATTTGGGGGAAGGGGAGAATTAAAATGTCTATTTTAAATACAAGAAAATATGGGTGTTCAAACAAACTTTTTTCCTAATATACTACATCCATGTATGTGCTAGTACTTTAACTTTTTTATTTACTTTTTTCATTTTGTTATATGACATGTGTGAGCATTTGTTTTTAATTTAGAATACTTTGCATACAGACTGTATGCATCAAAAGCAATCAGATCAAACTGTTGTATCCAGGGTTTGATTCTGTTTTTTATTTCTTTGATCTTGTACACGAAAAATAAATATAAATGAATTTAAACCTACTGGATGCATATTGGTTTATTAAATTATTTCTGTTTTTTTCTTTGGAGGTTTTTAGTATGTGCTTTTCTGGGAATTGTATAACAGTGCTTGGAATAAAGGTAAGGATTTACTTTTCTGTGGAAAAGACATTTTATATTAAATGACTGGCACATATCTAAAGAAATGCTTTATTTTACAGTTATGTTTCAGTTTATTAGCTGCTGCCACGGACATTAGTGATTATTACACTTTTACTCGTAGGGCTTCCAAGTGCTCCCCAGGGACACCATTACTTGTGACTTCCAGCATTACGTTGTAATTCACTAACACAACTGTTTTGTTACAATTTAATACAATTATCTCCAAGCAGAAGATTTAGCACAAAGTCTATTTGCCACTTACCTTCTGTTCTGGTGACTTACCTAGTGCATTGCTCTCAGTCTGATCCATTGTACAAGAAGTTTGTCTTAAATTCTCCATTGAGAAAATACTGTCTTCTTTCCTAGGAGCGAGCCACTAAACTTAAGTATCCTGGGCTTGTATTTGAATATCTGTGGAATTGAATATCTGTGGAAAGATTGGAAAGATTCACCTGTGAATTGATGACTGATCTGAAACAATATAAGCCACAAGAATAAAAGGATTGCTTTTGTAAAAAGGGGAGGCAGTATCAGGCTCTTCAATGATCTGAAAAAGGAGGCGAAGAGTGAGGTAACAAGTTTGCAGATGATACAAAATTATTCAGTATAATCAAGGCTAAATCTTATTGCGAAGACTTCTGAAAGAACTCCATAACAGCAAATGACATAATATTTCATCTATGGTTTTATCAGTGAGCTTGCAGTAATGGTTATGGGAAAAACTAACCCTAACAAGGCATGCATAATACTGTGCTCTTAAGTATCTATTGCTGCTGAGGAAAGAAATCTGGGAGTGAGAGATTAGTTTTGTGATCAAAATTAAAAACAGCAAAGAAAAGGTAATAGAGTTGTATAAATTATTATGTAAAGAAAGAGCAAATACAGTTATGTCCCTGTATAAACCCATAAAACCATCTTAAATAGTCCTTGCAGTTCTGCATTCTCCATCACAAGAACATTATAGAAGTAGAAATCATACGGATAAGGGCCCAGCGTCTGATCAAAGGTATGACACAGCTTCCATGTTGGACAAGCCTAAGGAGGTCCTTAACACCCTGAATGCTATGGTACGTAACTAAATAGCAGAACTGAGATCACCTAATTTTGGTAATAGATTTAAAATAAGCAAAACAACTTACTTCTCACACAACATGTAATTAGACTGTAGAACTCCTTGTATGCAAATACCTTAGTACTTCAGCCTGGATCAGGAGTGTGTTTTTTGAAGTGAATCTTGCAATTGTCTCTACTCGATTCACATCATGGGGTGGTCTTGGAAAGCAAAGGGGATTTCTTTCAGATTAAACCCAGCTAGAATATGTAATTCAGGAGCGCATCTACTGTGCTCTAATGACAAAGAGGCATTCAGGGCACCAGCCCAATGTAGACCTAATCTGAAATAAAGCCCCAAAATGTGTGTAGTATGGACACTGAGCCTGCAGCACCAACTTTATCTACAGATCCATTCTACAGCACTTGCTACTGCCAACACTCAGCCGTTGCCCCTAGATGTCATAAATGGTTTCACAAAAAGCCAAATTCAAGGCTACCCAGCTGTAGCTATTAAACCCATCAATTCTACATGCAGCTTCTGGTCCTGAAATCTTTAAATCATAGGTGGCTGTCAACTGGTAGAGAAAATCACAGAGGAATCGAGCTAGACTTATGTTGTCTCATACAGCTCAGGCATTCCTCATGGGTCCCTGTCCTATGGGTCCTATGGGACCAGCTGCTGAGGAAATGAACCTTTGGCTCACCAGTATAACCGTGCTGATGCTCTCAGACTTCCGCTGTGTGCCACTGTGTATCTTACAAATCACTGTGTTCAAACACATGCTGTGATTTCTGTTCCCATATATGTAGTGATCTGATATGCTTTTGTAACCATGTCTATCACTTAGTGTTTTCATCCTGTTTGAGAATAGTCTTGTGCAGCTACAGTCTAAAATAACTTAGGTAATAGTGACATTTGTATTTACTGCTACAGCAGTCCTTGTGCAGAAAAATTATACTTGGAAATACCCTCAGTCTAGCTTTGGCTGTTGGATGATTTAAGATCCAATGTAACTGTAACAATTAATTTTAATATTCTTCTTAGACTTGTTCTCTTGCATAATTTTTCTAATTAATTTGTTCGAATGCTTCTAACAATATCCTGTGTTTACTACATAAAAAAAGCTCTGGACTCATCACCAAACAAATGCAAGGTGAAGGCTTAATAGTTTAGTTTTAATCTGAAAACACAAGTGGAATTCAATTAAAAGGCAGCCTCTTGTAGCTTCGTAGTTTGGGTTCTTCACAGTAAATAGTATAGGCAATATTTATAGGCAGTTCCATTTTGACATACATAGTAATTTTATTTGTATTGGTTCTGTGCAACACTGAACTTTGTGTTTGTTCTTTATAAGTAACAGTAAAGATGGGAAGGTGAGACATAGCCAAACCAATTCACGAGGGTTAGAGTGAGAAAACAGACACTTTTCTGGTGGGAGAAAAAGTTGCAGTATGTGCTTTTGGACAAGATTATGGCATGTGCCATGGGCTAGTGCAAAGAGCGAGGGTCAGGGAAAGTGAAGAAACTGTTCTATCCCCTTTGCCACAGATTCACTCTGCAACCCTCAGCACTTCATGTCACCCTTCTGAACGAGTCTTTCCACAGGTAAAATACTTTACTTCTACACCTACTTCACTGTTGTGCTTTTGCAATTGTATTAGTCAGCGGCTAGAAAGCACACTCCCAAGACAGACCACGCAAGCTGGTGTGTGATGTATAGGCACCAGTGCTCTCTGAAATAGCATATAAAATCATCCAGCTTAGAGAAGATGTGTGTCCTGTCTGTTTAGCATGCTGAGGGGATCCTGCATCTGGTAGATGTATAAATACATACATTTTTATCATGAAATGTGAAATGTATTTGTTAATTCATGGCATATTTATTCAGGAATATTATTCGAGTTTCTTCAGCAGGTTATTAACTTAATTCCTAATGGTGCCAACTCACATCTTGGAAAGTATTTCTGCTTTACTTCCAATTTTGTCAGCAGTTCTCTGTGCAGACTACTGCTAGTGTGTCTTTTCATTTAAGACCTGTAATTGTTTGTCAGGAAGGAATTTCCTGAGATTGTGATCTACTGAAAACCCCTGTAATTTTAGAGGAAGAGTGTCAATATTATGGCCTTCCTGGACAGCAATTTAATGTTACAGCCCCACTGATCAGCCATTTGTCTTCCCTGTTTTTTACATATGTTCAGAAAGCCAATTTAGGCTGCACCACCAACTGCACGTCTGCAAAACTCTACTGCCAGTATTTTCTTCTGGATGAACAGCATGCACATCATTCCTTGGAGAGTTTTACCTCTAATACTGTTTTCCATAAAGTTCTTTCAGGAGGACATTTTGACAGTGTTATCCCTAGTGCCGTATTTCAGTTAAAACATTTCTTATGGTTTCTTCTACCTGATCCCCAAAACTCACGTTTTCTCTTGTCATCCGCAATCCAATTCCCCCCCACCAGATATCTTCTAATTCTTTAAAATGTGATTAGAATCAGATGCAACCTTCCAGACAAAATCTTGTTAGGGCTTTTTTTTTAAGCTTTCTTGTAAAATGTGGTTTATAGAATTTCTCTGTAATTATGTTTTGCCAAAATGTAAGACTTCTCCTGGGAGAGCACAAAGCGACAGCACTCCCTTCAGCGCTGTGAACAGAACCATGAGCCTGTGAAGCAGCTGCACACGCACGTGCGGCTCCGCGCCGCGCGGGCACCTCCGCAGGGACTCACCGGCCGGCGCTGGGCAGCCCCAAGCGTCCGTGGCCCAGGTCCTGGGGGAACAGCATTCACCACAGCTTTAAACTAGCACTGCTGTCCTCAGTGGCTGCTTCGTGTCAGCTTTAACTTCTGGACTTGTGTTGCCAAGTGTTTTTACTGTCTTCACTAGAAAACGAAGGAAGAGAATGAAAATGTAACGTGCATGAGAAAGGGCAGAGCAAATAGAGTGGTGGAAGGAAGCGGTCTATGAAGAATGGCCTCGTGAAGGCAGAAACTGGCACGAAGATGAGAAAAAGGCCCTGCCCGCCCGAGGCCGAGGCCAGCCCGGCTGTGCCCCGCCGTGCCCCGCCCGCCAGGGCCGCGCGCCGCCATCTCGGGCGCCGCCATCTCTCATTTCAGGACATGGCGGCAGGCGGCCTGCGCACGCGGCGCCTCACGACATGGCGGCGGGCGGCCTGCGCCCTGGCGGGAAGCGAGACGCCCCAGGCGCCTCCGTGCTGCTCCAGAGGGGCCGGCCGCTCCCTCCGCTGAGAGCAGCGGCGAGGCCGGAGCCCCCGGGGACGCGTCTGCCCGGCGCCGCGGGACGCCCCGCAACCGCCGCCGGGAGGGGAGCGGGGCCG
>PTFA01000026.1:7064175-7140925 GCA_003342895.1 Casuarius casuarius
CGGGTGAAGCGCCCCCGCCGCGGCGAGGCCGGGCCCGGCGGAGCGGTGCGGCGGGGCCGGGGCCGCTGCCGGCTGCAGTCGCCTCCCGCCTGCCGTGACGGCCGGCGTCAGGGGAGCTGGTAACCCGCGGGGGCGGCGGAGGCCTGTAAGCGCCGTGGCTGTTGTGCTCCGTGTTTGAGCACGTCTTCGCTACCTCTGAGCTTAAGGCCTGCCTCGCGACTAGCGCAGCTCACCGGTAGATCAGGCGTGCTTTTTCCAGCAGCTGCTGGTGATGTTTTCCACTCGGCCTGCCTGCACCGCTGCGATTTTGGGGAGCAGGCCGGAGGAGCAGCCGAGGAGCTCAGCGCTGCGAGTGGAAGCGACCCGCGTTTCAGCCGGGGCGCTGGGAAAGGCAGCGCCGCGGAACGATAACGGCAGTCGATGCCGGTCGGGCGAAGATGTCGCAAGACAGCTCCATCGCGCTGGCAGGACTGCTGTGGTTGCAGTTAAATTGCATGTTGTTGGTGGTCATTTCTCAGTGAAAAAATGACTTGGCAAATGAAAAGTTCAAAGTGTTTTTTTTCTTTTAATTATCGTTATTCATTCCCATGACTGTGGTGTCTGTGTCCTCGCTGTGGGGTAAAGAACCCACCCATACCGATTTCGCGTAACAGCTTCCCTGTCCGCCGGCAGCACAGCTTGTCCTGGTACTTTGCTGTGGGTTTCCTTGTTGTTAGCTAGACCCTCTCTGAATAACGTGGGAACCGTGAAAGCAGAGCTGAAGTTGGACTGGGGCAGGTGGTGAACGTTCGAGTGAACTGGCAGTCCGGAATGGTGTTAGAAACCGTCTTTTGCTTTTGGCTGATGTGGACATCTCAAAGGAAGCACAAACCTCTTTAACTTTGTATTCAGTACTTCCTAATTTTAGAAACAAAGCTCTTGCAAACAGTTGTCAAATAATGCATCATCCCCTGACAAAGGACACTGTACTAAGGTTAATGTATCATCTTGTTGCATTTTCTTTATTGGATAAACTCAATAAAATACAGAGCTCCAGCTGCGTATAGTTTAGCCCCTCTGGGGCACCAGGCTTGTCAGACTGATGTTGAAATGAGGGCTCAAAATCACATACGCACACTCCATAGTTGTCGTCTGAGTTATTAAATGAGCTGTGTGTTTTCCCTTTATGTAAACATTCAGTTGAAACTGCCGCACAATGCCAAAATTGCCCTGCCCTTGGCACCCTCATCCGCCCGTCACTGAGCAGCCAGTTTTCGTGAGTGAATAATCAAGCTTCAGATGACTTGCTCATCCTTGAGGTTTTTACAACCAGTACTGACATTGGTTTCTTTAAGCTGCATTCATATAGAAGTTGACATTTGTATATGTTAAAACCGTAACCTTTTCAGCTAATGCTGGGGGTGGTGTAGAAGTTAGTCAGCACTACTGAGCTCTGTTTTAGCATTTTCAGTTCCTTGTTTTTGGTTCATCTCTTGCTATCGTCTTTCTGTCCCTCTCTAGCATTGCTCTCTGCTTGCTTACTGCTTCTCTTCCCAGGAATACCACTGGTTCAATATATCTTTTTCTGTTATGACAGACTGTGATCACTCCCTGTCCCCGCTTTTGCTGGGTACCTAGCTCAGTAAAAACACAGAAAGCAATCTGCAGTTATTGCATAACTGACACTGGAGATAATGAAATTCTAGGGGGACTCTCAAATGTTAATCCTAACGGGGTAGAATTAGGAACACTGTTGCTGGATCTTTAAAACCCCAGATCTGCTGAGCTGCTTGTTTCTGGTTGCGCAGCACCCCGGAGGCCAAGGTGCAAATGCGGGTCAAATCACAAGGTGAAGTGTGTGTACCTGGTCTCAGTGTCTGCTGGATATTAGCTTGCATTAGAAAACTACCATGCAGGTGGGTATTTTAGAAGCACTGACTCGTGGAACACCCATTATTTTCATTTTTAGGTCTCACAGCTTCCTGTTACTTCTTAGCCCAGTTTCCTGCCAGAGATTTTTGTATTCTGTTTATTAATGTAATCAAACTTGTGCACTATGTAGCTACCCGATCCCTTGTTGAATGCTGATGAGAAACATTCCGTGTTCCCAAAGACCTCATATATATAAAACAGGACAAATGCAAGATGAGGTGCGGGACAGCTGCTAACCACAAATGAAAGGGTGGATGTTGGATGGTTGCATCGGTGGGTGGTGGTATGAAGGGCACGCTCAAATTCCCTCAGTGCAGCAGAACAGGTGGGAGAGGCAGCTGTTTCTAGAGAGCTTTTATAGATTTATTTTTTAAACTCTCTTGCACAATGTATCAATAAGGCCCTTCTGCTTTTATTAATGTAATTCTTAGAATCCAATCTAGCTATTTGTGTATTGCTCACCAGCTTTTACTGTTTCTAAATCTTTGAAGTTCTTTATAGATCTCTGGTGGAGATACGGAGTACATGAAATACGTTTTCTGAAAGCAAAGGGCACAGAATCATTACCTCAGGAAGAAAGTGTTAGGGAAAAGATCTGGCAAATGCCTTGATGACATAGCGGCCTTGCGAGAACTGACCTGGCAGGCTGGTTTGTGGAGGTTTGGGGTTGGAGTTTCTGAAGAAGCACGTCAGCTGGTGTGAATCCCTCAGTCTTCCCTCCCAGTCCTCTTATTTTTTCCTTGATTTCTCTGGGAAATGGAGTTTTCTTTTTAAATTTAAAAAGAATATTATTTAAAAAAATATTTTTGCCTGTCTCTTTCATAGCACTGTGCTAAACGCAGCTAAATAAAATCTTTGCAAGAAGAATAAATAGCGTTTTCACTCGTGTATAGATTGGAAGCTTTAAGAAAAGGAGTTGTGAGTTGCTCATGTCAACCGAATGGGAATTGTAACCTGTGTTCAAATCAGTAATTCAGTTTTGCAGTCCTAGAAAGTTGTGGGGGAAGCTTGGAGAAGCACGGTAAGAGTAGTGAGTAGTATCAAGAACACCAGTTATGACCAAAGAGTGAAAAATATATCTTTCTTTTGTGAGAAGAAGTGAGGACTGAGACATGATAACTGTCTCCAAGTATATAAAAGTTTCCTGCAAGCATGTATGGGTGCATGCACTTTTCTGTAAGCCCGCTGGGGAGAGAACAGCACTAGGGAAGGACATGATTACATGTTGAGAAAGTCTTTGTAACTGTAACAGTTGTTAAGCACTGTCATAAATTGCTTAAGGAAGATGTTGGATTTTTGTACATGGAGATTTTTGAGAACGGGTTAGACAGATGTCTTTCAGAAATCGTTTAAGTGCTCTTGGCTCTGCCTCGGCACACAGAGATCCCTCCCAGCGCTGCTTTTCGGTGGTGCTGGGTTACCGTGTCACCGTCGTTAGACGAGGAAGCGCGGTTGGTAGCTTAGTGCCATGGACAGATACCGAGGGATCAAATGCCCTTTGAAGTCACAAGTAGAAACAGACTTGTTGGACTCCTCCTACTTCTTACCGTGGATATTTCCCTACGTAATCTGAGCATTGTTACGTTTTGTGGACTGGGCAGTTTCAAACCTGAGAGATTCAGGACAAGAGTTACAGGTATCTCGTGGAACGTATTTCAGCATATAAATAGACAGATAGGTGGATGTTTTAATTGTGCTTTCTTGTGACATAGCTGGATTTAAATAGTATGTCACTCTCCTTTCCACAAGTACCGAAATTCATATCATATCAGAAATATGGAAGTTTGTTGGATTTTCTAGATAGGATGCTTCATTTGCCTTTTGTTTAGAGCCAGTATTTGAAGGTGATGGTCTGCATGAGAAATCTGCTTGCTCTCCAAGAAGACAAGACCTGCGGGATTGACAGCTGTGACCAGTCAGGTTGTGGTTCTTCCCTCTCTCTGTAGCTAATGAACTTTGCCTTTTGCCGTTAGAATAAATGGCTGGGGCAGTGTGCCTGTATCTGCAACGCTGTGCAGCTCTGTCCCGCCCATCCCAGAATTTAGCGGGGAAAGCTGAAAAAACTTCAGAGAAAGAGAGGAAAGGTGGAATAGTTTCTGTGTGAGGAATGGGTGCCTACACTAATCCTCTTCAGGCTAAAAAAGAGAAAACTGAGAGGAGGTATGAGAGAACCTATAAAATTAGGTATCCCGTGGAAGAGAGGTAGGACTAGCTGTGTACTAATTCCTGTAATTCAAGAAAGAGGAGGCATCGAATGAGAGCAGCAGATGACAGGGTCGGAAAAAAGGAGGTTCTTCATGCAACGTGAAGCTAGGCTGTAGAAGGGGTATTGTGATCTGAGAAAAAAATGGACAGCCTCATGGAGAAGAAATCCGTCAAGAACAGTTAAATACAGACAGAACCTTTGGCTCAGGAAGTCCCTGGATCACTAAGAGTTGTAGGCTGGGGAAGTGTCTCTGCAAGCTTTCCTTATACTTTCGTCTCTTAAAGCCATACTGCGTTCTTCACGTTCCCTCCTGTGAGAGTGACTAGAGGGAGATAGATTAAAGGTCAGTGAAACGCAATGCCGAAATAAGCCAGAGCCCCAGCATGCCAAGAAATGGCTGTGCTTTGGCCTTTCTGGCTGAATTCCGGGTATGAGGCAGGGTGTCGTGGTGTCCAGGTTGATCCGTAATGCTGCAGACCAGGGCTCCGCAGCATCCTGCTCTTCTGCCTGTTGCTTTGGTCACATACTTCCCTGCACAGCAGTGCTGTCGAATATACCCGAATGTCAGACACAGTAGAGAAAAGAGACCTCATCGTGAGAATCATGAACACCTTTTGTAACAAATAGTTTCTTTATAAAGAGCTTTTTAATCGTAGCTGGTCTGGAAGAGAGCAGTCCTCACTTTTCCATATACATAAACATGTACTCATAAAAATTTTCACTTGCAGGTGGTATTTCCATTGATAAACCTCAAAAGAAGGTAGATACAGTTGCACTACAGCTGAGCTTGCATCAGCAGCTTTCAGTGATCCCCAGTCAAAGTTAGTTCAGGAGGGAAAATGAATATTTTGCCTGAGAATACTGTCTTTTCTAAATGGAAGCTGTTTTATAAAAATAAATATGAATGTCAGACTTGAATAGCACTTATTTTATTCCATAATGAGGGGTTGCAGGAAGGCTAGAAGGGAAGTCGGAGCTTCACAACGGCAGCGGAGGGAGTGCCCTTCATCCCGATCTTCTCAGCCAGAGACAGTGCATGAGGGGTGCTTTTTAGACCTGTTTCAAAAGGGAGTCTCCCGAGATAAGAAGGGTTTTCTGCAATATTCATATTCTTTAGACAGCTCCATCTCCCTGGAAAAATGAAAGCACAGAGGTAGTTTAGTACTTGCTGTTCCTGTGACTTTCAAAGGATTTTATTATTTTCCGGAGGCTGTGGGAAGCTGTCAGATAAACCCTGTAAGTATGTGGAAGGACTGAGATCATGTTTTCAGCATGTGGTAACACTGTAAGGTTTTAACTGAACTTAATCTAGAAGACATGACCATTGTCCCGGAGGAAGTCTAGTTTACTTTTTCAGATGGTCAGCTAATGAGGTATATCAGTATGCAAAATGATAAAAGAAAAATGTAATTCTCACCCCACAGCATCCACAGCATTTGCAGTCCCCACAGATTGTTCCAAGGAGTCCGTTCACAACCTGAATGCCACAGAGCACCGCTTGGATCCCGCTCATGACCAGCAGCAAGGAAAAGAGGGTCAAGTGCCAAGGAACTATATTTTCAGGTGATGTACACAAGTCCCAGATTGTGTGGTCACTTAGATAGTCCCTGCGTGTGAGGGGAAAAGCAAAACAGTTACGAAGGAAGCAGTGTTAGCTCACAAAAAAGGTGGTCTGGTATGGCTAGCTAGTTGTGACTCTTGTGATCTGATATGACTCAAGTTTTGTTAGCTTTAGTACTGTACAAAATAATTATACCACAATCAATCCTTAGTACATTATTCGTTTTTAGTTTCTAGGTCAACTGAAGTAATTGGTTTCAAAAGATAAGGCATGGGAGAGGAGCAATCAAAGATGAGTCTGTATGTTTTAAATACAATCGAATACTTCCTGTATTTTGCGAAGAAGAAGCTATGAAATAAGATCATAGCCAGGTATTTGCCAGACCGATATTTGTCCCTACTAATGTCTTTTGTCTAAAACAGAGTTTCCTACTGATTAATGTCATTTTAGTTATGCTGTTGAATGGAGCAGTGCTGACATCCAGTGGTACATTAAATATGCCTAGAAAGCATACGTGTATCGGAGGGCTTCCTCGGGAATATGGCACCTCCTATACTTCCTCCATGGCGGAAACCCTGGGCTTTTATTTGGTTACATAATTAATTAGTTATGTGTTGTTAAAACTGTGATCTTGGGTTTGGGCATGTAATCCAGTGCATCAAAATGCGGTTGTGAACAGGGAAGCAATGACTTAAATATTTGTCTTCAATTTACTGTATTACATTGTAAGTAAAACAACAAAAGAGATAACAAAACAGCATGATAAAAGAACAAGAACTTCAGTTTTTCTAACAAATCATACAGTGCTGCAAAACCAGTCACGTCTGGCCCAATGAACAGAAAAGAACAGATGCCTCATCTAAAGAACAGCAAAATGATGTAAAAGTATTTTTCCTAATTTTTACCTTCATATTTTAATTTTAATGGGAACTGCTCAACCATTGGGTATATTTCTGCTGTATTTTCTCAATGTTGCTTTGTTTCCTGTGTTTTCATCAAGTGATTCCTTGACTGCAGCCAAAGATTATGGTTGAAATAGAGCATATCTCTACAAAGACTCCCAGAATTAGACTAAAGTGGTTGGTTTCCAGCCCTCGCTGGCCCACAAACAAATAATGTGTAGCATACAATATTACAGCTCTCAGCAAGCGGGTCGTTAGGGACTGTTGTCCTTCACACCGCCTCTCTGGAAGTGGTACATATGCACGAGAGCAAACGGGTTTTAGTTGCAGAGTGCGAGGAACAGACAACTTCCAAACCCCATAACCAAGATAAAATGATATAAATACTAATTCTCTGAAGACCATCAAATCTCAATATAGGATGTCACTACTAACCATTTAGCTGGAATTTAGCCCTGTATACTGCTTATAATCCTAAGAATAAACTAGAACTCTGTGCATTTCTTTCTATTGGCTCCTTCGAAACCCAGTAATTTCAGTTGGACGTGTTATTACTTTCACCCTTACTCTTGAATCTTATTTAGTATTGCTGTGCATCGCTGGTTCTTCTAAGAGCAGCTGTGTTTTGGTGACAAACACTATAATTCCTGTTTTTACACAACAGATTTGGAAGTTAAATCATATCACAATCTTAAAGCATATATAACTTTTTTTTTTTTTTTTTTTTTTAACTGATTGTCTTGCCTTACCCGTTCTGGAAAGGATAGGCCCACTGTTGCCCAGTTTCACATTTAGGGCCTTTGTTTAGGGCTACTGCTGACAAAGCAAAGCAGTATCCGGCTCCTAGAACTCCAACTGCAGCAAATATTATAGAAGAAAACATCTGACAGAGAGAAAAATAAAGTTATTTTTGTTCTCATTCAAAAGGTGAAATGTGCCCTATTAATGTGAATGCACACATTCTGTAAACTCAGCTCAGCTCAGTCAACTCCTGAACAGCAAAAAAACATTTATTATGTAACTGCAACTTAATATATAATGCATGTCCGCATTGATATTTAGAGGCTTTAAGAGATATGAGTACCATTTGCCTCATGACTAAAGGACTCGGTGCTGACGCAGTAGATGGCACTCTTATTTAGACACTATTTAATCAACAAACCTCTTCTGTTGTTCAAGATAATCCTGTTTCACTGGAGTTGCTGTCTTTCATAAGAGATTATAAGGAAGACTGAAGTCCTGGAGCACTTGTGGCATTAAAAAAAAAACAGGAGCACCTTTAGAAGTTAGTTTTGGCATCTTGGTCATAGTTGGACCAGTTGATTATATTGTGCCTTCCTGAGCCTCTCCTTCAGGTGTCATGTTAGTATACGCTTCTCTATCTTCTCGTCTGTACTTGTCCTCATCAGCTCTAGTAGTGCAGTGAGAATTAACAGAAGGATGTCTTTGTTTTCCTGGCTTTCCATTAAGCATTTTTTGTATATGCAAATATGTAAGTAAATCATGCAAAAACAAATGCCCTACTTGAATTTTGAAGCACTTTGTTTAGCCATAGTAGTTTGTATGTAGAGGTAATGTCTTTTATTAGATGAAAGTGATATAGGTAGATAATAAATCCACACACACTATCAGGTCTGTGAGCTTTTATTCAGACCTTATTGCCAAGACTGTTGCCTGAGTGTTGAAATGCATTTTTTTGTTATGTTAGTCACAGGGCTAACTTCAAGTTTATGTTAACGTACATCATAATGATGGTGTTCCTGTTAGCACACAGGGACAAATTCAGTTCTTGGTCATGCTGTGATAAGGCTGCATTGTCGCAGAGGGATGCTGTCCGCCACATGCTCTCAGTTGACCAGGAACGAGCCAGATCCCCCAGGACTCTCTTAATATGGTGGTGTGACTGTGTCGGTGTTCCCTGTCCCTCCGTGAGCTACGCGCTGGCACGGGTCACCAGCAAGGTACTGCACACGGAATACAGGTGACTTCAGGGACAGCGCCATGCTTACGTATGCTATGGCTTCTAGCCTACAGCCGGCTCCTGCCTGGCCGGTGTGAACGGAGGCAGAAAGCCCTCGTAGCTGGTCGCCCTGTTCACGTAAACATGTTCCAGGTTCAGCTGCATTGCAGAGCTGCGGGTGGAAGCCTGGCAGCAGAACACTGATAGTTTGGCAGATGCTGGTATATGTGGTCTTCAAAGCTAAACTAATCTAATCCAAGGTCACTCCTAACAGAAATTCGATAATAAGATGTTGCGAAGAGAAATATGTGGCTTCTGAATTTCAGACTTCAAAATTTGAAGGGTCTTCTCCTTGTCTCCATGTTCTCACTGAGTGCATTATAAGAGATACTTAGCAGCTGGATCTCTCCCTCCCCATGCAATGGTGTGGAACAGAAGAGGGATTTTTCAGTGTAGAAAAGTCTTGGAAAGATGTTACAAACAGTACAACGTGGAAGAAAAACAGCAGCTATCGTGCTGGTTTAAAGCAGTTGTGGTTACTAGGTGAAATACGCAGTAGTCTCTCTGTCTCTTTTGGAACACCTTCCCCCCCGCAGGTATAGTAACTTGCTTCCCCTTATCTGCCTTTTAATATATTTATTATTTTCATGACCGCTTCTCCCGTGTAAGCTCTGTTCCCCCACCCACACCTACCCCCAAAAAAGAAAACACTGCACCTGCTCTTCTGGGACTGCGGGAAGACAGCATCATAGACAGAGCAGGGGACTTGGGGAAGGCCTCTTGGAGACACAGTTATCTCACAGCCGTGGTTCTTTTTCCATTGCTTTTTTTGTTTTTTAATTGAAAAGCTGTTCCTTTGCAAAAGATCCACTTGTGCCAAACAGAATGCATCTCAACTAAAGGACAGGCTTTCCTAGTAGAAATTTATTTATTATTTGTCTCACTTTTAAACAAGAATGTTTGAAATGTTTACTAGTGTCTGAAGATATCCATTTGAAACTTTCCCCCTGTTGTGTAAAAGGAGGCTATTAACTTCAAAGTCGAACCTGAGAGTCAAAGACCTCACAGGTGACTCTGCCTGAAGCAGGAGGTTGGACTAGATGGTCTCCTGAACTCCCTTCCAAACTGAATTTTTCTATGACCTAATAAGATACTCACAGCCCATTGCATGGACATGCGATGAGCTGGTAATGTGATATAGCTTGTGCAACTGTCAAAATAATACTAAAACTGCTGACAAAAATGATTAAAGAGAGAACTGTTACACAGGGCAAAACAAAGCAGAGTTTTTTTCAGAAATTCATTTTAGTTGCATCTATTAGAAATATATTGTGATAGCAAAATGCAAAGCGGCAGTACAGTTATGGTACCTGTGGCAGAACATCAAAGGTGCAGTGCAATTTTGACACCCTGCTATTGCTACTTCCCAGCACTCAGACAAACAGCAGCGCTTTGTGTCTTACACTCTGGACAGCATATGTCCAGTCTTGCAACGACTGTGGGCACAAGATAGGTATGTCCTTATTGGTAACAATTTAGCTTTTACTTTTTTTCCACAATTCCTTTCACTTACCGCAAACCTCTTTCCACAGCTCTCGTTACCACAGCATCCACAGCAATCGTTATTCTTAAGGCCCAAAAATACCAAGGCAGGAAAGATCATCTACCAATAACAGAAATATAGTTTGAATTGGGATGATTTCAAGTTACATTGGCTTTTAAATATAATTGTTCTATGTCTTTTTTTTCTTACCACTAAATTAAATTACTTATAGCAAATCTGTTGGATAACTTATAACTTATTTATTGTTTAAAGAAGTATTTGCAGTGTTGGAACCTACGTTTGAGGTGCTGAAAACAAAGCAATAATGCAAAGTCTGGGTTTGGATGGGGGAAAACGGTGGGAATAACTGAATTTGTATACTCACCAATAAACCAGATCCTACGATCCCTCCGAAGTACCAGACCTCATCTGTAATGTGTTCATTGTTGTCGACCACTTTTCCTCCAGGGAAAAACAGCAAAATGTTAGCAAGGGTACATAACACAGCCAGGGGAATGAGAGTGATTCCCAGGCACTTAGCACAAGCTCCAGTGCACATGCTTTTTTAAAGAAATTGCAAACACAATTAAAGACAAAGGAAAAAATCTCTCTGAGGTTCTCAGCAGTGTTTTAAAAAGGAGCTTCTCAGCGTATTTTACAAAATCCAGCTTCTGCTATGCCTTTAGAGGCACTGAGCCTGTGGACTGCAGCACCGTCTCCGAAGGGAGCATTCTGTCAGTGCCGCGGTGTGCTGGCTATTTATAAGCTCTCGCTGCCATGATGTCAATTTTCTGAACCTCCATAAATGAAATTACATTCAGTTCAGCCTCTCATTTTACCATGACAACCAATAACCTCTGTTAATATTCTACTAATGTGGACGAGAGACTCGTTATCTGGGTTCAGGTCATGGGTAAATATCCTTCTTAGTTCTGGATCATCATTTTTACAATACACTGTCCGTCTTCACACTGCAAAATACTTCTTTGTAGAGACTGAAATGAAAATATATAATGAATTGGCTTATGTTAATGACAGCCATATACAATGGAGAAGTTCTAGTGAATTTTCTTTTATTTGGGAAGGTTAAGCTAATAATTTCTTGTTTTGAAACACTCAAATAACTTTCAGATTTCCAATATATAATGGATTATTGTGGAGGCAGTGCTTTGCATCTAGTATGTCTGAAAAAAGGAAAAAGTTCAAAAAAGTTACAGTGGACTCCCTCCTTATGTTGTGTCATTTTGTGTTCCCTAAGGATGATATGTTCCCGTAAAGCTCGGTATTTCATCTGCACTCGAGCAAAATATACACTTAAAATTACACCACATGTGGCAAGCAGACTTCAGAGCTGAAGCAGATCCTCGTTGTCTTAGCATGCAGCATTTGCTGAGGGTGTCCATGCGTAACGAGTTGGAAGATCAGAGCAATAGTGCTTATGCATCTTATATGCCCATAATTATGACTTTGCAGATGCTAACACCGCATGCATTTTGGGAGCATTTCCAGTTGGGGAGGCATAAAATGTCTGTAGGATGCAGAACCCATTACAATAAAGCTGGTCTGCAGATAATCTAACGCAGGTTTTACATGAGGCCCCATCTAAATAGAGTGAGACCTTCCTGTGTAGGTGTGCTGGGCTGGCTGTGTTCAGCAAAGCTTCTGTTTCCCTAGCTGAGTCTTTGGGCCAACTTGCAGACTGCATCTAAGCAACGGGAGTAAATTGAAAGACTTTTTTTTTACTCCAGGAATTTTTTAGTCAGCTCCCATACCTCCTGTTGCATTCCTGTAAATATATTTGTGAAAGCAGGAGTGTATCTGGGGGGAAAAAAGCTGGTGACAGATTAGTAAGTCTTTGTCGTAAGAAAAAAAGCCAAAAATAAGCTACGAAGTGGGTTTGAGACAGTGTGTACATGAGACGAGTAGATGTGAATGTTTATTCAAACGAGCATCTCTGTTAAAGCAGGCCCTGCAGCCTCCTAACAGATACTGGATACCTTCTCCTTCATACTTAGACTTGGTGTATTGTGCTGTAAAACTTCTGTTACAGTAAGTTTCATGCCAGTCTTCATGCATGGCAAACAGCGATAGGTGCTATTCCACTGCGGTTTTTGTGTGGACCATGAGAATTCCATGGATTTTGAGACGGGCACCAGTTTCCACTTTGTTCAGAGGATAAAGCTCAGGAGTTTTTCATTCGAACTTGAAACAAGCTTTTTTCTTTGAGATGGTGGTGGCTTGTTCTTGATCCATATAGTGAATGACTGCTGAATTTTCGAAGACAGGCAGCCCAGAAATATCTAAAAGTATGCCTTTTACAACCCTAAAATCCCATTAGGTACAGAATCTTGAACTGTCCAAAGCTGTCTTGAACTGTCCAGAGTTAAATAGCCTTCGTGTTAAATAGCAATGTTGAATAAATTGGTTTAAGCAGCCACCGTCCTCACAGAAATGATGCAGCTGAAAAAAACCCCAACCTGCTGTTTGTCTAGACCAGTTCCTTCATCTGAGTCATCTCAGGCCACGCAGACAAGTGTGCTGGGACAAGAAGAAGGCAGAACAAGGACAGGGACATCTCAAGCCGTCCCTGATGCTGGAGAAATGCATCTCGTCCTGTCAACTTTGTGCTTTCTTTGCAGAAACTGAAAGATGCAAAGTAGTTTTATCAGAGTGGACAGCCAGACCTAATGTCCTAAAATCTTACAGATTTTTTTTCAAATATGTAGGAATTCATTTACTCTTCTAGGTAGCATGTCCTCTTGCTTCATGGTCTGCCTGGTCTTTGACTTTGTACACTGACATTGCACTTTGGAGTGAAAGACCTGACTCAGAAAGAAATATATCCTGATTTTATTTCTAGCAGTGTCTGCTTCTTGAGCTCTGTGGTAGCTAGCTCTCTTCTGGACGGTGGGATGAAGACAATACAATGCCTTTTGTGAGTCACCTTAGACAAAGAGAGGTGAACATTTTCTCATTCAGTTAGCTGCGTGGCTACTGTGTGATTAACATGTAACTTGATGGCAGCATGTAGAATTTTTCAGTTGAATTCTGTGAAAGCTCGTGGGTGGAACAGTGTTAGCAGGTGTATAAAATCTGTCATTTGGATCAGTTCAGTTCTCATTCAGCATTCTGCCTTTAACAAGAGCCTGAATCAAAGGTCTTAGAAGAGGCATTTTTATGTTAGATATGTGCATATTAGAGCATAAAGGTTGTGGGTTTTTTTGGTTGTTGTATTAGCTAGCTGATAAGTTAATTGAAGTATAATTACATATTCACAGTCCAAACTCCTTTTACACATCATTAGATGGCTCTGCAATTGAAATATTAGGTAAACCAGTTGATATAGAGACTAGCCTGATAAAGATACACATCCGTAAATCTGAAAAACTTCTTCAGTTGAAGTACATTTGGAAAGAAGGAGACTAGTGTAACAGGATATCATTATTGGTGTTATGCTTGTAGAAAAAAGGATGGAACAAGTTAGTCTGTTTAACAGTAGCTTGGTTACTTTATACAGCACAGTGTAGTACAGATATAGCAGAGACAGAGATACGGAGATAGGAATTACATGCAAACAACTAATAGTAAAGTTACCAGGAAATCCATGTTATATTCTAATAAATAAGAAATTATGCAAAAAAGTCCTAATGAAACCTAACTTTCATCCCACACATTATGCTGTGATAGCCTCTGCTGTTTTTTTTTTTACTTTTTTCCACTGCTTTGTAAGGAAGCTCTATCATTTTAAGTGATATACAGTTAATACATCATACCTTTAAATCCTGGATGAATGAAACACTGTAAGAATTATGGTGAAAACTGAAGGAGGAGATCACGGTAGCACCTTCTGCACTCATCACTTCTCTCTCAGTAGTGTGAAATGCTAATAACAACAACAGGAAACTCTAAACTACAGTTTCGAACAATCTATTTAACACTAAAATCTATTTAATACTGTACCAGTCCTGATTGTCAGGTTAGCAGACCAGTTAGTAAGGTAGAAGGGCACCTGGCTCACAATTTGTTCCGTGCTGCAGGTGCTCACCATATGAGTGTTGCTTATATGAGACACCATTTCAAAAAATACTTATTTTGTTATGACTGAATACATGGCATGATTCACATCAGCTCTGTACCTCTGGCACTAGGAATTCTAACAGCTCCAGGAAGCTAAGAAATAAATTCCCTTCCCCTAAGAATATTACAGGTCCATGTGATGAAGCTGGAAACTGTTTTTACTCTTGCTGCACCATTAGTTGACCTTTTCTCTGGCAGACTAGTCTGTGAAGAAGACTTGCTGGAGCTCAGAAGGCTACAGATGTTTTCTGTTAGACGGTGCCACAGAGTATGTGTTTTTCCATATTTGGAATTGAAAGGTCGAATTTGTATTTACTCTGTGATCTCTGAAAGCTGTGCTGCATGCTCTAAGACTGTTTCTGGGAAAGACTAAATAAGAAACACACTAATTTTTAATAACCCTATTCATCAAAACATTGAATTGCATGTTGAAGATAAAGCAAGACGTGAATGAATCTTCTAAGAATCATATTTTGAAACTATGGTATATGCCACATTTTAGGATTACACACAAAATTTTTGCTTTAAAAGGAGAATGTTTCACATCATATTAAATTAATCCCATTCACTAAAGCGTAGCAAGAAATGTCAGTCACTACTGCCAAAATAACCACGTGCGTTCTTATGTGTATTCAGGAGAAGGGAAGATGATTCCTTCGTGAGGCCCACTACTACACTGGAGCAAACACCGATGTCTGTAGTGCTCAGAGGACTCATGACTTCTGAGGAAATTGCACTAATTTACTTTCTGAAAAGAGTCTCATTCAGATATTTCGTAAGACAAATTTTGAGTGGCTTCTCAAGCTTGCACATAATACAGCATAAATGAAGTCCGCAGGTTCTCGGAGTGAAGAGCAGATGGAGCAGAACACCCTGGGTGGCGTCACTGGTTGTTCCCAGTGGACTCGGATCCCTGTCGAGCCCAGTACGCTCGGTGCTATCAGTATGGGCAGTTTTAGGAGGTCTGTTGTTGATGATTCATTGTACTGTTTCTGGGAGTTGTGCTGTATTTGTTTTTCATGTTTTGTAATTCGGATTCCTCTCTTAGCAGTTTTGCTACGGGCAGGGAAGGCAATGAATCACGTCAGCTGCCTGGTATGCGGTCGGAAAACGTGGCCCTCTGCCTCCCGCTGCACAGCCGGAGCGATTGGCTCCGTCGGTTTCTGGGAACTTCCTGCTGCCGGCTGCCTGCTGCTGCTTCCAGTGTCACATGGGGAAAGCTGCGGTGTGTCTGTCCTCTTCCTCACATAACAGAAACTACTGGAGATATTGCCACTTACTGTTAGTCTGGCCCCTGAAGGAGAGGAGCACCTGGTCCAGTGTGCATGAAACCAACGCGTGCGTGACCTGTGGGGACAACACTTCGAAAGGTGCATGCTCATTAATTTAACATCTTATTCCAAGGAAGATGGTTAGGGTTAGAGTTGGCAAAAAAGCAGACAGGAAAACAAGTGAAGAAGTCCTGACTGACAGCTCATTCAACATGTGGTGTTCAGTAGGATGTCAGAATTAGGCCAATTTTCCTGGCGAGGACCTGCCCAAGTAGGCAGTTTTCCTGACTTTCTGCAGCCTTCTATTGCCTCTGCGGCAAAGCTGTTCACTTCCATATTTCAGCCGCTGTGTCATGACTTTCATGACATTCCCAGTGGGTAGAGAGCAAAATTTGGCTCCCATTTATGGCGCAGTACAGTTGACTCAGTCATGGGTATAGGGGAAATACTTACTGTAGATGGAACATAAATCTTACTTTTTTTTGACAGCCTAGAATGTGGCTTTCTTGCAGTTGTGAATTTTGACTTGTAGTAAGGAGAAAAGGTTTAAATTTTATCACATCCAGGATACTGCAAGTGGCTCAAAGGCAGATGTTTCTGCCAAGTGCTTGCCGGGAGCCGGGATCCCAAGCTGATGAGCTGGAGTTCCTGACCTTGCAGTCCTGTCCTTTCTGCTCTTGCTCCACTCACCCACTTGTCAACACCACTGAAGGCTACCCAGACTCCTCTGTTCATCTGAATTCTTGCTTATGCATGGCCTTTTTGTTTTTAAACTGCAGCCAGCCTTCAAGTGAGAGTTTGGTTGCATTTACTTGTCAGCAGGAATGGGTTAAGGTGAAATGGCATCTAGACCGAGCTGAAAAACAGAACCGCGACCGACGCCAGCCTTTCCCGGGAGGGCAGGCATGCACACTGCGCTTGCGGGAGGGTTCCTCCCTTCTGTCGGGGCCCTCGTTCTTCTCGACCCCGGCAGTCTCTCCGGGACGAGGACCAGTGAACCCCTTATCAGGCATCAGCCACGACTGCTTGTCCTTGAGCGTTCACTGCGGCGACTGAGGGCTGGGAGCTGGGGTGGAGCCAGGCTCTGAATTTTGTGCCATGCGGTTCACCGTGTTCAGCGTTTCCCTGGCAGTTGTGGAGTCACCGTGGAAGGCTCTGCTTTCTGACGTGCTGTGAGAGGGCGTCACGGAAGTTTTCTCCCTTTCCTCACCTCCTAAGTCTTACAGAGTTCGTGCTGTGCAGAAAAAGGTGAAATTACATATTTTCCTATGGAAAAATAGTAGGAAAGAAAGGTCACTCAGAAAGTTTTGGTATTTCCAGGAAGATATAAGTAATGATGATACCATATCTATTCTTTGCCTGGCTCCTTAAAGCACAGACAGGCAATGATCTGCAAGCTACGTGGAGACTGAGAGAATTTGATAGATCTAGATGTAAAGGATATATATATAAAAATATGGCTACTTGTGGCTGTATCTAAACCTGCACAAGGCATGGTAGCTAGTATCTCTAAACAGGCAATTTCAGGAACCAGAAGCTGTGATCCTGAAAGAAAATGAGAAGTAGCATAGACAAGGTAATCTAAAATGTAGAGTAAATTATCCTGGATGCAGCATACTGCTTAACCATGCTCTTTTCAGTACCTGGGTTAGCCACCTGGGATACCACTGGTACTATTACAGCAAAAAGTTCCTGTATTTTGTTGTCACAGATTTCTTACTAATGGTTTTATTGGTGAGCTCTCTAATATCGTAAACCATATCCATCCGCAGGAGATTCTTTGCGGAGGCGCAAGAATGCTTCTGGTCTAAGAATCTTGTCTGCTCTTGACAAAAGGCATTCTGAGCCCCTCGTTCCTGTTCCTAATGCGAATACAGGGCATGTAAAATGCTGCCGTTTGCAGCTGCCACACACATGCCCACGCACACCCTGCCGCACTGCCCGCGGCCCCGGCGGGGTGGCCGGTGCCTGCGTGGCTCCTGGCACGTTGCACCCGAAGGCCAGAGTCCGTGCGGGGCTGCAGGGGTGTTCAACCGCAGCAGTGCCTGCCCTGAGCTGGCAGAGCTACAGGAGCAAAGCTATGGCTGAGGCATTATTTCCAAAAATTACATAAGGAGTAATGTGAATAAAGATTAAGTTTGTCACTGGTCTGTAGCTGTTTCCCAGGCGACGAAGCGTGATTAACACAATACTTGAGTGTATCATTTCTGGAGTTCCAGTTCGAGTTCCACTGGTCTGGATGCAGATGGACTGCTCTGAGAAATGCTTGAGGTGACATTTTTGCAGAAAGCATTCAAGTAGAAGAGGCTGGGCCTGGAGTTGTCGTTGCTAGTCATTAGTCACATATCTGCTGCCAACAGTGCACACTCTCTCCGCTGGTTTTGGTATGTCTTTCTCTTTCAGATTCTTCACTCTTGGGTCACAGCATTATTCCCTTGGCTTGGAAATGGCATCTCAGCTCCAGTTCTTTTCTCGAAGGTCCCCTGTGGTTTGTGCTCATGGCTGTGTTGCGTCGTCTGATGCTTGCTACAAATATTGGTCTTGGTAATCATATTTAGACTTTGCTCAAATAGATGAATGTGGCTTAACATGTACTTTTGATGCATTTATTCATTTTTAATTGTAGACAGCATTGATTCAGTTCCTGAATCAATGACTGAATTCGTTATATGGTTATGACCCAAGGTAATGAGTTCACGCTTTTGTGATTTTTATAGCCACTTCCCTATCTTAAATGCAGTTTGGATATCTGGAGTTCCATAAACTTTTGTTAGAAGTTCTGATCCTTCTTCCAGTTAAGCCAGGGAGAATTTTGCGATGAATTTACTGGTAGGATTGGACTTACAGTAGCATAATTGAAACCAAGCCTGGTAAAGTGTCTGCTGCTGCATGTAAATTTGTGTATATGTGTGTCTCTGTTTATATGGTCACATATTGATCTTAAACAAGAAAATACAGAAGGAACTTCCTGCATAAAACAGCCCTGGAAAGTCACCTTGTTTAAGAGGCGCACTTTAAACACTGTTATATTTCCTTGTTTATAGTGTCATTCCATTGAGGAGTGGAGACAGACTGGTTGACTCTGGAACAAGTCCCCTTTCTTTGGAGAGAGAACAAAAAAAATGAGCTAAGAAACGTCTCCCTCCCAGCTCTGATGCCAGCGTGATGAACACAAGCAAACAGATGTGCAGGGGGCACAGACTCCGCTCCTCCTTGCTAGCGATTCGGACCAGCCCCCCTTGGCTGTGGAACCTGTGGGTATGGAGTGCACATGGGGCTTCGTTGGTGGGGCCGTGCGTGTGCGAAGCAGAAGCCTCCACACAGCTGTCCACACATCTGTCACAGGAGAAACTCATTCCCTTCTCTGTTCACAGGCTTCTCCATCAGATCTCAGGGCTAGCTGTGTGGTGAGGCGTGTGAAAGCAGAGAGGGGGAAAGCGGCTAAGAGAAAACCAGATATTGCAGCCTTCCGTTTCACAGTCTTCTCCTGCGACACCCCGAGCTGCTGGACATCCCCCTCGTCTCTGAGGACAGACTGATAAGGTACACAGCTTCCCTTGCATCTTTTTTGACCTTTGTTCTGTTCTTGACATTTCTGTTCAGATAAGAGCTCGTGACAGATGTGGCTTGGCACAGGTGGTATTTTAAGTTGCACGTTAATATCATTGTGAATATAGAAAAGCGAAGCATGCTAATGGGGAATATTTATTAGGAGAAGTGGGTGGGGAGATATATTAGAACCAAAAGTAGCCTGGCTTTGTTCCCTGGGCTGGCAGTTTTACGTGACATCAAAAGTCTCCATTTAGCTATGATTGATGAAAAATGATACAGAAATTTATTTTACATACAAATTGGACTTTTACAGTTTAGCTGTAACTCAGCTTTATACTTCTTTGCTGTCTTACTGTTTTTTAATCACGTTGTGTTACTTTCCATTTTACCAAAGATCACACGTCCTCCATTGCCCATTCACCAGCTTCTCCCACAAATGCCTTCAGGCTTTCTTTTCTACATGGAACAGCTCTTAAGGTTTTAATAAACCCAGTCCTTCATTCTCCTCAAGACTTACTTTAGCAATGGGGCCATTAGGCAACTGTCAACCTGTACCAAGTAGGGGTGTGGCCACTAAGAAACCTCTGATGGTTCTCTGATTTACATTACTTTAAGTAAGTAATACCTCTTTTTATTACTGTTATATTTGTTTAGTCTTGTAAGATTTATTTTTGGAGTTCCTTTGCAGAAAATATGTTTTGTTACATATTGCTCAAAATCCTTTTTTTGTAAACCACAATGCCTGAAAGAGAAAACAAAGGAGCGTCAGTCCTACTGTGGGCCATGTAAATAGCACTGAAATACAATTAATAATTAGTACTGATATCTAAAATCCCACCTGAGGTAATCTCCAAAATGGGAGAAAAAAGGAACTGGTTCATTTAGGATTGCCTGTTGATTATTTCTATGTGTATGTGTATGTATTTTCTAATTTTGCTCTAATTTTTGTCAAAACCCACAGATAAAAAATCAGAATTATTTCCACAGCCTTGTGACTGTCTACAGTTACAAATTCCTCCTGTCACCCTGGATGTACAGCTGTCTGTCTCACATCTTCATTCTCTTCTCAAGTATAATTTAGATTTTCTTTTTCCTCTTGACATTACAGAATTAGATATTCAGGCAAGAAGTGAAAACCATGTCATTTTCTTTAAGGTTGAGAAATAGATAATTTTGCTTCATATTTCTAATTTTATTCTTCTAGTGAATGAACTGGTTTTCCTGCCTTGTTGGGAAAGCTTCATTGGATGCTATCACTGCTACTGATTTTTGTGTAAACTTCCTCTTCTTCCTTGGAATAAACATACCTGTGGCTCACTTACCATATGTCTTCAGAGCCTTGTAGTGTTCCTTGTGGCACAGTGTATTTCTGAAGAACGCAACAATATGCAGTGTGCCTCCATATGTATTCTGCCCTTACGCGCGGTGGTTTTCATACTTTAGTCTGCTTGTAGTTTCTTTTTCTGGCAGACAGTACAGCTGATTTTTCACAAGAAAATTTCAGTTATAAATGACATTTATGCCAGTTCTGTAAAGCCCTGAAAAAACATGAGAAATTGAAATTACTGTTGCTTGAGTGAAATTTTGGTTACACGTTGAAGTACGTAGCACAGATTACCACCAGGTTCAGCGGAGGCAGATCTTAATGCTTGTATTGTTGTTGTTTCCGACAGTTTTTTTTTCTGTCTATCTTCATTTCTCCTTCCATACTAAGATTCTCATACTTTCGTGTCTTCCACAAGAACAAACATTAAACTAAGAAGTTTTCACAACTTCTACCTCTGAACCCGGAAGCTCCTTCTTTGCACCCGGAGCACTCAAACCCTTGTTACCTGGTCACGTACTGGCTGCACAGGTTTCTCCCCCCCCACACCCCATCCTTTCCAGGGGACTTTCAGGCAGCTCAGATTCTGATAGACCTCTCCACCGCAGATACTCCAAAGAATGGCGGGAATGCAGTAGGTGCTGCTGTGGCTGTAGCTGCTGCCCTCGGTGTCACTGAACCTGTCAGCGCTGGCGTAGGTGGAGATTGCTTCTGTCTGTACTATGATGCAAACACAAAGCCTGTACGTGGTCTTAACGGAAGGTAAATTCCAAAGATAAAGCCCGGGTGCTCCTCTCCTGTGCTGAACACCAGTGCAATTGAGAGGAAAGTGCTCCTGTGAATTAATTAACTCACCATGCATAGGAACAATTTATGGCCTAAATGGCTCCAAGCGTAAAGCAGGAATAATGCTGCAAGTTTAAATAGAGTTGTTTTGCTTTTACTCTGGCCCGGAATACCAGTCTTTCAGATCTTTCTTTCTAGATTTAGTGAAGGGCAAGGGGGAGGAGGTAAGAGAGAAATAGCTCTTAATTTCTGCCACTTGCTTGTGTTGCTGACAAACAGCATTCCCAGTATGCTAGCTCTTCAATGCCATATGGGCTTCTGTGGTAGTAAGGAGATGTGGGGCTGTGCATCAGTCTTGAAGTGACTGTGTCTCTCCAGCTCCCTCCCCGCTTCTTGGCTTGGGGTCCTCCCTTTGTGTTGTCCAGCTGATTGTTCGCGTGCTCTGCTGAAATGGCATAACTGTGGCCCCATAGCTCTGTTGCTCCTCCCAACCCGTCTTTCTATAAGGGGTGCGTCCGCCCTACAGACATCCTTGCTCTAAAATCCCTTATGTGGAAATGGTTCATGTGTCTCAGAGAAAAGTGATGAACCCTGATTTGCGGGGAAGGATTCCTAGGGTGAAAAAGAGCTGTTACATTATTGATACCTGGATGAAATAGATAGGTTCAGTTATACTTCCAGATCATCTCTCTGAAAAGAGGGCAGTTCTCCTTATGGGTCATAAAATATAGATTGGGAGGCAGACTGGAGAAAGACAGGAGAACTACTTTCTATGGAACTGGAAATAGATCATTCCTATTAACTTCATGGATCAAATTCCAGAGACTAGTGTGGTTTTCCATTTGTTCGAATTTAGGAATTGCCATGGATCTGACCTTCCAGGCTGTATATCTCTTCTACTTAGAGGAGATTGTGTACAGCTTTTGATTGACAGCCAGAATGTTATCATTTACTGAGTGCATTTTAATCAATTTGCTGTGAGGCTTGGATGTTTAATGCCTCATATTTACCTTCCTCATAACAACAAACCTGTTTTGAGCTGGCTGGTTCATCTCCCATGCTGATTTCACTGGGGACATGTTTGTTAAGAAAGGGGTTAGAGTCCATATTTACACCTCATTTCCTCTTTAGTTGTTTGTTTAACTTCTATTTGAATTCTGTTCAAAAGAGAGATTTTCATGACTGAAGAGAGAAGAGTATTTTCTTCCACATTGAGCTCCTCTGATAGCAAAAATGAAGACGTTAAAAAGGAAGCAGCCAGCTGGATTTTTAGCTTGACAGGACCTTGGGGGTCAGAAAAGAATATTTGTCCAGGTGCCCTTTATGTTCCCATTTTGTTAGTGGGGGATGAGAGAGGATGGAAACACTAAATATTCCAGCAGCAACATGAAGGATCTGGATTTCACGTATCACATGATAGAAATGAAGCCATCGGAACCACTGTCATGCAGCACTTGGACCGATATTTATGCTCTTTTGGCATATGACCGACAGCCTGTTTCCTTTGTCACGTTATATATGTGCTTCTGTTTGCTTTGCAGTGGCAGGTCTCCAAGGGCACTGACTATTGAGCTCTTGAAAGAACAAGGGTTTGATGAAGCAAATCCTCTTCCTCCACTTCATGCCCATAATATCACAGTGCCTGGTGCAGCAGCTGCCTGCCGTGGTGCTGTTTCTTTCTATGGAAGCAAGAAGGTGAAGCTAAATGGAAATGCCCGGTACAGCTTCAAATTCTTTTCAAGTTCCCAAGTTCCCAATTCAAGTTCCCAAGATGTACAAATACACTGCAAGTGGGATTGTGATCTTTTTAATAAAGCTAGAGTTTTACTAAAATGTAATAAATATTAAGATACTTAATCCACTATCTTTCTTTTAATGTACTTTTAGCCTACAGAATGACAATAGTAATGACAGAGGGACTTGAGTGCAAACATTATTTATCCAGCTTTTGGCTCTTGTTCATCCTTTGAAGTTTTGACTCGTTACAAAAATAGCTCAGGATCCAGACTAGGTGGGGAGATTAAAGCTTGTGGTTCAAGGCTGTCTTGAATTCCTTTAACTTAAGAAAAAAATAGTAGCTTCCACATTTTTGTCTGCAAACTTGATGGTATATATTTAAATGGATTTTAAAAAGAATGCTATGTATGTGGAGTTTAGTGCTTTGTAGTGTTTCAGACAGCAGGCTAGCAAGTTACTTAACATGATTGAAACCATTTTATACTGCCACATGCTGTTGCAGTTGATGATTTTGATACCAGCTGATTCTAGCAGGAAAGTCTGGTGAGTGTTTTGAATAAAGATGGAGCTTGCAATAATGTTGCACTCAGTATTGTCACCAAGAAGATAAGGCTGGAAGAACAGTTTCCCTGAGCAGGCATAGGTTCGTTAGCGTTGTTTTAAGTACTCATTGCATAGGTAAAATAATAGAATCTATAAAACTGTTGTGATTTATAACATTGCAGACAGTACTGCAAGTATGTTTTTCAGGCAAAGTACAACGTTAACGTATGCTGTATGGGAGTGTATTGTAATTTCAGTAATTCAAAAATAATTTTGCAGTCCTTTCCTGATCTTTCTTAGCTCTCTATCAGACAGCTGCTACAGCCTGCTATTGAACTGGCTGAAAGAGGTTTTCCTGTAGCAGAGATTACTGCCTATCACTGGAAATGTGATGCTCATATTCTCCAGTCACTTGGAAACAAGCATGGGAAGGAGTTACTCATTGATGGCCAAGCACCACTGCATGGGCGTGTTTTCTCCAATCCCTTTTTGGCTAACACTTTTAAGGTAAGGAATGCACTTTTGGGGATACCCAAAACAATTGCGAGTCATTTTGCTTTGTTCTTCAGAATAAGTAAAATGTTTAATTTTTAGTTATACATCAAGGATCTAGTTAGGTATCCTGTATGTATCCCTGGTTCCCACTGACCTCTGTGGAAGCCTTGTTGCAGAAGAAATGTGAGATTGCGTTGTCTTACCCAAATCTTTCTTCACCCACAGTTAAAACAGTGCATGATTTCTATGAGATGATTTTGCCCACCATGCCTCAAATTGCTAGTGGCTTGACCTTGTAGTCTTTGTCCTTCCTGATGTCGTCATTAGGCGGCATAGGCTTTTGGAGTGCTCGTCCTTATAAACATGTGACTACATGTTTGTGTCTTTATCTGCAGTGAATTTACTCCTCAGTCACTCCTGTAGCAGAGACCAGAATTTGAGTGTATTTGCCTTTGCACTGTTGTAGTTGCTTATAGATCTCTCAGTCAGCAGGTAAGTCAAATTAAAAAATGAGACAGATCATGCAATGGTAAGTCTAATTTCACACCAGTTCTATAAAAATTTAAATGTTACTTTTTATGAACCAATTGAAAAATATAGTATAAAATACTGGGTGTGATGTGAATTGTATGCTACCTGTTGACATCCCCATGCGAAGACAGCAGGTACTGTACTATCCAAAGAAAAGCCCGTGGAGGAAAGGATGTGACATGCTACTGCTGTTATCAGAATATGACTACTTTTTGTTAGCCCAGATTTCTTGGCTAGAGTATTGGAAGGAGGAGAGGAAACTGCCCCCCACACCCCTTCTCCAAACTTCTTTGCCCCATAGTTCTCCCTTTGTTGTTGCAGCTTTGGGAAGTTTGTCCTATTCCTGTTTCCAGATTATTCATGCCAGGGGTGTGTTCTTCCTCCTCCTCCCTCACCCTCCGCCGGATGATGCTCATGCCCACAGCTCTGCAGTCATGAAGTCAGCAGTAGATACAGCAACAGTTTGGTTGCTCTGTAAATAGGCATCCAGATGGCCTGAGCCATATGAACTGTTTTGTAGTACATAGTTTGTGGCTGGTAATTATTGATTTGTTGTTATCAAATTTTCCAGGCTAAGAGTAGAATTATACTGTTGGTAACTACATCCACATTACGTTCAAATAATCCTTTCCACTGAGAAGCTCTGTGTGCTCTACCTGTCCTCATGGCATAGTTCTACTCATTGTCACTCTGCAGTGTCTGGACAGGGCTCTGTTGCTGAATTATTACTAAACAAAAGGATTCTAGCCATTCCTTCATTTAGCTGCCGTTTTTTTCAGGCAAAGTTTATTGCAACTTGAAATAGAATTGCCTGTTATTTTCTCATAGAAAGCCCAGCTGGTTTTCAGGTGTAGTATCCTAGTATCCTCTCAGGAGCAGAGCTGGAATATGTTAACTATTTCACAAATTTATCTTTTATTATACTCTGTGCTTTAAAGTTTCTGTTATTTCATGAGATCTGAAATGGACCATTTTATTTTATCCACACAGTTATTGAAAAATTCAAGATATGTTTTTAAAATATTTGATTAATTTTGGATTTCAGAAATGAAAACAAATTTTAAACATATTCTAAACTAGGTCTTTCTGTTTAAAAACAAACAGAAGATGAATCTTTATTGCTTTTGCAGGAACAAATTATATTTGATTTTATAGATGGAGCTTCACTTCTCTGCTCAAAGTTGGCAGAGATCGTGAACTCCAGTTCACCACTTAACTTCAATTTAAGCTCTGTCATGAAGTCTAAAAAATGATGCAAGATTGCGTATTATTGAATCCCTGAAGCATGGGTTATACAGGAAGTGAACAGCAGCTGTATTTTTGTTACTGTGTTGTAGGAATGATATAGACTGCATTTAATGGAAGGAGAAATGGTTTTACCGTAAATAGGTTAATTAGTGGAGGTTTTGCAGGAGCCTGTATTAAATTAATTTTATTTCCATGTCAGCTCTCTCTGCTTCCTGGCTAACTTGGTTTAAATAAATGTAAGACTGCAGTGGGTGGGAGGTAGGCCTTTCTATTTAGTAATAAGTGGACAACTACCATAAATTTCCATATCTTGAACAGATAAATATAGGCACTTAACCTTGTTGTGTAGGGAATGTAATGTTACAGGTTGCTGAGAACCAAATGTCAGCAAAAACAAATAGCTAATTGAGGGTGAGAGTCTATCTGTGATATGCCAGTTCATCCATGCTAAAAACATACAAGATCTCCGCTGTAGGAAGCAAAATGCATTGCTCTTTTGTTTTCTTTCTTAGAAATGTGCTGTGAAATTATATTGTATTTGCTAATGTGACTAGAGCTAGGTAACCGTTAATGCATTCTATGATAAAAAAACCTTTGCTCCTGTTTCTGCTTCAAGTTTGAAGTCAATTACCATGCTATTACAAGGCCCAGACAGAAGTTTACTAGGATGTCCTTTTTTTCAGAGACATAGCATTTGTGGGTTTGGGTTTTCGGTTTGGGTTTTTGGTTTGGTTTTGTTTTGGAAGGCATGGGAAGTAATCCAGTGTTGAATGCAAACAACAGCTTTATCCATAAAACTGTAAGAATTGCCGGCTCAGGTATGGATAAAAACATTTTATTTCAAAAAGTAAAATAAAACTCCGACCTTTTTTCATATACGCTTTCCTCTCAGAACTAGAATATGGCATGTCATACAATAATTCATGTGTTTAGACCTGGTTAGTTAAACTTCTTTTTTTGTAAATGGTTAAAATCGTTTCAGGAAAGAGTTGACTCAGCTGGAGTTGATTAGTTATTGCCTGTGTTAATATTTAATGGTGTGGTACCAGCCTGTGCCCTGTCACTTTCGGACACTCCCGTATCGTTCGAGAGCTGGCGCATCCCCTCCCTCCCGCCGTGCCGGTGCCGGTGCCGGTGCCGCTCTGTGTCCCCTCCCGGGCGTGGTGTTTCCCTTGCACTCGTCTTTGTGCAAAGGCTGTGGCGGATCCTGTCAGCGCCAGCGCTAGGATTTAGTGAGCCTAGTTCTGGTCTTGCCGACAGTGATATAATCTAGAAATAATTCTAGTTATCTGTATCTCATTTTGAAAAATATGCTGACCCTTTCGAAGCTGGCCTGACGTCAAGGGACTGTAGCAGCCCTTAGATTTCGTACTTCACTTCTTTTTTATCTGTTTCTTAATCTGTCTTTTGCCTGCACCCCCTTCTACCACCAGTGCCGGAGATCAGCCGAACCCGTGAGATCCGCTGCTGTCTCGTCCCCTCGTTCCTGCTCCCTCTCACCCGCCGTCCCCCGGCTGCTG
Organism: Casuarius casuarius; assembly: GCA_003342895.1. Lineage (NCBI taxonomy): Eukaryota > Metazoa > Chordata > Aves > Casuariiformes > Casuariidae > Casuarius > Casuarius casuarius. The sequence goes on from PTFA01000026.1 coordinate 7,091,343, forward strand.
CCCCCGTCCCAGCCCGTCTCCCGCAGGCGCAGGCAGCGGTGCAGAGCCGGCGTGATGCAGACCGCGCCTCTTACCCACGTCCTCCCGGCACCCTTCCGTTATGGGAAGACAAGTGGGAATGACGTTTTTTCTGCAAACCGCCTGGTCTTAGCCTGTCAGAACGGAGTCTCAGTGAATCCTGGCGCTTTTAGCTTTTGGTGTGGGCTCTAGAGCAGGGAGAGCCAGACAGCCGGGGGGATGAAGTCTGTAAGGCTGCTGGCTCCACCCTGCAGTTTCCTGAACCGGGAAAAAGACATGGCATATCAGTTTTGATGCAGCCCCACTGGGATTTCAATTCCTGATGGTGTCATCAACTCATTTATCTGTTTTTCTGAATTTAAAGATACCATTTGTCACTGTGGAATCATTATCCTCAGTGCCCAGCTATAGAGGGAGCAGAACTGCGCACAAGATAAGGGAGCGCAACACATTGTAATCTTCCTGTGAGCAAGAGACGCTGATAAGAGAAACAGTGAAGAAGGCACCTCTCTGCTGCAGAAACAGGGGTTTGGAAAACCACCACAATGGTTTATAGACTGTTACTCTCTCTGCCGGTCAGTTAAGCTTCTTCGATTTCCTCCCCCTTCTCCCTTCATTATGTTTTTAATACTTCAGCAGATAGAATGGAAATTTTGTTTCTTGTGAAGGGGGGTGTAATGGCTGCTTTCCTCGGCCGAGCCTGGACGCTGGCTTCCAGAGGTTGTGTTTCCGTGGTTAAAGCAGCAGAGCTCAGCCTCTCTGCTGTGACCGAGGATGCGGTTTGACAGCTGCCTGACGCCCACCACCCAAAGCAGGAGGCACGGTACTGGCTTACTGACTGTGCTCTGGATCAGGGGACCGATCTGCCTGAAACTAGTTGTTTATTTACTGGAGTTTTTTTTATTTCCACCCCCACCGGGGTGCTTTTCAGACAGGTTAGTTCTCTGACTAGTTTTCTGGCCCTGAGCAAGGCCGCAGGAGTGCAAGGACCAGCATCAGGGAAGAGGCAGGAATACATGGCTGCATGTGGAGAACAGGACTGAATCTGCAGCAACAATTTACCCTTAGATCAGGTTAAATCAACTGCTAAATCACGTCTTGAGACTGCACAGCTAACTGTTGGGCCTCTCCATGCAGTAACATTAATCAGTAATCAGTAACATTAAAGTTTTATGGTTAGTTATTTGCATTAAGACAGGTTTTTCCATTTAATCACTGTGAGTTTAAGTTAGGACTGGGCAATGTTGGCTACAACTTGTTCTGCACAGGAAATCTGAGTCTGCTCTAACTAACAGGGCTCCTAGTCAGGAGGAAGCTGCTGACTGTGATGGAATTCAGCTTCTTTAAAATGACTGTGAATAAGAACAGCTGGATGCAGGGAGTTTGCTGTTGACTCATGCAGTATTGAGGCCACAGTAATAACACTGAGCTGCTTCCAGTTCTTGCTCGTAAGAGGCATCCCTGGACATGTTCAGGCATAAATTATTCCCAATGCTTTTCAAGAAGATAAAATAAAACCCAACAAGTCTGCTGATGGTGGGAATATCTAAGTTGCAGTGTTCTTAAGACACCTTTTTCAACCTCTCTGAAGTCCTGGATGTTTCTGTGTGCTGTGCTGTGTGGGTAGGGGTAAAAATCCATGAGCAGCCCTCTTCTGCTTTTTTCCCCCCATCGCTAGGGAATCACAGAGCAAATAAGGCCGACGTACGCTTTTTCCTTCACGGCTGCTGAAGGAATGGAGGTGACTGTACAGCACGGTAGCTAGTTTCCCTGGAAGATGGCCTCCCAAAATGCTGTCAGACGTTCCCTGCCCTGGGAAGGGACAGCCTCAAGCGACGGTTTATGTGAGTAGTGTCTGAGCTTGGGTTCCACAGTCAGATTTGCTCATGGTTAAAATATATGTCAGCATTAGGTTTAACAAAATTCGTGCAAGATATAGACAAGTAGCAGGATACCGTTTTGGAAAATGGCAGAAGCCTGTTGTATTAGGGTCTCCTGCTTTACTTTGCCTAATGTAGAGGTGGGCTTTTTGTTTTAATTTTTTTAAGGTGTGTCTCTGCTCCTGTTTTCCCTTTCTGGCTATTAGCAGCCTGAGGTTGCTTTGGAAACCAAGAATGGACATACGTATTTGGTATTAAGAATTTATTTTAATAGTTTCAAGTTCTGTGTTTGTGAACTAATGGTTTTATTACTGCATTTTTGTTAATTTGTTGATGACTCATCATTGCACCATCTAGAGCAGCTGGGAATATTATGTTCAAATGTAACCAGGTCTCTTATTATACTTTCCGTTGGAAAAAATATATATATATCTAAGTGCTTTTTTAATGGTGAATGTATTTCAAAGCCTCAGTAAGACTTATAGCTTAGTTGTGTCAGGGTAAAATATTTTATATCATCATCACCAAGTTGTGTCATAATAGCACACTGGGCTGTGTTTCGTTTACATGACTACAGGATTCTTTTCAGCTCCTCTGACTGTCGTCACTGTATGACCTTGTGCAAGTGCTTCAGTAGCTCTCACACCCTTGTCTTTTTGAATGAAAGTATTGTATATATTTGCAATGTAATTACCTATAATAACTCAGAGCTCCCCAACCTGCTACGTGAAGTATCATCTCAACCCAATGACTTCTTTATACTCAGCTTCATCTTTCTATTCTCATGCTTTTACTGATTTGCCGGTCCCTTGGAGTGTAGCCCTCATTCAGTAAATGTTGACAATAACACTGAAATGTATTAAGTCATTTTATCTGTGTGTGTATATAGGATAAAATGGCCATTCCTCAAGACTTCAAGAGCAGAATGAAATTTTTGGAAGTGTGTTTGCATAGCTGTTCCCTTTTTATGCTCAAAGCCACACTTACAGTCACAGATAGAACAGGCTGTCTTCAGGTGCAGCAGACTTTCGCTCTGACTTTGTCAAAACCCATGTGTTCTGATAATGCTTTCCTTTTTCATGATTTGTCTTTAAACAGAAGTCACTAACTCAACATGATTTTTCCCTTAGTGTTTTAATAAGCCATTTCACTTCATAAAAATGCCACTTCTGGAAGCATCGCAAACTAGTATAAACATTAAATCTCCCCACCTTTCTGTGATGCAAGTTGTATTCCCATTTTATAACTGGGGAGAATTTAAGGGCAGTGTTGTCAAACTTGGAGTTCTAAAATTAATAATCTATAATTGCTATTTGGGCAATTGAATAAGTGTCCTAAATTTCAAGGTGCTGAATATCCCAATACTCTAATTGAAATCTTTGGGGTTTGGTATGTGAACTGCAACAAACTTTAATTATGAATTGCAGTTGGAGTATTTATGCATTCTTAAAAAAGAGTTGAACCAAACTAGAATATCTTCAAAATAACCAAAAAGAATGTATTAAACTTGCCGTCTTTTGAGGGGAAAATGCCATTTCAGTAGCATGGTGATTGCTCGCTTAGTTTATTGACTAGGATCAAAAATGGCACACTACTCTTTGGGGGAGTTTATGCATCTTGCTTACAAAGCTCACCTAAATCGCTGAAATTATGTAACTTTTAAATGTCTTTAACACACATCATCCTGTAAGGTTATTCTTACCTGATGACATTTTATTTCCCTTTCAGGAGCTGGCAAGATCTGGCAAGAAGGGGTTTTATGAAGGTCAGATTGCAGCTGCTATTGTAGAAACAGTTCAGAGACATGGAGGAGTGATGGATTTAGATGATGTCAAAAGCCACACCTCCGATGAGGTCAAACCAATTTTCACAAATTACAGGGTATGTGGACAGTTTCTTCCCTGAAACTGGCTGAGCTTGTGGCATATTTTTTATTTTGGTTAGCTGCACCCCACAGCCCTACACAACTGGGGCTGCCAAATGCATATACGTATGTGTAGATGTCTTATGTGCGTTAATAACCCAGTTACAGCTCCATACCTGTGGCTGTAGGACATACAGTGTTACAGTTGCTCGTTAGTTGTGTGCTTGCCTTTGCATGTAGAGATTTTGAAAGTGTATAAATCTGATATGGTAAAATATCTTTCTTTTTTTGGTTAACTAATGAATTTAAAACTTAAGTTCAGACATTGATTTTAATTGGTGATACTTGTGGATGCTTTGGTTTGTTAGCTTGATTCAAATGCATCAACACTGCAAACGAGCTTTTAAGAAGTAGAAAAATATTGGAGTAGTGGAAAATTAATATTTAAAATAAAAGTAGGTGTAGTTCACAATGGGAAAGAGGGAACTTCTCTTTTTATGCTTCCGTAGCTTTCTGAAAGAGTCAGAACTTCTGTTGGACTGCATTTATATTGCTGGGAGAGAGAGGTGAAGGTGTTGGACCAGAATGAGAGGGGGAGAGATCAGTTGCCTTGAGACTTTTTTTCCGCCTAGTAAACATCTCCTATATACAGGGCAAAGCAATTTTGTTGTAGATTCAGAGTAGGTGTAGCCAGTTCGCTTGGTAAGATTTCTCTGATAGGTCTTTTTTCAAAGTAGGAAGCAAACTGGAGTTTGGCCAAGAAATGAATCCCTCTCCTTCGGATATAGAATGTAGTCAGCTTTCTGCACACATTCTGATATCTTTAGTCTCTCCCTAAATTTCCCACTGAATTTTCTCCAAAAATTAGGATAGATTCTACTAGCAAAAGGCTAGTGAAATTGCTGAAATCAGGTGCAGAAGCAGATGTTTGTTTTAGGCACTTTGCTGAGTTGAACGGAGTTGAAAGGAAGCATTAGGAAGGATGGGCTCTCTCTTTCCCCATCTCAAAGATGTTTTTCACAACATAATACTGTATAGTGCATAGTGGTTTTCATTTGTTTGCAATTGTCATATCCCTTTGTTTCACACTTCAAAGCAAGTTTCCTATTGCATAGCACAAACAGGAATGAAATTGGGGTTTCCCTGCTAGTTCATCTCAAGGAAGATTTCCTTTGTCCCACTACCTGCCCTCGTGCCATGACCACATGAGCATAATAAAAATGCTGGCAGATGCCTTCCCTCTTTCCTTCCTTCTCATGTGCTTCAGTGTTAGCTGAAATATTCTCCACTGCTTTGCACCATGAGGCCACACTTGGACCTTCCTATCTTTCCAGCTCTGCATTTCTGCTGCAAGCTGGTTTTGCATATATTTTGTCTGATGAATGTCTAAATGGGAATGTTACAAGGGATCAAAAGTATGTGTTGAATAAGGCTGTATATTGCCCTGTTAATGAAAGTCTTTAGTCCGTTAAGTTCTGGAGAATCCACTAGGGCATGTGATACACAGGGTTTGCTCCTAAGTCATTTTCCAGTTGTAGTGCTTTTACTCAATAGGTAAGGATAAGGTAGGTAATAGGATATGAGCACATGTGTAGGTATAGCCTCATAAGTATTATGCATAGAAGAGCAAAGTTGCATTTTGGATTTCTGGCTGATTAGATGTTCTAGCTTTGCCTAGTTGTACTATCTGATACTGTTCATACTTGCTAAAACTCTTATCGTTCTGTTTTATGCTGAGACTATTACTGAAAAGATAGTTGGGTTGCAGAATGTGTGAGAAAAGGGAAGGTTCGTATTCTTGCCAGGGAAGAAGTTACTACTTGCATTGTCTCAGTAGGTAGGTCAGTGTACTCTGCACATCCTCCTTTTAGATACAGTAATATTTTAATGTGTCTCACCCCCAAGAATAAGCATTCCTTCTAATCTAGGTTTTACAGAAAAAAGTTATTAGTCATGTAGCGGCACACCCCTTGCCTATTGAGCAATATTTTTAAATATAGAAATGAGCAGATGTGCCCAGCACGGCTCTCGAGACTGTTCGGAAATGCCTGGCTATGTGCAGGGCCATGCCTGTAGCCTTTACTCAAGGAAGCTTCTTAGTGACATCAGTAGGAATTGTGGACAATATAGGACAGGTTCTTAGGACTAATGGGATGCCGGTGGGGTTAATTAACTTCCTGATTTCGAAGCAGGAAAATCTGTATACTGGGTAATACTGAAACCAAAGCATCCAGATACTTAGCAGCTTTGGAAGCAGACATTGAACTGTATGAGATGCTTGTAGGTTTAGCAAGATAATTTGGATTATCTCAGTGTCAGAAGGAGAGGTTTACGTAAATGCTCAGAAGGTGTAAGCCTGTGGTATTTGAAACGTTTGATCTGTTTTTACATGTACTCTGCTGAGCCAGCACCTAGGTTGCCAAGCTGACATATGCTGGAAGAACCATGAAATTGCTTGATCTCTCCTGACATGGCTTATGGCTAGATCTGGAAAGGGGCTTCAGAACTGACACCAACTTGCAGCTGGGTTTCAGAGTGCCTGAGCTGGGAACCATGGCTAACAGATTATTTGCCTCATATTCCCAAGAGCAGGGCCGGTGGCAGCGGGGGTAAGGGCTTGCGCTTGTGCTTGCGCTGGGTTGGATCTCGCAGTAGCAGGTGGCTGCTAAGCTGGCTTCTAGCGTATGTCGTTGGTGAGGAGCAGGAGTGGGCAATGCCTTGATCCCACCAAAGGAAGAGAGGGAATTTAGGAGGCTGTGGCAAATCAGGATTCAGAGGCTGAACACCTTTCTTTCCCTCAGATGCCTTTTAAAAATGGTGCAGAGATCACTGGCTTTGGAGCACAGCACTAGAAAAAGTTCGGGTGTCCACTTCTGAGCGGTAGATCATTGGAATGCCTCTACACCATGAGAAGAGTCACAGGCCTTTCTCAGCCTGCGGAGATTTAAACCCACATCTACTCCGTGGGAAGCCCCTTAGTGTAGGGAGTACACTGATCTTGCTGGGAGCACCTTCTGCTTGGTTCCTGTCCCTCGTGCAACCTCCAGTAACGAAAGAGTTCAAGACACGCTGGGCTGCAGAGAAGGAACTGGCGCAGGAGGTTGCATCCTGGTGATTAGGACTCTGGCTGATAACAGTTGTCCAGCAAAGCAGACACAATTTAGGCACATACGCATTTGGCAGGATTTACAGGGCATCTTACTTCCCCTGGTGTCCCCTTATGAGCAAGTACCCTTGTGGTCTCGGCTCTTATTCTTTTCACAGGAGCCCTACAGATCTGGTGCTGAAGGTGGAAGAGCTCTTTTCACATTTTTACGTGCCTCTCACAAACCTCTCTGTGACCGGCACGTTCTGCTGCAGACAGGTTTAGAGCTTTTTCAGCTCTTGGGAATATGAGGCAAAAACAAAGGCCACAACATGACAGTGACTGCACCAAGTACTGAGTATCCTTCAAACATATTATGAGAAATGTGTATCTGTAATTAATCTGCAGTTGAAATCTGTTCTGTGTGAGGGCTCAAGATTTCATCCTAGGTAGTGATAGTAATAGTATTACCACCATCTAACACTGGCCTTTTGGTAGTGGGTTGCATTGCTGTGCAGAATGCTGTGCTAATTTATAATATCCGTATCTTATTCTAAAAGATGGAATAGGAGAAGAGAAGCAAGGAAAGGCAATGTCTTATTGCTGGGAAGTTTTTTTTTTCTGTCCTGAAGAAATACCTGCCATCTACACTGTTTTTAATATAAATTTTTAATAATGTTCTCTTTTTAGTTGTTTAAAGCAGGAAAAAAAATTTTTTTTCCATTCTGTAGGGTGTGAATGTTTGGGAAATACCTCCAAATGGACAAGGAATCACAGCTTTGATGGCCCTAAACATTTTGCAAAATTTTCATGTTAAAGATACGGCTTTTTGTCCAGTCGTGAGTTTTGATAGTATGCATTTGTTTTTCAAGTCTAGCCATTTCTGAAAGTGTGAGTCAGACACAGAAGAATGAATCTGTAAAAATTCTCAGCAGTTTCTGGTTCTGAGGAAAATCTTCATAAAAGCCCAGTCAGAAGGCATGACTTTGATTTAAATAAACTGTATAATGGATAGGGTTTTTAATATAATGCATAGTAAAAAAGGATTATTGGAGAGAGGTCTTTCTAGTATGAAAGACTTCTCATTTTTATGTCAAAAATATTCTGTTTTGCAAATTACAGTATAAGCATCAAAGAAAGTCTCTAGTATGATTTAACTGATTTTTATAAACAGTCTTGTATAAACAGCCTTTTTATAAACAACCTTTTCAAAATTCTTAGTTGTTAACTACTGTACATTCAACGCTGTGAACAATATGACTGAATCAATACCTTAACTTCAATAAATTTTTTGAATACTGTCTGGGTGCACAGTGTTCTTTATGCAGTAATGCTGTAAGTTTTAAAAGATGTCTGATAAGTCTAATGCAATTGTCTTTTTGTTGTTGCTACTTTCAGTCATGGGTCATGATACAGCTGACTACTTGCACATGCTGATTGAGGCCATGGAGCTCAGCCTCACTGATGCTTTCTCGTTCTGTGCAGACCCTGATAAAGTTCTGGTACCTACAAAAGAACTTCTGTCCAAAACCTATGCTAAAGAGCGTTCTTGACTAATAAATTTACACAATTTATTTCTTCTTTCCTTGCTTGCATTCATGGATTAGGCATGAAAGTGCACTTTGTAATATTAGGAGGAGCTCAGTTACTGGAGATTCTGATTTATTTCTTTACATATGATGATCTTTAGACTTCCTACAGAATTATTTAGTTTGAAATATGTCTGCCTCTGTGTTAATCTTTTTGGCTCAAAAATATGTGTTCATTATTAGCCCATGTATACCATTTTACTTTCAAAAACTTTATCTAAAAGATGAAGGGCAATAGTAGAGAGCAAGCAAGTAACAATTAATATGTCATAGTAAAGGCTTACTAGAAACAATTAGTCTGCACATTTTAAACTGAAAATACAGAACTAGAAGGGCTGTGCTGATGTCTTAAACTAATTTTAAACAAAATGTTTTAAGATATTCAATTTCAAAAATAATCCCGTAATGACAGCTTGATATTTTTCTCCTGCATGAGAATAAGACTAAAAATTTTACTTGGATAGTCAGGGAACAGAAAAAAAAAAAGAGAAAAAAATTTGCCTCCAACTTTTGATGCCAATCAGTGTGATCAGAGAACCATATGGAAGCTACAGCAAAACCCAGATTTATTGAAACTTCGTATATCTGTAGGTGTCTGTGCCTCTTTCAACTAATGATTTCTTTAGTCCTGGCTTATATCACCCAGAGGCAGATAAATGCAGTGCCGGCAGAGGGGAGAGAAGAGGCCCTATCAGCTCTCGAAGATGGCTGCAGCTCTCTGAAGGGCCCCGCTGTTCTCCATAACAAACATCAATGCCCCGAATTTCTGCCTCCAGCTGAGAATTCAGTGTGGCAGGAAATGCACTCCTGTTCGTGAATGTGTGGAGCAGAAGGGGGAGGTGAATGCGAGAGCAGATGAACACTGCAGTAAAGCCCTCCAAACACGCACTTCGCATGGCTCTGCTTCCCTGCCAGCCAGCCAGTGCATTAGAAGGGCAGAAATGAAATTTTAGACTAACGAGGTTTGCAGTCCTGTCAAACTCAGTAGGGTTGATGCTTAGCAAGGTCTTGAGCAGCTGAAAGTCATTTTAGAGTATTTTGTACAATGCTAACCTTGCTGGAGAAAACCGACAAAAGTCCAAGGGGCACAGTGATTACTCATGCACACGTAGAAATTCCCATGTGTGTATGTAAGTACCAGTGTGTGTTAGTCTATTTTTGTGTATTTTAGATAGGTGTGTTTACTTTAATTTATTGGCAGGATTGTGTTTGAACTTAACCAAATACTAGTTATAAAGTAGAAATGCCATATCAATATAGGCATTACGTGGCTAGAAGAGGACTTTGGATCCATCCAGTACTTTATTTTTCATATGATAACATCTGCCATTTCAAAATATCCATCTGAAACTTGCTATATCATGTTTAGTTCAGATTACGATTTAGCTTATCAGTTTGAATTAACTCTCCTTAAATTTTCTCCAATTTTGTACTAGTATAAGGAGTCTAGACTAATCCAGCTCTTTGCTTTAATAAAACAAGTATGGATTAGGATCATATTCTTGTCATTTGTAGGTATGAGTATCCCCTCTGGTTACAGTAGGGTGGTTCATGAGGCGGGGTGAACTATGTCTTGTAGATGTGCTGTGGCTTATTTTTAACTGAGCTACATTTTCGGTGTGTGCTAATGTTAATATTTTCTGTGTTTCAGAGCCAGTGACAAATTTAGTTCTGAAAATGTTTTGCCATTAGGAACAGATACAGTCTACTTCACTGTGGTGGATCCTCAAGGCAATGCCTGTTCTTTCATCGATAGCAACTACATGGGCTTCGGTACAGGACTGGTACCAGGTAGCTGTGGATTTACTCTACAAGTGAGAAGAGATTTCCCAATATAGGATGTTCTAGTATACGTGAAGACAATTTGGGAAGATGATCAGAGAGTCCAAGCTGTACTCTTCTTTCAGGATAGGATAGTTAGTTTTCAGATTTTCTTAATGTATAGTCCCTGTTCTTGTTAAACTCTATCTGACTAAAAAAATGATTTTTTTTTTTGGAAACAAAACCTTCTTTGTGCAGAAGGAGAACAGAGGTGGAGTTCCAGCCTCTTTTGCATGTGTTCTTGTTCTGTATTTGGATGCAATGTTCCAGGAGAGAGGACTGACTGATGTCATTTGTTGGCTCAGTGCCTGAGTCCAAAGACAGAGATGGTTGGACACCTTCATTTGCCTCAGGAGGTCAGCCTTGTGTCTGTACAGAACTAGACAAAGACAGTGAAATTATGTCTGGAGTGCTGTGACCATAGCTGAGTCTTTTCTTAAGTCAGGGGAAGATAGGAATGTCTTCCTTGGCTTTCGAGGTACTTAAAAGTGTCCGCTTCAGCAGTGCGAGGTTATTCTGTCACAGTGACAGCTGTGTACTCAGTGACTTGTTTGTATAGAACCTTGTATACCACTGGTGGTGATAACATTGAAAATTATGTTTATAGGGCGGAGTGGGGGGGAAGAATTAGGAAGTTTGTTCTGAGTCCTTTGTAAGGTGAGCTTGGAAACTATAATTCTTCATGTCATTCGGAGGGAGAAAAGTGGAAATGTCTGATGTTTCTTTGATTACTGTTGTATAACCATTGTACCAGTTAAACACTCATATGGGAATGGGATCTGTTCTGTTATGTAGTTTTCACAATGGTGAAATTCTTGTCCTCACTCAGTTTCTGTGCTCATCTCTTTGAAGATGTTCTGTTGCTATATATATATCCCCCCCGCTTCTTTTTCCTTGTTTGCTCCCCTTTTACACAGATAGAGGGTTGGCCTGAAAACTAAGCAGAGCAGTTTGCATGGTTCTCTTTTCATCAAACCTAATTAAAAAGAGATATATTTTTAAAATATGAAATGCAGCAGAAATTGCACCCAACCACTCATTGTCAAAGATCAATAGCAATAAAGGTTTGGCATAGACAGCAAGTTCTCAAACTTTGTTCTTGAGGAAAAAGTTAATCTAAGTATTTATTGCCTTGGCAACATTCATTCATTCAGAGTCCTGAAATAACAAGACTGAGTTGCTAATGATAAACTTTAGTAGCATCTTAAATGTGTATGTTACTTAGTGATATACTGTTCAGACACTTTTGCATCAGTGTAATTTTTATAACTGAATTTATCTTAATCTGCAAAGTTCTGTCTTTTTGTGAAGAAAGTGACTTCCTGCAGAAGGGAAAATGGCAGTACGTATTTCTTTATGTTTGTGTAATAGCTAGTTAATTCCTGTTGGTATGTGTAAAAGTCATATCTTGCGGGCCATACAGTTGTGCGTATTTCCCAAAGAATTTCTGTACAGGTTGAATGAAAATGTGTATGTACTAATCAGAAAGATAAACACCTTCTGTTTTTAGGAAACTTAACTCTGTGTTTGAAGCTCATCTGCAATTTTTTAGCTCTGCTTGTAGAGTTAAATAGTATAAACAGTACTTTTTTTTTTAAGTTAAACCCATTTTCCCCCACTGAGTGTTTTGCAGGCTGCCCTCACTGCTGCCCACTTCTCTGTGCAGTCTGGGACACTGTGTGCCGTCTCAGATGTCATAACCACAGACTAGCTGATCAGATCAGTCTTGGTGACTGTCGTGCACAATTGCTATAAACTATGTTCTTTCAACCAGATAGATGATGTTTAACGATTTCATCAGTTTTGTTATATAAGGTGTATTATGGTTTTTTTGTATGTTTGTTTGTTTTTCCAGAAGAGGGGAGCTAACTTTTCCCTTTCTAGCAGCCATCTAAACTGCCTTGCACCAGGGGAACGTCCATATCACACCATCATTCCTGCCCTAGCGACTGCTGCAGACAGTGAGGAACTTCTGTGCCCCTTCGGAGTGATGGGAGGGTTCATGCAACCCCAAGGACATGTGCAGGTAACATTTGATTTTTGCCGTCTGTTGACAAATGGAAGGTTTCACAGCTTTTGCTCTGGAGAGACGATTATTGCAGAACTCTTGGGGCAGGCTGTAGAAACCTGCAGTCACACTGAGCCCTCCTCCCTTGATCTTTGTGTATTGTTGCTTGATCAATTGACGTGTGTTTGCTAGTGTATTTACTTATTTTCTAGTGTTAAAAAAGGAGGCACTGAATCCCCTTATTGGTAATTATAAAATAGCAGTTGCAGAATATTTGTGGAAACAAATTTTGCATCCATAGTTCTAGCTTTCCCAAAGAGAAATTTGGGGAGGAAACGTGTGTTTCTGTTCTGTGTGGTTACTACTGTGGAATGTGCTAGCGATGCACAGAAAATATAAGCGAGGGGGATGAGAGGGTGATGCACCAGAGCTGTCTGAAGAATTGGATTCCTTCATCAGAGAATACAAGATGGAGGCTGTAACCACTCCTGTTACTGTTTTTGCACTCTCCTTAGGTGCAGTCCTATCTTTTCAGTTTAATGTGTCTATTGATAGTCCCTACTGATAGAAGATGGAAGGTAACACAGGCTTGCAAATAGTTAAAAAATACATAGCCCAAGCAGATATGGTGAAGAGCTGGATTAAATTTGGTCTGCCCTTTGTACATCTGTCTTACTCATTACAGTAATCCTGTTCCTGTCTCCCTCCCTTTGTGGTGCTTTGAGGGGCTGCAGGAATATCCTTTTTCTTCTATAGCTCCTGCTGTGTCTTACATGAGCATTGCCTTTCCTGTAGAGTCTAGAGGTATATTTTCATCAGAGCATAGAGAATCAAGAGTAGGACAGTACGGGACATAGGAGCAAATTTCTGCTTCTTCAGCCTCTGTTTTTAGTTATTGACAAGCCTTTGACTCTGTAAACATTAAGGTTTCTGCATTAAACTTCTACAAGAAAAAAATTCAGGCCTCTAAAGTTGAATTTAAAATGTTTTCCACAAAGATAGCTTGTTTGCAAATCAGGAGTCTTCTTATAAAGGGTCATTCATGAGATTAATTTCATAAGATTAATTATTTTACTATACGCAGCCTACCTTATTGTAGAACTGTGCTTATTCTTTTTAAAGGTGCTACTAAATATATTGGAGTTTGGGATGAATCCTCAAGAAGCCTTAGATGCAGCCCGGTTTTGCTTGAACTATTCCAAGAAAGGTATGATCTTAATTTATTGCTTACAGAGTAAATTTAGGCCAAGAGTTCCCAATCATAGTACAGGTATAGTAACAGAAGTGATTGTGAGCACCATGCGACCAGCAATTCTCAGCAGCACATGTGCATGTCGTGGAGAACTGGTGGTTCTATACCCAAGTACTCGTCTGCTGTTGCCAGGCCTCATGGTAAAACTAAAGGAGCATTTTGCTTGCTAGAGCATAATCTGAAATAAAACAATTTTTCTGTGAGGTAGAATGGAATCTCATTCTTGTGATAGTCTTTTTTTCCTATATGTATATATGTATATTCATTCCACATAATTCATATGCTGGATTGATCAGCAGCCCTCTTATGAAGTCTGCATATGAGGAGCTCTGTAATGTGTTTGTAATTCAGTGGTTCCATAGGACACATTCTGGTTTTCCTTCAGCCCGTTGCATGCACCCGAGTAGCTCTTGGTTAGCACGGTAGTAAGCCCTGCAACTTCACCTTAGGGCAGAGGATAACTGATAACATCTTGGGAGTTGTTGGAGTGTAATACAAAAAACAATTCCAGCGGTGTTTTGCCTGACAGGCAGATGTTATTTTTGACATGCCCGAAGTTTTCTCAGAGACAGGGCCGGGGGCCGGGGGGGAAGTGTCTCATGACTCAGCTCAGCTAATAGGGAAGGGCTGTGATTTTTGTCCTCACTTTTTGAGGGCGTTTCCTTTTAATGTAATGTTTTTGTAATGTAATGTTTTTGTTTCCTCTGTCTTTGTGCTTGGCGAGTGCAAAGACTGGACTGCTTGTTACCTGCTGCAAAGATACGTAAAAGAAGGAAGCTGTCCTGCTTGCTTTTCTGACTTACCGTGTGGTGGCCCTCTTCCTGGCAGATCTGCCTTTGGGAACTAGCACCTGAACCAAATTCCACTCCCATTGAAGCCTTTGTGGTTTGACTCAGTGGGGATGATGCTTTAATTCAGTTCCTGCTAATTATTGCAGAGTGTATTGTTCTTGACTCAGCTGTTACTGAGCACTCTCTTCTTATGCAGAAGGCAGGTGGCATCTGTCACTTGAAGACGGTATTTCACGAGCTGTTGCAGAAGACTTGAGAGCCAGAGGTCACTGGAGCCGGTGGCCCATCAGTGGGCACAACAGGAGCCTATTTGGTCGTGGCCAGATTATCGCTAAAGGGGACTGGTGGCAATCTTGGGGCTCTTTGTCCTCCAAGCACTTGCAGAATGTCCTGTGGGCAGGATCTGACCCCCGGGAGACGGCTGTGCAATGGGTACTAGGCTGGAATGAACATGTGGGTAATGCTGCAGCATTAATTTTCACATGTAGGTACACTGATGACACAAATATTTAGTTGCAATTATAGTTCAAAAGAATATAAAATTTCTTCTAATTCAGGGACCAAACTGCAGTTCATAGGAATGGCACTACATGTGTGAGTTAGAAGTATCTGGTGGCAGGAGTAGCAGCACTAGAGCACTGTGTGTAGTACAGGTACCATCTGGCAGACAGGCGTTCTGTATATCCATACAGAATACGATCTTGGTTGTATTGTTCTAGTATGTTCCCGTTAAAAAGAGACATGACTGAGAATGAGTGGAAAAAAAACAGGTGTTAAATGTTCATTTTCTTCTGCTTTTCTCCATTAAATGTTGCTCAGAATAAAAAGGATCTTTTGTATTCTGATTTTTGGTGGTAGTTTTTTTTTATTGGTTTTGATTAATATTGTGTTGCTACATTCATATGGCATTTCTGGGGTCTTGATGTGCCTGTCAGAGGAACACCACTGTGAGAGATCTGGCTATATGATTGACAGCTGTTTTAAGAACCATCTTTCAGTAAAAAGATAGTGCACTGAGTGCATATGGTTAAACTAACTTCAGTGTTGTGATTTAATGCTTAATGGAAGGGTGGGAGTACAGTTAAGAAATCATCTTTCAAGGGTCTTGTGCATGTGTCTGATTTGTTCTTATGCTTGCAATGTGTGTTGTCCAATTAGTACTGATCCTGAAAGATTTGCAAGCAAATGTTGTGCAATATCCATCATAAATCTGTCACGATAATATGGAAGATTTGTTAATTTTAAACACTAAACTTCACGTTTGACTGCTAAGCAATCAATACATTGACTGTTCCTAACCAAGCAGTAGCTGTGGGATTATTCAGCAAGAATAATTTTAAGTTTTTTAACTGGCATGAGCTTTTCCAGAGATAAGACTGCATGAACAGTGCACAGATCATATGCTAATGAAACAAAATGGGCAATTGGACTGGTTTTTTTGTTGGTTCTTTTTTTTGTGGGGGGTGTTTTTTTGTTTTGTTTTGTTGTTTTAGCCTACAGATGTAAAATCTTTGATATGATATGTCTTTACTAGATTAGAGGTAAAGAAGCAGACATAAGAGGCTTAATGACTGGCTTTTGCACTACAAGAGCCCAAAGACTTAACAGGGGTACAAACTTTTTTGCTCCAGGGTCATTGACATGTCAGAATTGGATGTCTTTTATTGGTTTTTTGTTTTATTGGTTGTTTTATTGGTTGTTTGTTTTAGGTATATTGCTGCATATGGGGTGGGCCACAAAAGTGGCACACTTACTTTAAGCGTGGAAACAGTCTGTGCAACATGCTGTTCTGTGCAGAGATATGTACGCTAAGATAATGCCAATTTTCTGGTTCGTACCACCACTGCACATAGCATAGAACAGGGTACACGTATAGTACAGTGATGGTAGTGCCTTATGCTTGTGTACCTTTTCCAAAAATACCAAAATTTTATGGAGAGAATACAAATACAGAATGTAAGTCTGTGTAAATATTACCGTCCAGGAGAAACAAACTTCAGTTGGTTGTTTTGCCTAGCCAAGGTTTCACTCCCAGGGCTGTGACAGAAATAGGAATGGATTTTTTCTCCAGTGTCCTACTTCTGTCATAATAACATTGTTGCAAGGAGTAATGAATGTAGGCAATGTCGTGTTTTTTATATGCCACTAAAAAACAGGTTCTTGAAGTGGTTTGTTTGTTTGTTGAATGAGGTTACGGTAGTGCTGCAAGTCCCAGGGCAATAATAATTACTCTTAAATAAGGATTATGGGTTCTTTTGTAGAGAGAAGAAGTTCTGTAGACTCATTTAGTGGCGTCTGTGCCCTTGATTGTAAGCCTTTGGGTGTCCAAGCTGGTTGGTTTAGTATCAAAACTACTTTTGTTGCATCATTGCTGACTGCTTCTTAGGTCAACATTATTACTAATAAATTAAATTTTCCCCGTATGTGTTCATGTGGTAGTTTTGTGTGTTTCTGCATAAAAGTGCGAGCAGCATAGCTCTGCCACTTGCTACAAGCTGGCTTCTGCTGCTGCTGAGATGAGCTTTCTGTCTTAGACTGATGGCAGAGAGAGCAAGCAAGCGCGTGCCTGTGTGTTGTATCTGCAGAAGGGGTGGTTGTTCTTGTGTTCAGTGATCTGTCTCGTTGCAGCAGGTGGTTGCCTCCTCCTCAGGAGCAGATAATTAGTTCATCCAAAGAACTGTCATGTAATTAATAGAGGTAATCTGGAAACTTTCTTCTGGCTGTGGGCAGGGGACCGTGGGCACGTAAGACTGAAGGGGAGCAGTTTCCTACTGTGACTGTCTGGGTGGGGTCTGGTGGTGGATGCGCACCTGCGGGGTGGAGCGGCTGAGGACAGTCACAGCTACAGCACTGTGCTTTTGTGGACTATGGCTGGGAAGCATGAGCAGTGCGTCCCAGGGACACTAAGAAATGGATGGTAGACATGGACGGGTGTTTCTCCACTTGATTAAAGGGAAGTTGTGGGTGGACGCCTGTTCCTAAGGGCACAGGGAGTTCTGTCCTGAACAACTGGCCAAGGTGCTTCCCTTAGCTCACAGGTAACTGCATATTCATCATGCTTTCCCAGCAGTTGTCTCAACTAGCACGTGCCCGTAGAAGCAGTAACTTACCAAACAGTAACAGAACAAATGAGAATAGCTTATAAGGAGATTCACGTGCGGAATCATAAACTGTGTCAGTACACATGCATTGTTTTGCTCAGTTTTTCCAAGTTCATCTGTGCAGTACATGCTGTTATTTTCCAGACATTCAGAACCTGGCTGAACATGGTCCTGGGCAACCTGCTGTAGCTGACCCTGCTTGAGCAGGGGGTGGGAACAGATGAGCTCCAGAGGTGCCTTCCAGCCTCAGCCATGCTGTGATTCTGCCTCACCTTCAGACGCCATCCGGTTACCACATCCCGCCAGTGCTTCCACAAGAGGTACTGTGCCTCCATTAGCTCTTTCCTAATGGTGGGCGGGACCAGAAGCTTTACAAGAAAGTGCAATAAGAGCTCTAGTAAGAAAATCTCTAGTTAGAAATTGCAGACTAGGATATTCAAAGGGCAGTGGTATTTGTAAACACAGTTGATTAGCATCTGGCTAGTTTTTATGATGTAAGAAATTTTTATTTGCTTCAAAGTTTTTCTGTTTTAATTGTTTTTAAGATAATTGGAAGGAGTTCATCTGTCGTGTGACTGTTTCAATTCTGTCTCTTGGTGACTATTGTATCTTTTTTCAGGCAAGGTCTAGGGATTGCTGTAAGGCTGTGTAAAGCAGCAGGACTGACCATTTGGAGTGTTAGAAGAAACTTACTTTTGAAAAGAAGCACATGGTGCTTTTCAGGAAAGGAAGACATCTTTCTATCTTCCCGGCGTCTTAAATTTAAGCCAGGGGATTGCTTAAACTTCGTCAGAAAATGGTGATGGTGGAAGCATCTGTTAAAAATATTTTATTCCTTGTCTGGATATAAGGAATGAAAAACTCTTGGTAGGGGGAGCAGTGATAAAATACTAAAAAGATGAGCTACAGTCAGTTTTGGGAGGATTAGCAGGATCAACACTGGGGATTTAGGATACTTAGACCATAAAATCTCATTTCCATGAAAGGGACAGCAGCCAGTCTGTGTCCCATCCATGTGCGAAAGAGCTAAGGGCGGAGGGTCCTGTGGCTTCCTCGGAGCACAAGAGCCTTACAGTGTGCCTGTGCGACACGCTCAAATACCGCAGCCTGTCAAGCGTTCAGCTGGGGAAGCTGAGCCCAGTGTGTGTGACCTTGTTCTTGACATCATGCTGACTCTGCAATGGCAGGTCTGGGTGACCACTTCTGTATTTATTTTGCTGGGGGTTTTTTTGGTCTGTGATCATACTTAATTTTCTTTTTAATAGGAGGCATGGGTGTTGGCAGCATTACTGTGTGCATTAAAATATACTGGTGGAGTCCAGAGATCCCCTTTCATGGTACTTTTCTTTGCTCTGACTTTTAGGACTCAGTTTCTTCTGTTAATTCTGACTCATCACTTATGCGAGTCTTGATTAGAGCAGAGGTGCTAGATGTGGTTGTGGTTGGAGGAGCAGGTGCAGAAGGCTGGAGAATGTACAGCTTTTCAAAGCCTGGATGTAAAGAGAGCTCTTCCGATATTTATGAGATGTCTTACTCTTTGGCATCAGGAAACACCAGTCTCTTTCTAACATCTCTATTTTGTGAAAGAAGCAGGCTTCCCCACTCCCGTTGTGATACAAGAGTCAAAGCAGCAATGACTAGTAAGATTTTTTTTTGTTTATTTATTTTAATAGAGGAGATGCAGGATCCTGGGCCCCATGTGAAATTAGGCTTGTTTCTAGGTACTTCATCAGTTGGACAAAGCACCTAATTTTAGCCACAGTTCTCTGGAATGAAGGGTCAGTGTCCTGCCCCACCTAGCACCGTGTTCTGCTGACAGACTTCATCCTGCAGAGGTGAGGAGTCAGGGATGAAGGCAGTTGCTGTAATTGTTTGTAAACCGGTCCTTCTCCCAGGAAAGGTTTTGGAAGTCTTTCACAGTGTTGTACCTTACAATGTGCTAGGAGGATTGCTTCACTGTCAAGCAAGTCCAGGACTGCTGGGAGCCAGAGGATGCTTCCCTGCACCCTTTGCACGCCCCGCACTTCCTGTACCACACTGCAGTAGGTGCTTCTCAGCCAAAGCTGAAGCTTAGACCGTCAGTCTAAAGTTAGGCTTTAGCCTAGAATTAGGCTTTTATTATTGTCTCTGTTAACGCTGGATGATTGATTGCCTTTTAATGTGTGTTCGTTCTTCAGAGCAGACATCAGAGCTACAGGAATAGTCCTGTAAGAGAGAAATGGTGGTTTCCTGTAGGGATTTGGGAAGTACCTGTGAATGAGTAAAGAATTGTCTTACCGTTGTAAGCTCAAATGTTGCAGTCCAGGCACAGAAGACTCAAGAACTGATTTTGCTTTTGCTTACCGGTTAGTTTACTACTAAACTCTGCCGTCTCACAGTAGTGGGCCATGTCGTGAGCTGCGGTGTGGGCCCTGCTCTTCCTCTGGTCACTGAGAAGCTCGTGCTTGGCTCCTGCCTGCATGCGGGTCAGTTTCATCATTTGAAACTCCACTTGCCGTCACACTCCATTCCAAAAATGTACTGCTGCTCGTTCCCGAGCAGTAAATTTGCAAGGCAAAGGGAACCAGGCATTGAGAGGTGAACAAGCACAAGACTTTTGTAACCTACATGGTTATTCAGGACAGAGATCTAAACTATTATTTTAGTATTTTGTGGGGGGCGATTGGGTCTTCGTTTGTTTGTTTTGTATTTTTTTACAGAATAAGGGAATATTTCTCTGTATCACATCTGTTAACAAAATTAAGTGTTGTGTATAACTAGTTAGGGAAAGCAGAAGAAATGATTGGTTGGCCATCTAATCAAATGCTTGATTTTTCCCTCAAAGAGAATAGGAGCCTTGGTTTTGACCAGCCTGTTAATGGCTTCAGGGAATAGTATTCAAACACCAAAACTCTTCAGAGCATTAGGGCTTTTCAGGATATCTCACTCTTAATTCCTTTGTCTGGAAAAATCAGTTGACAACAAAATTCATTTTAAATATAAGTAGTTCTTGATAATGTGAAATTTTACCTCTGATCCAATGTTTAGAAACCAATTATGCAGGCTATAAATAGAACAGATTTTAAATCTTCTTTCCAGAGGCCGTATGTATGTTTTTGTTTTGTTTTAAGCATAACACAATGAAGGGAGTTTTCAGTTGAGGAGCCATCTCCTTCTGCAGAGGAAATATGCAGGATGATGTTTATGCTTGGTTTATAGTCATCAAAGGTGAAGTACACAATAACGTTAAGCTTGTGTTTCTACAATCAGAGGATATTTCTCATAATGAAGGAAGTCTCCAAGGCCAACAGCTACAATACCCGGAGAGGTTACATCACAAATCCACATCTGTGTAGGACTGCTCTTTTTTTTTTTTCTTTAAACTTCGGTGTTGCTCACATCACTTCCCAGAATATCCTGCTGAAGTCCAGCATGTAAATCCAGTTACATGAGTAAAGTAAGCAGAATTTGATTTATAATTACACTGATTTACAAGGCTCAAGTTTACAATGTGATTTTAGCTATTAAGGAAGAAACAGAAACCCCAGATGAGTACTCTCCCCCCAAATAATTGAAAGAGTTAAAGTCTTACTACAGACCTCTAATATCCTGTCCATTTCCAAACTCACTTTGTCCAGCTACTTTCTTTACAATGAGAATTGTATTATATTGTGGTGATGGCAGCAGCAATTTCTTCTGAATCTCCTCTGGGCTTGTGCATTCCTCAGTCATCTTCTGTTATCTGGTAGTAGTAGGCACAGCAACACACGCCCCTGGGTTGAGCTGCATGTATATGCAGAAGGAAGCTTTTGGCTATTTCAGCAACGTTTGCTTAAGGGAAAAGGGAGCAGGCTAGACTTTATTTTTCCAGGTCACTTTGTGTCACCATTTGTTACACAAATTAACCTTACTGGTGTATGTACCACAATTTGAGAACCCCTGATATAGCATACTTTTCTCTCTGTTTCACATTTTTTCTTTTTTTTTGTTTTTCTATACTTGAATTTTCATTAGAAAAACTGTATTTTATGTTCCCCTTTTGTGGCACTAAGTATTTTCCACCCATATTTGCTTGGTTTAGCTTTAGATTAGCAGCTGTTAATCTAAATTCAGCTTGTCTTGCAATGGCAAGAACAAAGACACTCCTTAAAAGCATACCTGCCCATTTTGTTTGTGTTTTCTAGCCTCCTGATGAGGTTTGCTCATATTCTATTAACTGAATAGCAAAGCGAGAGGTTGTTCTACATACTCCTCATTGCTGTAGACCTTACTGTGTTTACGCGTACTAAGAATCTGACTCAATACAATTGAGTCAGCTGAGTCTTTCCCTGTCTTCAGGTTGTTCTGAATCAGTCTATAAACTTAAATGTCAAAACTGTTTCTAACAAAGAGAACAAAACCTTTTTCTTTTAATTCCTAAAAACTTGTGTTGTGGTTTAAACTTGTTGTTCATGTCTAGTCATGTTCACCAGTCATCGTTCCAAGCATCATATATTAAAGCGAAATAAATTACCCTACCATTCAATATTTCCTTGACTGAGCTTGGCTTGTCAACAATTATTTCATTTAAAACGGGCGGTGGCATTCTGCCGTGCTTGCTCCCTCCTTCAGCATTTGGGGATGATAGTCATGAAGACATGTAAACGTCATCCGGGTGGCTAGGTAACCCTGAGTATTTAAGCAGGTGTGACTGAAGACTGATCTTCTTTTTGATTGAAACAGATATGAGATAGGCTGGATTGGGCTAGTGAAAGAAGGATTTGTAAAGCTCAAGACATGTGTTTTGGAAGGTGTGCTAGGTGTGTTGGGTACAAGTTGCTCATCCTTGCCTTGCTCAGCATTGTGGCCAACATTTTACTTTATTTTCCCAATGGTGAAACAAGATTTGCTTCAGAGCATCATCTCAGCAAATATGTGGAATGCCTTCATGGCATTCTAGGTGGAGGTTTTTTGGTAAGTAATGAGCTAGTAGTTTCTTTCTAGTTTATTTTGGAGCTATTTGGTATTACTCTTGCTTTACTGGTTACGTTAATTTCTTGATTGAATACCTTGTCAGCAGCAATCTCTATGGCTTTGGAGTTGTATCAAAAGAAAATAACTATACTGTGCTGTATATATTATTAGTTACTGTTAGTTATCACATCTGCAACATTGTGTAGCTTATAGCTGAGAAAACCATAGAGTCTGTATTGTAGAACCAAAATGCAAGATTGGATTCCGGCCCTTCAGTGGGACACTAGTCATTTACAGGGTCTAGTCTTACTTTTTTTCCTGTTATTGAGCTATTATCCTATTAATGTTATATTAATGTGCACAGATTAGTAGTATTCAGTTATAATTCCTTGATGCGTATTATCTGAGATACTGAAAGGCAATAGTTATTGCTCTGTCCTAGCTGTTTATTCTGAGGAATTGAGTAACAGTTATTAAAGTTTTGTATTACAGTAATAACAAAGGATGAATAATTGAGCATTTT
Source organism: Casuarius casuarius (assembly GCA_003342895.1). Classification (NCBI taxonomy): domain Eukaryota; kingdom Metazoa; phylum Chordata; class Aves; order Casuariiformes; family Casuariidae; genus Casuarius; species Casuarius casuarius. The sequence continues at coordinate 7,114,207 of PTFA01000026.1, forward strand.
TGTTATAGGTGCTGTTAATCTGGAGTAATTATGGTCTACCTTTTTAATTTTGTGGACCACACTATAGCATATTTAAGTTTTCTGCTGGTAGGCTTCCTTTTTTTTTTGCTTTTAACAGTCTTCCTAGAAATAGGCTACAGATCTCAAGGTGTCTGCAAAGCCCAGGTTGAAAACCACTGCATGATAAGGCCCTCTGTCTCACGGGGTGTGCTTATGGCTATGTACAGCCCCATGGGAGGTTAGACTGAGATTTGCAAAGATTGAGCTTTACACACAGCATAGTTCATGTGAAATCAATGAAGCTGCTTCTGGAGCACACTGTAGCACACTGTAGTGCAACCTCTTCTGGACCTGCAGAATTGGGGCGCAGAGATAGGTTTGGATAAGGGCTGACAAGTACGTGATTCTGTTCACCTGGATGGTTTTTATTTTAATATTGTGTGAAGTAAATCTGAGCCATTCACAAATAACACTTTCTTCTTTCTTTATGGTTTTGTGAGGTATTCTTGGGTGATAACTGTATAGTACTTTTTAAGTGCAAACTAGTATTAAGCCCTATTACTGCTGGCAGGGGGATACTCTATTTAATCAGCTCTGTTGTGTTTGCTGCTGCTTCTTGATTTTATGCTAAAAGTTCTGGAGTGTGGGAGTTTTATTTGCCATTTCTGGCACAGGAAGCTTAGTGGACATGAAAACCTAGAAGAAGCTAAATGTCTGAAATTAGGTGCTTGCCTGAATTGGGCAAAATATTCCCATACTTTTTACTACAGTCAGACTGGTTTGTCACACAGACAGTCATCACTGCTCCTCAGTAACTAACATGTTTGTAGTCATCTTATTTTTGTAAGAAAATTATCAGTTTTATAGTCTTTTTCTTGACAGAAACACTGTTTTTGCAAAGCATTTTATTTTCAGGATACAGCCCTTAGTGTGAACAAGAACTTTTAAAGCTGAAACTTCTCAAATTGCAGCAGAACCACAGCATGCTCTGTATGGACCTAGTCTTGCTCTGAGTGTTGTGTAAACACAAAGCACAAACGGGAATATGCCTGTGCTGATGATACCGAGATCAGTGGGGAGATGCCTGTTGTGTTAAACAGAGCTCCCCCTCCCACCCGCTCCCCAGAAGCAGTCTAAATGAACGCAAGACGAGGACTGTGTTTGCTCTGCCCTGTCTGTGCAACCAAATAGATCCCGGAGTGGTGCGCTTTGTTTGCTCTGTACCCAGGTTCTCATTCCAGCCGCCGTGTTCATTGGGCTGCACGACGACTGCTGTGGGTGCGTCGGCCATGGGGACTGCGGGAAAGGTTGTGTGGTGAGTGAGCCGCTACTGTCCGGTCCCGGGTAGTCCCAGAGCCAGGGCGACAGCCGTGTTGAAAGCTCGTGCCTGTGTTTGCTGTGCAGATGCTGTCCTCGGTTCTGGCAGCCATCGTTGGGATCCTTGGTTCTGGCTACTGTATCATCATTTCAGCTCTGGGCTTATCCCAGGGACCGTACTGCTTCACTACTGTAGAAAGAAACTGGATCTATCCTTTCACTGAATCCTCGGGAGGGTAAGTAGTGTTCATGGCCATGTTTTCTCTTTTGATATGTGCACATGGGCTTTATTCCAGTACCTTCCAGCAATTTCCAGTAACCTAGACCAAGATCCATTCTTAATTTTATGCTTCTCTTTCACATGGGGTCAGAGTTACCCACACTCCTATAGTTTAAAACCAAAGCAGTTTAAACCCTCTGTTTTACAAAAAGTCATCAGAACATGCTGATCAGTCACAATACGAAGTTTCAGATTCTGGAAGACTTATGGAAAGGTGTTCTTAATACATCATGGAAATAGCTGAGGGATGTTTTTAATTAATGCTAACATTGTCTGTAGTATCTCAAAGAGGAGGAGGTTACCTGATTTATTTACCTGTATATATGGACCTATATACCAAATGCTGTTCGTGGCCATGAATATGAACATTTTTAACGTTAAGTATAAGGCTTTTAGGACTTTATGAGGGGTTTACAAACTATAAGTAGAGGTTGTTATAAAACATGGCTTACCACTGTCATAAGCTGTTTTGTGAGGCCTGCTTTTGAATTTGCTTTGTTTCAGTGCAGACTGGCATAATACCACCGTTAGTGACAGTGGTATAGAATCTACGTAAATGAAACTAGAAAAGGTTTATAAGAATCTCTTTCTTTCATATAGTGTGCAAAGGGCCAGAGCCTCTTAATTATCCATAATTAGGGTTCTCTAGCAAACCAAGCCTATGAAGTTGAGTCGTAGGCTATTCCTCATTAATCCCCATAAATCCTATAGGTGAAGAGGATCTGGTTTGGATCATGACGTGCTCTTACAGTGTCTATGTGGTTGGCAACCTCTTGAGGCTGTTTCTACTCACAGTTTATGGCTGATGCATGGCTAGAGATGGTTTTGAGTAGGAAGCCACATCAAGATTCTTTGCAAGGGAGATTTTGAATTTTACATTTCAGCTACATCTCTTTTGAGAGGGAGCATTCTTTTCTTTGTAGTTTTTTTATTTTCACTGCTACTGAATAGAGAAGAGCTGTGTTAACTCCTTGCTGAAGGCTCATCAGTGCTTATGACCTGACAACATGGGTGAGGAGCAGCTACAGGAATCTACTGCAGTGCTCTACTGAATTTAGCCTGTGTTTGGTTATTTCAGATTATGCATGTGAGTGCCCAAAGGCAGCAGCACAAGGCATCAAGAGAGGAGGTAGCCCGTTTGCTTTGGATCAGTAATTGCTGTCTTTAGAAGGAAGGCCCAATCTTGAAAGGCTCTGTGCTTGTTTTGAGAAGTGGTTTGCTCTTTCAGCTTTTCTGAGTTTGTGTCTCATTTAGTCAAAAACAGAAAATTCTGCCTTTATAGCTTAGATATTTTTTTTAAGAAATTAAGACTTAAAAAAATTATGCTTGATAATTCAACATGTTCTTAAACAGGACAGGCTTTGCATGGAATTGCATTTTCTATTCCCACTTAGAGCAATTATCCTCAATGCAGTTACAGTCTAGATGTAGTTTGGTTCTAGTGTACATTAAGCACCCCATTAGCTATGCACTTCTCTCTCTCTCAATTTTAATATACTTTTAATTGATATGAACAGGTACTTGCTTGAGTATAACAAGTGGTCTCATTGTCAAGAACCGCGAAACATCGTACAGTGGAATGTCACCCTCTTTTCCATTCTGCTTGTCTTGGGAGGAATAGAGTTCATTCTGTGCTCCATACAGATAATCAATGGCATTCTTGGAGGAATATGTGGGCTGTGCTGCAGTCACGAGGAGGTAAGTCCTTTCTTCAGGTAGTTATAGCTATGCTTCTCGGATGGTGAACATGAAACACTATGTTGCAGTGGTGCTACAGCAGAGTCTTACTCAGCAGCTATTTCTTAGGCATTCTTAAGCACCAGTTCAGTGTGCGACTTTGTATAGCCTTACTGTGTTCAGCATTTTCCTGCAGAATTTGACCACATACTTTTAGCTGTCTGTAGTGAAGTTATTCTGCATGGAAGCAGGAGGGTTTTTTTCCCCCTATGGCAAATGTGGTCATCAGCATTATATAAGTGATACATTTTTCAGTTATAATTATATCTCCTGGTGATGGTATTCTTTGCCATAGCCTGAACCATTGTTGCGTAGTGTGATGCAGTTTTGTGGTAGGCTGCTTGTTCTAGCTGTATTGCTTTAGCTTCATATTTTGCTTACAGCAGCTGATAGGCTAGTGAGAATTTGCCCTGTTAATGAAAACTGCAGCATTCTGGCTTTGTTTAGTAAAACTAGGATAAGAGAAGGAATTAAGTAACATATTAGTAACAAAACCTGCAGGCAGATCTGCTGAAGTATTATCTCTTTTTGGACTGGGGAAGGGGAATTTACTCCAAATTTCTTTAGAGCCTTGTTAAACAGTTTGAGCCTGTTGCCAGAATCAGTATCACAGTGGTAGTGTTGGAGCTGTAAAGGCGTATGGCATAAAACAGGTACGATTTATATCACAGAGATTACAGCTGAGAATGTTTCGCATTTTCAATTGTTACAGTTGAACATTATGGCTCTTTCAAAGCTATTACTGTCTTCTCCCTCCTGTCCTCTATGCTGTATGCAGTATACAAGAAGCATGGTATGGCTATGTAAATGTGGTCAGGTTAATTTTAGGTCTTACAGTTGGACATATTAGCATTCTTTCCCTTACTATTTCTTTCTTTTATTTCCCCCCACAGACATACGTTTGCTAGGAAACCTGAAAGTGGGTTGAAGTTGGTGCATTTGTGATGCGTTGAGTATCCTGGGGTTTTTTGTTTGTTTAGTGTTGGGGGGGGTGTTTTTTGTAATATTGCATGCAAACTAGAAAGCAAGTTGTTTGTTTTCGGACTGTGCTGTCACCATCAACTTAACTGACCTGGTACCAGCCTCTGCTGTTGGAATTGTGCACAGACTTTTCACTGCATCTAAAGGCGAAATGAATCCTGAATTTCTTTGGTTCATTTCACCTTAATACAGACAACTGACTGAACATGTGTGTCAATATAGGTACTGGCTTTTTTCTCTGCTGACACAGCAGCTCTGTGCTGTATGCTGCTTTCCCAACAAAGTCGTACTTTAATTCTCATGGTGGATTGAAGAGAAAACTAATCTAGTCTGACCTGGAAATAAATGAATACTCACCTGGAGCAAAACCAAAGCAGCAGTATAAAATATGCATGAGCAAGGGCAGGTTCATGTACTTCTCCTTTTCAGGTGAGACCTGGAAAAAAATTGCAATCAAATAAAATGTGGATTGTTCAGAACTTTTCCTGTGTTTAACAAATAAAGATTTGTTTTAAAAATACCCAGCAGGTGTCAGTGCTTCTTTTCCTGCCTGTATATTAATGCTGAAACTCTTTTTTCCTGGTTCGAGAGGAAAGGACGCTGGTGATTTGAGAACGTGGATTTAAAGCAGCTTTTCTGCATAGGTAGAGACTCAGTCCTGGGTCCGGGCTGGCTGTTGCTTGCTGATGGCCGTGCCAAGGAAGGGAAGGAAGCTCCTGCACGGTGGGACCGCGGCCCTGTGGCCCTTCGCTGCTGCTGTCCACGGAGCGCTCGCTTCCTGCCCCTTAGAGTCCCGAGACAGAGAGCGCTGTGTCCGGGTCCCTGCTTTTTACCTCCCTCAGCTGGGTGGCAGTGTTCAGAAAATGGAAGTGAAAATGCAGGCCAGCAGTGATAGCGTAATCTAATCTGAAATAGTGAACTTCAGCAGTAGGCAGCCTGCAGACAGCATTCTTGTAAGATCCTGAGCAAGAACCTCTGAAGTTTAGTTTGTAGCCTGTTAGAGAGGATGTTTTATCACAAGGTAAAGTTAATCTGAAGAATGTGTTGCTGGCAAGGTTGGTATGCTCCTGGCAATGGCATTTTGCAAGTGAAAATGCCAATAGTATTTTACAAGTGAAAAACAATGTGAGATGCCACTTATTTCAAAGAAAGAAATGCAGGCTCATTTTAGAATCTAACAGCTAATGCTTTCTTCAAAAAACAGGCAAGTTAGTTTCTGTTTAGAGGAAAAAGAATCACCAACAGGTATAGTGCATACTTAATACTACTTGTAACTAGGAGGATGGTCTTTAAAGGTAGACAGAAATTTGAGGGGGAACTCAGGTTGTTCTCATAGCCAAGTCTGCACAGTACAAATACATATTTGCAAAAAAGAAATTAACTGTGTAACCTTGAAATTGCACACACAAGTCCACCGCAGCGTAAGAACTCGCAGGTAGAAAGAGTCTCTATTTAGACTCTAGATAAGTGCTTCTTGCAATACCATTTATTCATACATAGAATAAATTCAAGACGCTCTTTATTACAGTTGCTGTTTGTTGTATTTGTTCTGTTACAGGAGGGAAAGGAACACGCACACAGGTAGTTCCTTGCTGCTGTGCAGTACAGTGGCTTTATAGGTGAAGCAGCACTGTTTGAAAGAGGGCCTGAAAGGTGAAATTAAGTGTTGAGTGATGGGGAGGAGGAAGGGGAAAGTAGGGTCTTGATGGAACAGGATATAGTTCCCACATGACTTAAAGAGGTTTTGCCTTTATGCTTGCATGGTTGTGACATCTGTTTCTGATACACATGAACTAATCAGAGAACTGAATCGGTATTGGGAATGCCAATGGGCAAAATGATTAGGCTAGGGTTTAGAATTAAAACTCTAGCTCAGCTCTGTATAGCACTAATGCATAGCATTACTGTTCAGTCACTGTTTTTTGTCATCTTTTGAAATACTCCAAATGAAGTCATTCAGTGCTTAATGCATAAGACAGTGTTTTGGGAGTTTTACCAGTTAAATCCTAGAGAACCAATTGTTTTAGGTAAAATCCAGTTCAGGTAGCAGAGAAGTCATTCACCCAGAATAAACAGTGGTTTATGGTAATGGGCTCAGCGTCAGCTCGTGGATATTTACAGGAAAAGGAAAGTGGTTCTTGCAACATTTAGTAATGAGAAACTGGAGCTGGGGCTTGCCAGGTTTGCCTAATACTTAATATAAAATTGTTGCTTCATATTCTGGCAGTCAGCATGTCATCAACAAAACACAACTTGATTTGGTATTTGCAGAGCTCAGTTTAAATAAAAAATAAGTCACACTGTGTACTGTTGTACTGCAGAGTGAACTCTGTGTCAGGTGTCATTTTTCAAGTAGATTTCTTCTAATCAAAACAGATTGCAATGGAAAGTAGCAGCAAATTGGATTATAAGGTAACCTCACTAGTAGTTTTCGCCTTTGCTTTTTTAAAAATGAAAGAGTTTGGCCTACTAAGTAGCTTCTGAATTTTGTAATAAAAGTGAGTCCTGGGGATGTGACGTGCCTGCTTTTAACTCAGCCATTTTTTCTCTGATCTGTAAGACGGTGTTGATAGCATGACTTCAGTCCATGCCTGTGAGTCTGCAAAGGAAGGCTTGTTACTAATTTCAGTTAGAAGGAGGCCTAAAAACAGTGCTTATGGTGATCAGGGAGTAAAACAGGAAATATGGGAAGTAGTAAGGTCCTCAGAGTAAAGTCTGAGGACTTTAAAATGAAGCATCTTAGAAGAAGAAGCAGAGAGGGAAGCAAAGAAAGGGAGAGTCACAGCAGAGAATGGATGGAAAAAGTGGTGTAGCTGTGGTGAAGTGTAGTACCATCATGCCCATTTCCTTGGGTGACCTCACTGAAAGCAGTAGGAAAGAGCTCAGTATAACATGATCCCAACAGAGCTAGTGCAGCTTTAAAGAGATCATGAGAGAAGCCTGATGTGTGCAGGGCCTAAAACAGCTTGTGAGGAAACAAAAGGAAAATATGTCATGACATCATTGCTTCTAAAATCAGTTTTCTCCCTTTTGATAGAGCACAAAGTTTTTGTTCTCTGACCTAGACTTTCCTATTGAGTAAACCATATACTCAATGTTGAGTTACTTCTCTGATGACTCATGTGGGCAAGGAAAGGCAGCCTTGGTCATGCTGCAAGCATTCAAACAGCTCTGGCTCTGTTTCACAGGGATGGATGTTTACTTGCTTTGAGTCGTCAGAATGATGACAGATGAAACTGGGGAAGGTGTCTGACTTTGTCTTTGCACGGTTCAAAAAGCCAGGAATTTCAAAAAGCAGCCAGACCTTTCTTTGTGTATAAGAAGTCACAGGTACTTAGGTCAAATCTGTGGCTGTACATCCTCAGCTGTAAGAGCGCAGAATAAAACAGCCAGAGAAATACAGGATTTAATTTAGAAAACAGTTCACTGGATAATGCAGCTAGAAAGAGTTGAAGTGTGAAAACAATTCTGCCTGGGAGTTTGTCTGACGTTACTGGGATCCCTGGTGCGTGACTGAGACTCAGCCTGGTGCTCCTGCGTGGGGCTGCCCCGTGCTCGCCCCAAGTGCTGGTTTCCAGCGAAGCTCTGACACGCGGTGCCGTGTTGAAGTATTTCCGCTTTCTTCTTTCAGCTTCTTTGTGGCTACAGAGTGTCAGCAGTAATAGCTATCACCCTTGGGCCAGCATCTGCCAAGCTTTGGTATAATCCTGTTGTGTGAGACGTGTAGCCCTTCTGTAAAGACACTTAACGTATTTATCATTTGACAGACCCCTTCCCCGTCTAATGTAGCAAAAAACTGAGATGTAGTAAGGCTGAGTATTCTGCCTCATGTCACAGAATATTTGCATAATAATCCGTGTTCTCAGGAAGAGTATGTTTCCAAGCAGTCTCTAGGAAATGAGAAATGCCAGATACGTATGAGGTGATGGTGCTGTAACCCAGTTTGAAGTTCCTTCCTGAGTCTCACGTCTAGACGTACTTCATTTGGAAGATCGCTGGGGAGTTAGTTAGCTTTTAGAAGGGAAGCTGCTACTTAAAGACATACGCTCAGAAAGGACAAAGACGTTAGACAGCAATATTTGTCTATTGTTCTGTTAACAGTTAAGCACTTCTTTAGCCTTGGAATCATACCCCAGTCACCAGGCTCCTGTGAATATGAAGTGACTGAATCAAACTAAGGCAGTCAAAACGCTTTTCATAATTAAAAACCTTGTAACTTTTTGTTAGCTTAGAAGAGCAAAACTTCTAAAGTTTTTGAGAGATGGGATTAGAGACATGTGGAAACTGCCTGAATTGTCTGCTGATCCCTCTCGCACTTTGGAGTATTGTTGTTAACATCCTATTATACTTCCCTAATGGGAAGACTTCATATGCTGCCAGTTACCAGCTTCCTAACTACGTGTGGTATTTTGAAGGGATCTGTTTCTCAGGTGTGATGGTAAGTGTTGGTTCTGTGGGGTTTTTTATTGAATTGCATTCTACTGCAAATAATCTTGGGTTATTGTGCAGCAAGGTATAATTTTGCCAGTTGGGCTTTTAAAGGGAATATGGATTATTTTGTCAAAAACACTGCAAGCTATTTAGTTTTATATATGTAATTCTTCTGCTGGCTTTTTGTTTATGTTTAAGTTGCACTTTTATTATTGATTCAGGTACTATTTTGGTTTAGTCTTCTGTGGCATTTGAATTAAAGCTCTTTTAGCAAAACAAAACAAAACCTAGAAAACCTCTCAGAACTGTTTGGATCTGTTTAAGAGCTGTATACAGTCTTCTAGAAGACTGGATACAGTTCACAGTACATCAAGATCTACATCAAGTGCCACGGTTGGGCTAAATACAAAAGGTTGTCTGTTACTGTGACTGACATGGTAAGATTTTTCGCATTGCATTTGCAATAGGCTCATTTGCATCAACAAACTGAGTTCTGTACTGCTCACGTTGTTCACTATATACACAAAGAACTGGAGCCTTCGGGACAGAAAGCAGTAATGTCACACAAGTGCATACAAGCAATCAGTGTCTGAAGATGGCTAATGTGCATGAGTGAGATGTTTTTATGAAGGTACTGAACAGGGAGAGATATTAAAACATGAGACCTTCTTTTGAAATTGTATATTCTTCCTAGAGCAGTAGAAGACCTAGAGCAAGAAAATGCTATCAGGCAGAGACTTCAAAGGAAAAAGCATAGTTGAAAATTTGGAAAAGGTTAACAGCAAAAGTAAGAATTGTATTCTGACACATTTTTAGCTTCAGGATCATTACCCATGTATTAACAACTTTTAAATCAACCTGTTACAAACAGGGCAACAGCAGGTGAGAGAATAGTGCTGTGCCTTCACCGGCATTTTCTGCTAGAGCTCATCCCAGTGGTGAAAGCTCTAATGTCAGCAAAGCTCCTGGTGGCTGATGGCATTTTAACTAGTTCCAAACAATAGGTTACGTAAAATGCTGGTATTACTGGTACCGTTATTTTTGAGTTAGTTCTTAATCTTTTTTCATGTATTTTGCTCTTAACCTCCAGCCTTCATAAGTCACAAATCCAGGGCCATCTCCTTCCTTTCTCCAGTTTCAGAAACGTTCCCTTTTCTTTTGTCCCCATTCAGTCCAATACCTCTCTGAGTGACAATTTGTGAATTCAGTATTCTGAGAAAAATGGTATGGATACTTGGCAGAGAAAACATGAAAGTGTAGGTGAATTAAAATGAAAGCTTGTGCTACTTAGTTTTGCTAGGATCGCTGTGTTGGTAGGGAGGCGATGCCATGATCATGTAACTGCAGAAAAGCTGACACAGAACCAATACGGTTATATTAATAAAAACACCCTTCCTTTCGTTGGTAGTGATTCTTTTACTTGTGAGCTTGGTTTTACTCTTTAAGCTTTACCACTACAGCTGCATCCATGCTAGGAACATTTTGCTGTGATAGGAGACACTGTACTCAAGAGTAGAGTGATGGACAAATAGACACAGCCCAGGTCCACGGTTTGCCTTCAGTATGGGTGTTTTCCTAGTGAGCTGCTGTAAAAATCTCAACACAGCACAACAGATGCAATTCCTACCTTGCATAGGCCGGAGAGAATTTGGCTAAGTATCTGTAGTCCTCTCGCTCACCTTATAATGTCCCCTTACAGATCCTTCTGTTAGCGGTAATTCTAATAACACTGGAGAGTAACTTGTTCTATCGGTGCTGCCAGAGTGAGAGCTGTAACAAAACCTACAGGGTGAGTCTTTCTGTTGTTTTTGTATATCTCCATCATTTGTTCTGAGTGCCTTCCTGCTCCTGTGTTTCAAGTACAGCCTTTCGCCCTCTCCTCTGCTTTGTTTCTGCTGCTTTTCACGGAGAAGGATTCTAACTCAGGTTGAGAGGTCATGGAAAGTGTAGCTTCTTCCTTCTGATGCATAGGCAAGTTAAAGGAAAAATAAACACAAAAATCCTGGTAAGATAATATAAGAACATAAAAGATCTGAGAGTTTTCATCTGATGCCCCAACTAAATAGCTTCATCACCTTGCTTGTATCATTTGGAAGTTATTTTATCCAGTTACAACTCAGTATACACTATCTGGGATGCAAGCATGTTTAATGCATGTTCTTCCAGCATTCTGGGATACAACTTGGCAAAAATACAAGTTAAAAAAAAAAATCTCAAAACAATATATAATGGAGAGTTGTGAAGCTATATTCAAACCTGTCTTAATTTTTATTCTGTAAGTGCATGCTTACAGTTCTTTACTTGGTATTTTTCTTTATGAATTTTGAAGATTGGGACAACCACATGTGAAATTCAGCCCTGAGGAAGTAGCTGGTGAATGACTTTATTTGCTTTGGAGACTGTCCCCATGCTGTAATATTTTTCTCTTTTCACTTCAGAGTTTTATTTCAATTGTGCTAGCCCTGCTTGGAATTGCTTTCTCCGGGTACAATTGCATCATTTCTGCCTTGGGGTTGATCCAAGGCCCCTTCTGCAATTCATCAACAGGATGGGATTATATCTTCAAAGACACTGCTGGAGGGTAAGAAGCATCTGCGTAACTCTGCTGAAAGAAACTGTATATCGAAACAAAAGCCAGAAAAATTCTCTCAGAACTTTACACAAAATGGTAGTCTCTTGAACACATGACCTGTATTGTGAGAGTGAAGTTTTTCAACTCCTTGAATGAGCACCAGAATCGTCAAAGGTGTTTACGTCCTCACAAGGAAAGCGTAAACCTCTTTGTACTGCTCAAACCCGGAGGTCCGTCTAGCCAAGTGTCCTTTATCGGACAGTGCTCACGATCACATGCCTCGTGAAGAATATAACTTTAGAGGGAGTGTAGATGGATACTTCCTCAGAATGTATTCTCAGATTCCTCAAGTTTTTGGTTCAAAGATCATAGGTGGCATTTTTATATTTATTAACATCGTATATTTCTCTTTAACTTTCAAAGCTCAATGAACTCTGCCGTTCGATCACTGGAAGTTTTTGATGGGTTTGATTCAGATTCAGAGATGCTGCTTTGGCAGGATCATTTAAATTTTCATTCTAGAAAGAATTCTAGAAAGAATTCTAAGACATTCTCCCTTAAAAAGATTGAAGTTTGTAATACTTGAATATTTCAAGTCATGCCAAACTCTTCCGGCTGCATTTTAGTGCACAGAGGATCACAAACAAGTTTCTTCAGCGACAGTAGACATTTATTATATATATTATATGTAACAATGGAATAGCCATCCCTAAACTATAGGTATGACTTTTTTAAAACACTGAAGTGGATCCTGCAACCTCTGTTACGTATTGCCATCATTACCATCCCATTTGGAAATGGGATGTGAATATATCAACATCCCATTTAGAAATAGATGTGTGTAAAAAGGGAGCATGATTTCAACATAAAAGGCCAGGTGCTGAATGAAGTATTCAGATTCAGCCCAAACACGTGAGTTATGAATGTTCAGAGAAATAGAAATTGACACTGAATGAGCAATTGTAGTGAAGGTTCTTGGAATTAACCCCCAGGCTATACCACGTCTCACAGTTGGAAGGGCACAGCTGGCAAATGTCAGTCGTGCACGTTATGAGATCCTCAGGGCGGCAAAGCGTGGCTGTAGAACAACTGGAAGCTGCATGTGGTGACACTCACTGCAGTGCCGCACGCACTGGTCAGAACAACGGCGTTTGCATGTTCCGACCGCAGCTAGACTTAACATGAAGCTGAAATTAAACCAAGAGAGGGAATGTTCCCGTTTTAAACTTGGCTTACGCCATTTGCAGAAAATGCCAGTGCTTCTCTAGCACTTACATGTCAAGGATATCAGAAGAAAATTAGTGAAGCAGATGCGTTTGAGGAACTCTGCTCCAGTATCAGGTTTCAGTTACACCAGCATAAGTCATTTTACTCAGCTGAATTAGACAAAATTTTGCAGGACTTATGTTGGTGTAATGAAAGACCAGAGTTTGGCTCATGGCCTTGGAGCATATAAAGCCCAGTATTGTTGTTTTACATATTACAGCTAAAATAGTATGTATTTAAATAGAATTGCATGCACCACATTTAATTTGCCTCACATTGCTGTTTCCCTAATAGGTACCTCACAGATTACTCTGCTTGGTCTCGGTGCACTGAACCTGCGAACATAGTGGAATGGAACATCATTTTACTCTCTATCCTGATAGCACTTAGTGGACTTCAGATGATCATCTGTTTCCTCAAAGTGGCTGCTGAGTTGAAACGGACGCTCTGTGGGACCTATTCTGTCTTTGTTCAGGTAATAAAAGACCTGAGGTCATTTTTTCAGCAGCTCCAAGCCAGTTTAGCTTCAGCAATTTCACTCAGTTGAGGACCTGCCCTTTTGGTTTATGCCATCTCTATGCTGCTGCATTTTTAGTAGCAGAAGACATGTACCGATAGTAAATTTATTGCATTTGATTCATCCTCTAATTCCATCTTCTGCAGTCCTCCAGGGATTGCAGAGTGCTCCCTCTTACTTTTAGGACTAGGACTGAGAAGGAAAAAGGCAGCTGGGAATTCAGCATCGATGCTGAGTTCGTTACTTTTATGTCAGCAGAAGTTTCTGAGCACCTTTCTTCTATCATTCAGTTTAAAGTTTCTCTTACCCATGTGCAGGTTTCACAGCAAGGAGAGGAAGAGGCAACAGGTAATACGTAGCACTCATGGTCTGGGCATCAGTTCTGACTATGTTTTCAGTAGGTTATTAGAATAATAACCAAGAAGGCTCTGCTTTGGGCACAAGGATTAGTTTGAACCCAAGAGTCCAAGTAACTGGTGCTTCTAACCTGYGTGCTGGTGTGAAGCGATATGCCTTAGTGTGGCATTCAGGTTTCCCGGAGTTGCAGGAAGGGGAGGTTAGATATGCTACCCCGTTCCTGTCCATCTGCATTGGGATTAAGGAGCCTTCAGTGTTTTTATGTAGCCAACAAAATCAGTTACGACAGAACATTCGAGAAAGATTTCTGCATTAATAGAAACAACCCCAAGCATGCATGTTCATGCACGCATACACGCATGCATACATATATATGTATATATGTGTATATACACATATATATATATGTATATATACATACACACGCAGAGTAGGGATAGCTTTATCACGTAAGTTTTCTTACAAGTGCATCGGGAAACTGTTGGGAGGGCAGGGCAGGTAGGAAGTCGGTTCTCGTCCAGCATAAATGCCTCCTGGCCTGTGCTGAGCAGGGAGGGCAGGGAAGCTGCCGGGCCCATGGAGGGCCTTGAGCAAACAGGCAAGGAAGGTGCTTCTTGTGAGAGCTTTCTGTAACAACAACCTATAATAAGGTCAAGGCATGAGGCAAGTTCTCTCAACACACTTTACTTGCCAACAAAAGACAGCCTGATTAACCTGAGACCCAGGGCAGCTTTCAGCGAAGTCAAAAAGAGTATTGTCAGTTTGTCCTTGGGAACAGAGAGGTCACCTCTTGAGCGTGTAGAGTGTGTCGAAAGTAGATTGCATGTGGATGCTTAACAGTCAGAGCAGCTCCTATATTAACTTCTATATTATTCATATGAAGTGGAAAAAAAGAGGCCTTTCACTTCCTTCCTTTTTCTTTTGCAGCCTGGGATTATCTGAAATGGCGAGGAAGTCTTCACTGCTACAAAAAACAAAGAGAGAGAGAGAGAGAGAAATGGCTTCTCCAGCATTTCTTATGGTAGATTTGGGTGCTGCGAAGACAAATGAAACACTTGTCTTAAATTTTTCTCCCTCAAACCTCTCTATTTTGGATTGAGTTATTTGAATTGTTTAATGGCTAAATGCTGAACATCTGCATTTTCCTAAAGAGGCACTGTTTTCTAACTTGTCTGGTTGTCCCTGGCAGTGACTCTCTATTTTTTCTTTTGACTCTCCGGCTTGTTCTGACAGTAGGGGTATTTGAATACCGTGGGACTGCTTTCATTTTGAAACTTCCTTTTCTGAGTAAACTGCTGTATATAAGCATGCTTTCACAGTCCTCTTCTTTCCCCTCCTTTTTTTATAATGTAGGAATACTTCTTGTTCTGAAAGGGCCTGATTCAAAGCCTAGTATGGCAGGAGTTGTTCTCCTGAGAATTAGTATACTGAATCAGGCCTTGACACTTCTAAATGACTAATTTTAATTACAGACAGAACCATTATGATCATGAAAGTCAATAGTCTGACCCATTCTATACTAGAAGCTTTTTAACTGCACAAAGCAATTACTGAAAAAAGACTATTGAGTCTTCCTGAGGCACAGCTTTTAGAAAGACACCAAGGCCTGATTTAAGATTAGATACATAGCTCTGACGGCAGCTGTGCTAATTAGTATGCCTTGATAGCTGCACTGGGTTTCTTCTTCTTTTGATATTCAAAGGCAGACTTTTTTTTTTTTAACAAATATTACAAGAATTATTAGGGAACCCTGTGAGTAGCAAACACTAGCTGGTAAATGCTCTGACTTTGCTGCATTGGAGGGGTAACATTCTTGCCGATAATAATCAGAAGAAAAAGAATCATCTTTTAAAAATTAGCAGCTAAAAAGACTTGTTAATTCATCCTGTCCTCAAAGAATTATTGTTTCATTTCCAGTGGAAATTCAGGGATTCACAATAAAGTGGATGTATGGCTCATCTGCAGCTGCATAGGCAACATTTGGCTGTGTTCAGCAGTCTGTGCTCTAGTTTCAAAAGAACAAACCCCCAGAGCAAGGCCAGATCTTTACTTCAGACTTGCAGTAATGCATGTATTCCTGTTATAGCAGAAGTAGTGGGATTCAGCTATATGAGGGCTTGCTATTTAACACTATTAGAAGTGCAAGCCATACCGTAACTAGCAGCTGTGGATAAGATGCTTAGAAAAAAATGGAAGATTTCAGTAATTTGATTCTCTGTTTCAAGGCAATGTTGTGATTTTTTTTCTTGATATTTGTCTATCAGATATTTTGAAAAGCTGATTTATTCCTGCAGGGTTTGAATAATGTAGCTGAAATTCTACTTGCTTAGTTTCTGTTAAGTTTGAAGGAGTAATAAAGAAATGAGACAGTTCATATAAGAATAGAAGAGAACAGGTGAGTAGGTTATCAGTAATGATTCGTGGGTCTTCATAAAGAGCAGATCTGCTTCTCTACCCACAAAGACTTGTCATTCTTTAGGGAATCTCAGTACTGATAGTTAAGGAGGGGTCTGGTCTTCTGGATGACAGTTCAAGGTGGCATAGATGTTCAGTGGTGCGTGATAAGAAGGTATATGATTACAAAATGGGGTTTCTTTGCAACTGCACACTTGGTTTTCCATAGGCTTACATGTGTGTCATATCGTAGATGATAATCCCGCATTCATATGGATTTATGGATATTGTTCTGAGAAGAAAAGGGAAAACAAAAAATTTATCAACCCTTACTCCTACCAAATAGCTTGCAGAATCTGGCAGGCTTCATGCCTGCAAACCATGTAACTGCTTATTTTGAGAATGTTAGAAATGTCTGAAAAAGGTTTGGGTTATTTATTATTCAGAGCAGAAAAACCCCGGAATTGCAAAATATTCCTTAGGTGAATGGCTCCATTTTATTGAGGAAAGAAAACAAACAAGGTATTCTTTTCAGGCTCCAGCCCAGTCATGGGGAAAATACAGACTTATCTTTAGGTAAACAGGGTCTATTGAGGTAGATCTGCTGGATAAAACCAAAGAAATACCTACAGTTTGCACCTGGAAACTCTTAACCCCTTCTCTTGCTCCCATATCTGTCTACTCCTCCGCTTCCCAAAACATTTGTCTCTGACAATGAAAAGTTTTGAGTTTGGCTGTCGGGAAACAGAAGGAAAGGTTTCACATTTTTTTCCACAGTGATACTGCTAGTGCTGGAATTAGCCACGGAGATAGCTTGACTGTCTTTGCTTCATGTTTTATTGTGATTGTGCCCCGTGAGTCTACATTTCCCCTCTACCTCCAGCTTGTATCACCTACTTTTGTGGCTTAAATCAAAGAATATGCTGTGTAATTTAGTTCTTTTAAAAAGTATTGATTCTGCAATACTCTTTATTTGTAATCCAGACATTGGCATCTTCATTGCCCTGGCAAGGACTCAACTGTGACTTGGCTGCACAGCTTTTAAAGGGGCGGTTTATTCATTTGGAATTGGTGAGGGTGCTAAAGGCTAATAGTGGGTTACATTTAGAAATTTAGCAAACTTACTTCTCAAAGGGCCTTTAGATGCAAGGCGGAGCTAAACTTGAACTAATGAGTTAGAGTCCTGATTCAGTCCTAAATGTGATGCGGAAACCCTGCCTGGTAGCTAAAAACAGACTCCTGTAAGCAGTATTAACTGACTTTGAAATACCAACAAGACTGGCTACTCTTGATGGTGTTTGAGGCAACATGACCATCCAGCTCTCTAGCTGCAGAATACAGATGTTGCCCCAAACTTCAACAGCAAAGAGAAATCGGCGGAGGGAGCGTGGGCTGGAGAGTCAGGGCTGAGCCCTCACGCTGCTGGCGGAGGAGAAACCCTCTTTCCGAAGAAGGGTTCCTGAACCTGAGGCGTGTGCGCTGCCTGCTCGAATCCACGGATAAAGTACACCCTTGGCACATCACAAAGAAAGCTTCAAATCTGAGTTTATAAATTTCTGCAAGTAAGGAGTTAATGCTGAAACCCAAGGGTAAGAGTGCCAGCATTATTAGTTCCTCTCAGCCGACGGCTTTTGCCAGAGTGTCCCAGTGCTGTGGCTGGGACGGGACCGTCGGTCTTTCACCCAGATCTTCAGCCAGCGCAGAGACATTTGTCTGTACCAAGTGCCATGCTTCTCAGACGCGGATTAATCCCTTACGTGGATGCAGGGCTGCATTTAAAACATCACAACTGAAAATAAATGTAAAGGCTCGGTTTTGACCATAGCTACACAAACACAGATAATTTTCTCTTTGACATCACTGTCAGTGACAGACACAATAACTGAAGGTGGAAATGAGCTGAGACTGTCCACAAATAACTGTGGACAGAGACTTGCAGTAAAATGATGTGGAGCCCCACCCACCTTTGCATTTTGGGTCATATTACTCCTTTCTGCAGGTAAAAGTGAATCTCACTGCAGTATGATCTGCTAATGCACCTCCCTGTTCTTCAGATATTGGACGGAGGCTTTTTTCACGCTGAAAAAGTATAGAGTGTCAAAGAACAAAATAAGCTCCCCAGAACTTTGAAGGGTATTTGCCTGCAAAGGTTTTGCAGGAGGTCAGAACAGCAGGATGGGCAGCAGATTAAACAAATTGTTCAGGTTAGGAAATGATGAAATTGTGGGTTTCAATTCAGTCTCACTGGGAGCTTTTGCTGAGTTTTTTTTTGTCAGAATATTCTGGTCTTGTTTTTTGTTTCATCAAAGAAAAATTCTATAGCAAAAGGTCAATTCTATATTTTCAATGCAATTTTGAGGACTTTCAGAACAGTCATAGCCTTTCAGCATCTTCAGTATGAGAAGTGAGGTCCTGTGGTTTAAAACAATAGGGGAATGTTCATGCCACCAAACTTTCTATTCCTAATTTAATTAATTAATTTAGTTGCTCAGTCTTTCTAGGCTCTATCTACCAAAGGAGAGAGACTCTTGCTCTTTAAACACCCTCTGAAGAGACTAATACAGGCTTGGGAGGCTGAGTCAGCCCCATTAATTTTTTTGAGATCCTTAAGAGAAAGATAACAGGAGTGTACTCAGACACATGAATATCTTAAAGCTTGGGTGAGGACTGATTAAAAGCTGTGATGGAAAAATCTTGCATGTCAGAAGTTTTTGTCTCTAAATAAAAATAATGTGTAGTTGTCCTGCTAATCAAGAAACAGTAATTCAAGGGAGTCAAGGGACTAAAGCAAGGGATTGCTCATGTTTCTACCCTTGAAGAAATATGGAGAATTCAATTATACTGGTTATGTGCTTTTTTTCCTCCTCAATTCGATGACAGCTTAGAACAAATTAAACCCAACAGCCCACAGGCACATGAATGATTCTCAGTTAGCTGAGTATTAAGGAATTAATTTGAATTTAAGTAGTAAAGAAGGAGGTAAAGATTTTATTATTGTTTTTACCTGATTTAATTTACACATGGGGCATATACAGCTGGTACAAACTGGTCTTTCCAACAGACCATTGACCTTCATCCTTGGAAAAGAAAAAGAAACCTTACATAAATCATTCTGAGCATGTGATACCAACCTGGAAAACTCCAGAATTTCATCATAGAGTCGGTCAGCTTGGGTCTGGATACAGTCACGTAGGGAGAAACAGAATCCTCCATTTAATGCACACTTGGAAGGTTCTGAAAGGTGAGTTTAATACCTTCAGTTTTCTGATAATGTCTGAACTTTTATATATGAATAGTGGTTAAAATTGGTAATTTTTCTGTATATCACAGTCCTGATAAAGTACTGTTAGATTTGTATGTAGTTAAAGGAAAGCTGTTGTACTTCAGTTATATTCTGAATCTTAGTCTTCTCTCCAAAATAATCATAAATGTTTCTGAGCATTAAGAAAATAGGTTCAGAAATATTGTTTTATTATAAATATTTTTTAAGTGGACATACGCTGAAAAATGTCATTTTGAATGAGTGTGATTGTGTCAGTTTCTCAATTGCAAAAAAAAATCAGTTGTGAATTCAAGTGAAATGGAGTTTTTAAAAAAATGCCCAAGTGACTGAGGATATATCTTTGCTGGAAGTCTTTACAACTTGCAAGTTTACAATTGGGTTTGTGTGTCTAGATAAGCTTCAGACGCAGCCATGACATTGTTGATGTATGCTTGAAAAAAAAAAAGCAATTGCAAATTTGTTAGCTGCTTTTTAAAAGGCCTGTGATTAGAAGCCAATTTTGTTGATCTTTTTCTTCAATGAAACTAGCAGATACAAAACATTTACAGAACTTGAGAATAAAAAAGAAAAAAACCTTCTGCACTGAATAATACATTTAGATAATGTTAACAGTTGGGGTTATCTTGAGCTGTAAGCATTTGTTATGCTTTGTATCATTACAGAAAGTGGTTTAGCCTGTCTGGTGATAGCGTGGGGACAGGATGCCGCAGGGAGTTCGTTTTGTGGAATTTCCAGGCTACATTTCCATTTGGGCAGAAGCGATATTGAAACTTCTTGGAAATGAAATGCAGCCTCACCCCTTTCCTTGAACAGTGGGTTCTGCAGGAGCTGTTCATCTCTAGCTATATATTCCTCACCTTGTGCTAAATTTACATTTCAAAGGGAACTGCAGCGGGTGAGCAGAGCTTATCCAAGTAAATATCAACATGTGATCCGTGTAGCCTCAGTCCTTCCTCATCCACTTCTGTCTCATCAGTTCAGTGATGGCTATACAAAGAGGAATGAATCAGAAGAGAGAGAGATCAGTAGATTTGGAAGAAGCAAGGGAAACAGGCAGCAGAAAGTGCACCTTTAGTGCCTGTCTTGCTTCCAGTTATGTCAGCACAGAAGCAGATACACCAATGAAAAATAAGTGTCATTTAGAGCTTTTTCACAGTGCACTTATAAAAAGTTGTCGTCTTCTGCAGCACTTCGCAAGGATTATTTTCTCATTAGGATGCAAAATACAGAGACAGTGGTAAAGACGGTGAAGAATGCAATTAAGCTTAGGTCTACGAGTCCATTTAAATCTACAGTACTATAAATTCAGCTACAAGATTTACAATCTGATTACAGTCTAAATAGTAGCTTGCATTATAGTAGGTTGGCAGAAACTGAAAGAAGTGTCTTTGAAGATTGCCTGAACTAATGAGGTTACCAGAATCTTTTGTTTACTCTTGACACACAGAGACATTGTGCAACTTTTTATTGTGTTCGCCAAAGCAAACAAGGGGGTGGGGGGGAGTAAGAAGGGTGGGGGTGGGAGACACAGATCATATAAAGGGAAATTGCATGTGCCCATCCTGTGTTTTTATTTCACATTTTCCACAAGGTGTATGAATGCAAAATGAAGCTGCTCTTCCTAAGTTGCTTGCTGGTTTCTTGCTGTTGCCAAGCTGGGGCAGTGAACAGAGAGTACTATATCGGGATTATAGAGACAGTGTGGAACTATGCACCTGGCAATAAAAATATCGTATCTGGACAGCTTTTTGCAGAAGAAGAGTAAGTAATATAGTTTTATATTTCAAACTACTCAGACCAGACTGAAAACCTGGTGAAGTCAGTGAAATAGGTAACATTCTTGTCAGTGGATTTTCTGTCAGACATACAAGGGAATTTCAATTTTTTTCCTAGCTTGCTTAAGATTTAACATACAACTCTCTGCTAATTAAAAGCACTGGAATATGCAAAGTGCTTTTTGTGAATTTATTGCAATGAAATCCTTACTAAGTAAAGACTAGAAAAAGACCCCAAATGTTCAGTGATGTTTAAGTTTTCATGACATGCCATTGCTAAAGGGAAGGATTTTGCTTTTATGTCTTTAAACTCAGAAGTTTGGCAAGTTTAAGCTTTCCTCCTGGGCACAGATTTCCTTTTCAGATGTTCATCTTTGACAGTGATCATTTTCGCTTGTGGGAGGTTCGGCAGCGTAGCTGAGTCCTGTCCACAGTGGCTGGCGCTGGGTGCTTACTGCAAGGCAGGGAAGGTCCTGTGCAGAGTGAAGAAGGCAGCAACAGAGGAAGAGTGATGAGGAGGAGGAGGAGAACACTCTGAAGGCAGGAGTAATCAATATGGAAAACTCAGACATCTAAGGCATTGAAGATAGATTTGAGAGAGAAAAATTTTGGTTTTTTTTCTATCTACCTTTTTTTTCAGTGCCTTTAAAATGAAGTAGGACCAAATTAAAAAAAAATAAGAGACACATCAAAAATGAGAAAAATCTAGAAAATACATTCTTCATTTAGCTTGTAGATAAGGGTTTAAAAGATTTCCTGCTTTAATCAACTTCTGCATTTGAATTGTGGTTTCTTTTCTCCAGTGGGATAGCCAGCAGTATTTCAGCCTAAATCTACAATTTCATCAAGCATGAGAAGAAACAGTCAACTTATTTTTTCACTCAGAAACTGAGAGACATGCAATATAATGCCAGTGATTTCCCTTTTATTGCACTTCTTATTTTCAGCGTCTCTGGCTTGCTCACGTGCTGACCCCTGGGCTAGGAGCCTGTTTGTATGGGGCCTGGGGCTTTGGGGCAGGAGTGGGGGGGGAAGGAGGGAAAAGCTCGGTGTAGCTGTTAGCAGGAACAGTCTACAATTAAGTGTTAACTGTTTAAACAGTCCAAGAAGAGCTGTAATACACTCCGTTGATTCAATTTGTGGCTGAAAAGCTTCCTGCCCTCCAAGTTGCACAGAGCTCTGCATTAGCCTTTATATTACACTTAAGATCTGTGCATGGCAATGTACAAACAAAAAATACTTCCCTGCTGTTCAGCCTCATGGGAAATAATTTGCATTTTGGGGCAGTATTAACTTTCCTCACAATATGGCTTCTAGAAATGGGAAACCCGGTTGTCGTGGTTTCTTGGCTTCTCAGCAAGTGAGATGAGAAATCAGCCGAATGATGAGCTTCAGGCAATAGTATTTCCCTGATGGGCAGGCCCACCTCCTCCGGGAGTACGTGTACTTCCATGACCCAAACGCTTGCAATAGGGGGGGAACACGTGGGAGCATCGGAGGGGGAGGCAGCTGGTGGCACGTGGTACCTGGGGGGTCTCCAGAGAGGGGCAAGCGGCAGCCCCGGCTCCACGGTTCCTGCCGGCCCCGGGCTGGGGAGCGCGAGCGCATTTCCCCGTGGACAGACAGCCCTCCGCGGGGACCGATGCGGTTAATGAAAGGTGCCAGCAGGCAGGGCTGGCTCCAGAGCTGCTCCTGTTGGTGTTTTTCGTGGCGGCTCTCTCAGCGCGAGCCTGCGCTGAGGCCTCAGCTCAGCACCTCTGCGTCAGACTGGAGGCAAACTACCGCTGAGGCTGGTGGCGCTGGCCAGGGCCAGCATGGTGCTCACACCACCCGTCAACACCGCCGGCATGAAATACCTCCTTTTCCAGCCTCGTTGGAGCTTGTTTCGGCTCATGGGCTGTTTTCTCTCATAGCAAGCTCACCTTTTCAATGTAATGGTTTCATTAACTGGGAAGAGCAATGGCCCGGTGTTAAGGCACTTGGTTGGTTAAGGAGGTCGTTGTTCAGCGCCCTGCTCTCACGTGGCCTCTTTGTATGTTCTCGGGCTGCGTCTGTCGGATGAAGCGTTGTGAGGGTAAATCCACCATCACGCCTGAGGCTGCAGCTGGTGAGGGAGCCGTGGCCTGTTGGCCTCACCGGTGACCACCCCGCGACCGCTCCGCGCCCCTGCCCTGCACGCGCTGGACATCACTGTCCGTGTCCAGCCATCTTTAATAGCCATCTATGTATTTTAAAGCCAAAAGGTCTGCTCTTCGTTGCAAAGGACTGTTTGGCCAAGATAATACGCTGATAATGGAAATGATTGTTTTGAACAGGCTGTGGAAAATTATACAGCACTTTAAGCATGCAAGAGCATGAGCAGGAAGACCTAAAAAATGGATACCTGCTCTTATAAGGGATAAGCAAGTACCATTCAAAGACACAAACATTCTTTTATATAGCCAAACTTACTTCAGACAAAGATAGCCTTTTTCCGCTTAAGAGGCAAGATAAATTTATTCTGAAAAAAAGAGCTTTTATTGTCTATTACTTGTCTTGTCCACATGGACAGCCAAAAATTGTATGAAATACCATTATCTTCATTCTACAAATATTCAGAAAAAAAATCCAGGTTGTTGTGTAATATTCAGTCTCTGCGTGGCTAACTCTTTAGGTAAGAGCTGTATTTGCTCCTAACCACAGGTAGAATTGTGTCCAGTGCTACAGAGGCATGGTCGTTATTCAGGATCCTACTAATTAATACTATTCAAACATAAAATGAATATCCGACTTTACAGTGTAGGTTTGTATTTTCTCCACAGGCAGGCTGAAGTCTTTCTCAAAAGAGGACCACACAGGATAGGAAGCGTTTATAAGAAGGCTGTCTATACTCAGTACACCAATAATTCATATAATGTGATAGTTGAGAAACCTTCCTGGCTGGGTTTTTTAGGCCCTGTCATTAAGGGAGAAGTTGGAGATTCCATTATTATTCACTTGAAAAACTTTGCTTCCAGAAGCTACACACTGCACCCCCATGGTGTAAAATATACCAAAGAAAATGAAGGTAAGCTCGAGTTGTTCTGCATCAGAATTTATTGACAGTTAACCGTTCCTTTGGGTGTCAGTGGCATTCTCTCCCCAGAGAGGTCTGCTCAGAAAGATACAGATTTAAAACAAGAAACAATCAGCTTAAAGTAGGAGCTCATTAAGAACTTGGGTATTTTTGAAGAGACAGAAGTGGAATTCATAAAGATTCGTAAAGAAGGCCGTTTTCAACATTTTACCTGAAATAAAGGTAATGTGAGAGATGCACGTTTTGAGGGTATCTGAAGGAAAAGCTGATGCCATTCCGGATAAAATATTGTTAACAGTGATAACTTATGGTTCAAAATTCTTAACAGTGAACTTGTATATATGTATGAGATGCACATGTATTCCTTATAACGGAGAAGCAGCTGCTGCTTAGTAAATAAATCAGTAGGATAGAAGTCTGCCACACTTTAAGATATGTTGTAGTGGTACTACCGGGATCAGGGATGATCTGCCAGTGCGATGGCTGTTCTCACCGCACTCAGGTAGGATTTTCGGGCTGTGGAACATTGCCACGGTTTCACTGAAATCGGTGATTTCCTGGCAGATGTCCAGGTGGAAAAATCACAGAATTCTGCCCTGGCCATTTCTAATGCATGTAAAGTATTTCTGTAGCATCTTTCATAAGTACAGCAATCTGTGGGCGCAAACATCATCTGTCAGAGACAGCAACATGTCCATCCTGAGGAAATAAAATGATAGTTCTCATCTCCTCTTTGAAAACCACAAAACGCAACGTGCTGTGATGAAATCTAGCAGTTAGGCTCTAGCCTGCCAACTCCCTCGCTGACTCTTTGAGTAGTTTTGTTCATTTCTATGCTATTGACTGCAAGCAAGAAACATCAGAATATGGCCATAGCAAGTTACATTAGTGAGCCTTAAAAATAGTGTGAGAATTATTAGGAAATGCAGTCTTTAAAAATATTTAATTCAAAAGAATATATGAAATATCAGCCTAAGTTTCTTGTATTTTGTGATGTTTTCATTACATCCAATATGTGGCTTGATATAGACATACTTTGCGAGAGCGGACCAGTGTGTTATGCAGTAAGATAGGTACTTCTTGGAACAATACTTGCATCTTTCTATTTCTAGTGCTCTCATTTCAGAGGCACCTATATTACTTGGGGCTATAGGCAATGTTTTAGAACAGATTCCAAGATTAATATTTAACAAATGTTTTACAAATATTTGAGCTGTTATCTTTTTAGCAAAAGTACATGGTGCCCTCCTAATAAAATAAGGACCAAATTTGATGTCCCATTAAAGTAAAAGCACTCCCATGGAATTCAAAGACAAATGAAGAGTCTCTTAAACAGAAGGGAAATATCTACTCATCTGATTTTAAAGATTTCTTCCCTGTGTCCAGATGTTCGATCAATGTTATCGCAACATGTAGTCAACTTTGAAGCATGGCAGGTGCTCAGCTGCTGATATACTCCTTATGAACGACAGAACTAAACAGATGGTGGTGGTACAGCAGCTTCATCTAGGCTCCCCAAATTCTATTTTAGATTGTCATTCTCACACCGTATCGTGAACATGTTTTGCTAATGTTGGCTGTGTGGCGTTCCTCAGGTGCTTTTTACCCTGACAACACCAAAGATTTGCAAAAAAGAGATGACACTGTGAAGCCTGGAGACCAGTACACTTACACATGGGATGTGACAGAAGATCAAGGTCCAGCTAATGGAGATGCAGATTGCATAACCAGGGTTTATCACTCCCACATAGATGCTCCAAGAGATGTTGCCTCGGGGCTTGTTGGACCTTTATTAATTTGCAGGAAAGGTAAAAACAAATAAATAATACATAAATACATAAACAAATAAATATGCAAGATGATTCATAATGATTATTGAGAAGGATAAATGAAGTAATTTCTGGAAGAGAAGATGATTACAGTTTATTTTGGAATAGCAACATTTTGTCTTTTCAATTAGCTGCCATTTAATAGTATCAGATGTAGTTCTATTTTGTGTGTGCTGAATATAATTTGTAGAATGCTTGGTCCGCAAATGCATGAGTGCAATGTGTTCATTTTAGTAATGCAAAAGGATGTATGAATACCAGTATGAAAAACAAAATTAAATTTACTGCAACATACAACATTTATTCTTAATAAAGTTATGTTGTATCATCTATCAAAACTGATTTCTTTCTGAGTATATCGAGATGTTTTATGTATACACTCGCACTACAGAACAGTGACAAAATATAGAGTAAGCAGTAAACAGCCTTAAAGGTACTACACTTAAAACTGAGGAAAAGATAATGTTAGTTACGAAAGGCTTTGAATATGTTGTTCTGTTTTTCAGGTACCATGAGTAATGACAGTGATAAACACTTTGATGCTGAATTTATCCTTATGTTCTCTGTGATGGATGAAAATCTCAGTTGGTATCTGGAGGATAATATCAGGACATATTGTTCTGATCCTTCCAACGTTCACAAAGATGATGAAGACTTCCAGGAAAGCAATAAAATGCACTGTGAGAGAACTTTAATATAAAGTTGCTTGTTATTGGTGTAATGAAGTAAATTTTGATGTCTTGTCTCTTTTAAAGATGAACTGTAGATTTCGTTTTTGTTTTAAGTAAGACTCTTTCTTGGAGGATTAAGCTCCTCTTAAATAAAAAAAAGTTAGTTTAGGGGCCTGTTCTTTTCCTTACCAAAAACCAACTAATATTTTGCTGCCAGCTTCAGAGACAGCAGGATTGGAGCAATATTTAGCTTT
>PTFA01000026.1:7140941-7191394 GCA_003342895.1 Casuarius casuarius
TGCTTTTTTTGCTTTTTTTTCCCTCTCTCTCTCACTGTCAATTTGGCACACTGGCAACTATTGTAAAATCAAACCTTTGGAACTGTGATATAAAATTCCTAGTGGCCAAGAACTTATTTGCCAGTATAATTTCCCAGAAACCCTAAACAGAGTTTTGTTATTTTAGTTTTTTAATATTGCAGTTTAGAAAAACAGTTTTTACTGTTAGTGTGCACAAAGAAGATGCATTTTACTCTGACAGGGATTCCAGACTCATAGCAGGAATTGCTGGCTGTACAGCTAGTTCTACAGATCAAGTGTGTCCGATATTGGCCCAGTTTAAAGGGTGTGAATTTTTCTTTTGAGCCCATTTCCACCTTGAAGAATAGAGCACTGGTTGCATGACAACCTGTTCTGAACAAAAGATCCCGAGCTCTGTAAAGGTAACTAATAAATAACATTTCTTTCAGCAATCAACGGGTATATGTATGGATACCTCCCAGACCTCACAATGTGTGTGGAAGATAGGGTAAAATGGCATCTTTTTGGCATGGGTAATGAAGCTGATATCCACTCAGCCTATTTTCATGGACAGACTTTAATAGAAAGGAATCACCGCGTCGACACTGTCAACCTCTTCCCAGCCACCTTTGTTGATGCTGTCATGACACCGAGGAGTCCTGGAGAATGGCTGTTGAGCTGCCAGGTGAACGACCATATTGAAGGTACAGAATAAGTTACAGCGATCAGAAATTTTTTAGCTTGAGCTAGCAGTTTACTGAGTCACATTAGCACACACCCTCCCCCTGACATAGGTGTATGCCAGGTGACATTCTTCTCCTCTAGCTAACCAAACTCTCCCACAGTAACTGAAATGTCCAGAAGTGCGTTAGATAGGCTTGAGCATATAGCTACTGAAATCAAGGCAAGTCTTGTCTGTAATGGAAAGTATTATCATTTGGCTGCACTTTTGCAAGCCCCAGCTTTAGACAAACAAAAACATGATGTATAGCAGATCTGACCGAAAGTAACTAACCACGGTTTTGTGTTTCCCAACAAAAAAGTTGGGGCTAATTCCGTGTTTGGACAACAGGTACAGGACAGACATATTAACTTTTCTGATAACAAACACATGCTCTTGAAAGTGCATTGACTAATAAGCAGAGAAGAGCTGCATTTCTCTTTCCTGTATCTTCTTTTATTTCCAGTGTTTGTTAACTATATGAAATGCTTATAAGCTAATTCCATGCTTTTCCATAATCTATAATTCCCTCTAAGTGAGTTAGAGAAGTCATTTGTCATAAAAGCAAGAATGATCAGAGAATTCAAAATCATGCTCCAAGATTTGGAAATTCTGATATTAAAAGGAGTATGTTTAATCTACAGATTCAACCACACAGAGGATCTAAGTTTTGAGATAGCTATCATGTCAAGCAGAATCCTGATTTGGCTGAAACATCCTGGACAAGACTTTTAAATCCTACAAATAGGATTCTGACATAATCTATAGCTGTAAAAGGGCTCTTTTTATTGCATTAGTTATATCTCCAGCAAGCAGACTTTCTACAGACTCTCTCCATAGATAATTCCTACGGTGCAGAGACCCAGGAGTTTCACAAGTGAGTCGCTGATTAGATTTCGTGGGAAGATGGTCAGTCCTGCCATGACCGAAGTGCTGACTAACAGTGCTCTGTTTTCACTCAGCCCTGATCTTATCTCTAGCTGCAGTGTCAGTTGTATCTTTACAGAATGCCCTTTACCACGCATGTCTGCCTATCTTCAATACCATGGTCATGTGTCTGCATACTAGCTCAGGTGGTGTGCATTATTGCATACCATTTATCTTCCTTTTTATCTGTGATTTGTACATCCGTCAATGGTATGGGAATGCTCCAAGGAAGAGAAGGAGCTATTAGAAGCAAGGGAAGAGAGAACAAAGCTGTAGTTTTTTTTCTGCCTCCTCTTTTTTTTCTAGGTGGTATG
This sequence comes from Casuarius casuarius, assembly GCA_003342895.1. NCBI lineage: Eukaryota > Metazoa > Chordata > Aves > Casuariiformes > Casuariidae > Casuarius > Casuarius casuarius. Next base: position 7,142,904 of record PTFA01000026.1, read on the forward strand.
CAGGCCCTTTTTAAAGTAAGAGAGTGTAGAAAATCCACAACAAATCATAATGAGAGTACAAAGATAAGACAGTACTTCATTGCTGCTGAAGAAATCATCTGGAATTATGGCCCATCTGCAACGAACCATTTTACAGGACAGGAATTAATTGCTGACAGGTAAAAGCCTCTAATTTAAAAAGCTTTACTTTCCAAACAGAATTGATATAAACATGCTGAATAAGGCAAGCAAATGGTAGAATTGATGTTTTAAGCAGAATTTCTTCTTGTCTTCAGCTCTTTTTGAATATTAATGCCAAGGTAAAAATCCAAACAAGTTATATCCGTTGTTTCCCTTGCAATCTTACTGTAAATTTTCCTGTAATGTTTGTTAGTAATTTCACTCAGATTAAGACAAATTGTACTGTCATATGTAGACAGTGACGTTTGACAAGTCAAGATGACTGATGATGCTGTTAGAAAACAGAGCTGGGAATTCAGCTGATGAAAGTGCTGCTAGCTGTATCCAGCCAGCAGATCAGTTGCACAATGTGTCTTTTGCCCTTTATTCTGTGTCTGGATAGTTAAAACCCGGATCAAGTCATTGCACGTCTTTAGTCCTCAGTTTTTGTCATCTGTGAATTGAGTTAAATGATACTTACCTGTTCCACAAAGGGTGAGGCATAGTTCATTGTTTAAACAGTGCTTGTGAAATGTTGAAAGGTCCTGTTTTGAAGATACAGTAAAAAGTCTAGACTAAATCTTCATGCTTTCACTCTATTTAAATGTTGCTTATTCTTGGACTTTTTGTAAACTTTTAATAAAATTAAATTTTGGAAGTGCAGAATTAGGGTTGCAAAACATCATTGAACAGAAATCATTGTTGATGAATCTCCAAGCATGCTGGGGTCTATAAGAGAAACACAGCAGGATATTTCTTTCCCAAAGAGAAAGTAGTGAAAAATAATGGATTTCTGCACATCCTTATGTGGGACTGCATATAAGTGTGTGGCCGGACCACCGAATGGAGACTCAAAAGATCATCTTAACATATGATACTTAAGAAAATAAGGATGAGGTCCTTACTGCCATTGTAAAACTCAGCATTATCACGTGAAATGTTTGCTTCTATTACAATTTCATTCACACAGTGAATCTCAGATATTTTTTGAACAAAGTGAGACAAGAATTGGTGGCTCTTATAAAAAAGCCGTATACAAGGAATACACAGATCATACCTTCACAGAACATAAAAAGAGGCTCCCGGAGGATGTGCATCTTGGGCTCTTAGGTAAGATATTTAAAATGATTTCATGCCAAAGATTTATGAGACCAGATGATCATTCCAGCAGTTGGCCATGCCTCCTGTGGACACTGGCAGCCACAGCCCCTCAGGGAGATGCCCTGGGGTGCAAGCAAAGCCCTGGGAGGCAACGCTGTGTCAGCCCGAGCCTGCGTCTCGCCCGTGGGAGCACGCCACGGTCTCCAGGGGGTCATAACTGCATTGCGAGGCCGGAGAGCATCTCCTCGCAGCGCTGTTCCCATCTACAGCTCGGCTGCCTCTGGTGCCGTGCTGGGATGAGCTCAAGCTTGACACCACAGGGCCCTTTCCAAAGGGAGGACCTGTCCTGCATTTCGGCGGGCCTCCGTGACGAATGGCGGCTTTGGGAGGAGCAGTCCGGGTGCTGCCGGGGTGCTGCGAGAGGCAGGCTGCAGGTGGAGATCCACGCCGCAGCCGTGCAGGCTCAGCAGCAGAGCGGGAAAAACCGCCCGTCATTACCACGAGCTCATGTTTGTCTGTACATGACTTGACCACAGCACCCTGTTATTAGACCCCGTGCTCTTTTCTAGGACCTGTTATCAAGGCAGAAGTGGGTGAGAGCATCAGGGTGACTTTCCGAAACAACGCCAGCCGCCCATTTAGCATCCAGCCCCACGGCGTGAGTTACCACAAGAGCGACGAGGGGGCATCGTACGGTGCCCTTTCCGGAGGTGTGTACAGGCAGGGACCTGGCGAGCAGTGGAGAACACGCCAGACTACATACTGATGTAACGTGACAAAATAAACAATGTTTATTAATCTCAGTGTTGATTTTGGTAATAGGCACTGAATCTCCAGCCTCTCACGTGAGTCCTGGCACTACATTTACGTACGAGTGGAACGTGCCAGAAGATGTGGGCCCTACAGACCAAGATCCAGACTGTTTAACCTGGCTTTACTATTCAGCTGTGGATGCAGTCAGAGACACCAGTTCTGGCCTTGTGGGGCCTCTCTTGGTGTGCAGGAAAGGAGCTCTGCTCCCTTCTGGGAAACAGGTTGGTCAAAGAGAAAAACAGCAGCATTTGCACCATTGTAACTGAATCTGCTTTCTCTTTTCTGAACTGTGCCCTGAGAGCCTGCCACTTTAATGACCACAGCACCATCTCCCCTCCAGATCACTGTCTCACACATGTGCTGAGGGTAATACGCAAAATGAAAAAAGTTTTTAAAAAAAGGCAGGGGGGAGAAAAAAGGGAAGAAAAATCATCTGTTTCCAGATAGACAGGCACCATCTTGTGAAACCACCATTGCAGTGAGCAATCACTGGCATCCAAGTCTGAGCCAGGATGAGAGTGACTAGAAAAATGTAGAAGCTTTAAAGACCAAAGTACTCCTTCATTTCTGGAGGTGGTTCCCCCAGTAGAAAGAATATTAGCAGTAGATACCTTTCAACCAGTTACAGCAATTAGAGAGCTTTGAGGTTATCTGAATGAAGGCAGCATCAATGTATGCTTCTATCCTAGTTTGTAAATTATACTCTTAAATTCTTATACGCATAGACGTTCTTCCTGTCATGTTCAGTTCACTCATTTCTATTGTCTTTTGTGCTATTTCTTCTCAACAGAAAAATGTGAACAGGGAGTTTTTTCTACTTGCCACAGTATTTGATGAGAATCTCAGCTGGTACCTGGATGACAATATTTTGATGTTTACACTAAATCCTAACAAAATTGTCAAAGATGATGAGGATTTCCAAGAGTCTAACAAAATGCACTGTAAGAAATTCATTTGTTGTATTTTAGCTAGTCAAAGACTTCTTTTATAGAGTAAGATTTTACTACTGTGACCCTATGGAAGAGATTGTGTAGTGGCAGAGACTCATTCCTTTCCATGGGAATGGACAGCACGTCTGAATGCAGTGCGTTTTCCTCTCAATGTGGTCATCAGTTCAAAATGTAATGCCAGCTGTTCAGTGTCTTGCACGGCAGTCGAGCATTTAGCACTGTCGTGAACCCCTAGAAGCAGACACGGGACAGAAGGAGGTCTGTAGAAAACTCTCTTTTTCTCTTGCACTACAGAGGATGCAGCTGAAAGGAGGATTTTGTCCCTGTGCATTCTGGATTCCTTTACCAGCATTGCAGTTGCCTTACACTGAAAAATCTTTGATTCTTTAACAGGGCACAGCTGAACGCCATACTGATCATATCCATATCTTGGTACTGCATCAAATTTGTGCAAGTTTCATGTGAAAGAACAGCTTTATCATCCGTCCCTAGTCTACCAAATATTTCCCAGTCTTTAAGCATATTTGCTTCTGCTCTTTCTTAAATTTTGCCCTCAGTGACATGTCTACTATTTTGCAGGGCTTTGAGACTGAGCCTTCAGTGGTACTTGTCAAGTCCAGGCTTTGAAAGGTTTGCACAAGAGTAGCTAGTGAGAATTACTAACTCAAACTAAAAGCCACTTTGGGTTGTCTTTGCTGTGTGGCTGTAGGTACTGGCAGAGTATACAACAGTGGAAATTCAGATTGGTCAAGCCACCAACCCATGCCTTAGGTGTTGAAAAGGAGAACAGTTCAGAGGATGTTGCCATTTGTTTTTTAATTTCAGAATACTTTCAGGAATATTAAGGGTCAAGTTTTACCAGATTGCTTTTAAACACTGGGTTTTAAAAGTTGCTTTGCTTAAATCAATTTTGTAGTTTTACTAACGTGGTAAAGTATTACACTATTGCTACTCCTGTCAGTCTAAGGCATCACATTACATCTGAAGTGTGTATTATTTAATATGTAATGCAGAATAAGTTACACATATTAATCAAAGTGGGGTTTTTTTTTTTGCTTCCTCAAATTTTCTACAGCCATTAATGGGTATATGTACGGAAATCAACCTGGCCTTGAGATGTGTAAAGGAAATGTGGTTTCCTGGCATTTGATGGGTGTAGGGTCAGAAGTCGACATCCATGGAATATATTTTTCAGAAAACACATTCCTAACGAAAGGAACAAGACGGGATACAGCAAATCTGTTTCCACATACTTTTCTTACTGCTATTATGAAGCCTGACTGTGAAGGTAAATGTCGTGGTTACTCTTTGGCCTGCCCCCTGCGCACAGCGGTACCCTGTACGTACGGAAACTCATCGTAGCGCTGCTTCTGACTGGCTTAAAAGTTGCTGCTGGCCGCTGCCCGGCGGAGACACTCGTGCCACAGTCCATGGCTCGCCTGCCTCAGATGTACATTTCCAGTGGGCCCCAGAACAGACCCTTTGAGGCATCTTTTCCCAAAGGCCTTTGAAGGGCTTGTATGGCTGCGCTGCCAAACCAGCGGGGTCCTATTTCGCGCTGACGCAGCCAGACGTCGGCGGTAGCTGTTCTGCTGGCCCCGGGGCCGTGCCTGCCTGCCGGAAAGCGCTCGCAAGGGCTCCTCGTGCACCAGGTTTTGCAGGATGGGACATGGGAAACAAGGGACAGACGACTTTCATTTCATCCTTCCTCATTTTCGCATTGGTGATAGTCTGGCCCACTTATGTAAAACTATGTGGCTAACAAGAGACAGGTCTGACAATGAGTACTATCAGGCGATTTCTGAAAGAAATTGTGTGAGAAGTATTACTTTAGGATATTATTCATTTTGAACAAAATGACTGGAAGGAGTAAAAAAAAAAAAAAGTAGACTTGTTATATATTACGGGTTTATCACCTTGTCTTACATACTGTAATGCTGTATTAGCCTTGCTTCCTTCTATTTACATTTTATTTTCATGTTATCTTTCAACTATTTGCATAAGCAGGATTGATGTAATATAGGGGTTTTTTTTGTTTGTTTTTTTTTTAATGTTTTAGTACTTTAAAAAGTCCTGTTTCCTCGTTTAGAAACTGTTTGCTTATGACCATTTTGTTCCTGGATCCAAGCTTTAAATAGCTGATGTTTTGAGCCTTTGGGTGCTAGAACCATGTAGAGCTGTGTTTGAAAAGCAGCAAACGTGCTCATAGGAAGTACGCTTTTAATGCTAAGGCCTTGATTTTGCTAGCTCCTGTGTATGTGCTGATTTTTACTATCCCAAGTAGCCTTGTTATGCAAAGAATTTTCATCTTATGTCAGCAATAGCTTGTCTCTCAGTCTCTAAACTCTAAATCAACACAGGTAATAGAATTTCAAAGTCTGGTCCTAACAGATTTTTTTTTTTTGTCTTCACTTTATTTGTTGTGTAACTTCCAGGAGTTTTTGAAGTGTCATGCCTGACAACAGATCACTACACAGGGGGCATGAAACAGAAATACGAAGTGAAACAGTGCCATTGGTGGAATGTGGACCCGTCACTGTATTTGCATGAAAAAACTTACTACATTGCTGCAGTGGAAGTGGAATGGGACTATTCTCCTAACAGGACATGGGAATTTGAGCGGCATCAATTTCATGAAGAAAGGTAATACAATGTGGAACATACACAAGATGAGAAAAAAAAATGCAGAAAGCAAAGGAACAACTCATGTCGCTGAACCTTTTCCTCCTAGCAATCCAGGCATTTTGAGACACATTTTCTTTGTGTAGGTATTTTCAGGGATCACTTGAATTTGAGGTCCTTCTCCTGTAATGTTGCCATGTAACTGCGAGCCAGACAGCATCATGTTCGTGAAATGGTCCGGCACAAATCTTCTGTGGGGCACCTGCAGAGTTTAATGGATCCTGGATGTTGCATGTGTATTTATTATTTACTGGTGTTGGAACAGTTCTTGATGTGGAATGCTTAAAATGTTCATTAAGTTGTAGACATGATGAGTACTTTGTCCTGATAGTGGCGTACTTATCATATGTAACGTCTTTGTCTCTTGTCTATCTGCAGTCTGAGTAGTGTTCTTGAGCATTCATGCAGCAGTTTTCTCTTTTTTTTTACTCCCCTCATTTCTTTATTTTATACAAGACAAGATGTTACTCTATAGCCTTGCTGTGTTATTCCCAGTATTTGGACCCCAATCAGTGGGAATTGATTGGATCAAACAAGTCATATCTGTTAGACGGAGAGCCTAAATAATAAATTGATGACTTTGTGTGTGCTGCAACTGCCTATATAACTTAATTTGCGGTTAAAGTAGATTTTAACAGTCTATATTTGTCTATTGGCTTAGATGTGTTTTCATATTTATATTCTTTTTCTCATCCTGATAGCACCTTTTCTTGTCCTGCATAGTTGGTTTTTTCATACTCCAGAGCACAAATAATATGGACTGTGATGTTATCAGATTATTTTTAACTGTCTCCATTCCCCATGATCTCAGCAGAGAGTCAGCCCCTCATGTTTCAGTTCAGAAAGGTACCTAATCAGGGCTTTACAATTTTTAGGTTGCACTTCAGGGCCACAAAAGTCACTGAGCGCTTTACTTTTAAGTATACAAGTAGCTGGACAACTTCTTGTCATTTTAAGTATCTGCCAGCCCTAGCATTCAGCCTTCCCTCAAATACTATGTAGGTTAGATCTCTTTGTACTGATTTCTTTCCCTTGTGGGTTACGCGACCTCCCAGCCTAACAAAAATGTCTTCATGTTGAAGATACCAGTGTTCTGTGTGATCCACTGAGCTGGACTTTTGTTCGATGGTTAATTGATATACCTGCAAAAGATGTTATCAAATACATGAAGAAACTTCTGACATATTCTCATGTCTATCTTCTCTTTTTCACAGTCCTGGCAATCCATTTTTAAACAAAGAAGACAAATTTATTGGTTCAAAATACAGAAAGGTCGTATACCGTGAATACACCGATCAGACATTCAGCACTCCCAAAAAAAGAGCTGAGGAGCAGCAGCATCTGGGAATTCAAGGTAAGTCATCATGAAGTTCAGTTTCAGAGCTGGGAAAAATGCAATGAAACAAAACAGATGTTATTTTAGTAATACCAAGCCTAGCTCTACCCACACTAAGTGCCTAAACCTACATGTAATTGCTACTTACATATCACTGTGTACTATATATTACCGTGCTTGCTTTACAAGAGAAAACTTCTGGTTTTGTGCCTGATCACAGGTCACTGTTTCCCAAGTTGGCATAAAATTATGCAGCCACATCTAAGCTGACCAAAAATACACAGCAGGTACTCCAAACTTTTGAAAATTAGGACTCCGTTTAGATGCCTAACTTCAGCTACTAAAGTTTGTATATCATAGTGAATGCATATTGTCCATGTCTAGTTTTCAGTTTAATTATATCCCAATGTTATTGTATCTCTGAACACAATAAACTCTCTCTTTCAGCTCTGATCAGTTGTAAAACCAACTTAATCTTTCTTTTCAATCCAATAGGGCCATTGCTTATGTCAAATATTGGAGATAAAATTATAGTAGTTTTTAAGAACTTGGCATCACGACCTTATTCTATACATGCCCATGGAGTGAAAACAGACAGTTCTGCTGTTGCCGTAACTAACCCAGGTATCAAACATCCACTTGCTTAATTCTCACAGGTAACTTCAGGCCTTATAATAAGATTTAGCAAGCTTTCAAGTTAGAATAGCATGAAAGATATTTTTAACCTCAGCTTCTTAGATTTTTTATGAAGCTGCTTATTATTGATATTTCTACACTTAAAATATCCCTGCTAATTATTGCTACATATGCTAGCCCTGGACAAATCAGTAGTTTTTTGACAAAGTTTTGCTGCACCTTTCATGTAAGCAAAACAGATTTGGCTATATAGGGAGAGTATGGCTTATGTTATCTATTCTTTCAAAAGTTATTCTGTGATCTTTACAAAAGATACAATTAGTTTTATTAAACATGGTAAACTGGACAGTGCAGTCACGCAAAGGAACACTGGCAGGAAAAGTCAGGAATCCGCAGAAGGGAAATAATAAGACGCCAGACAGTGCAGTACATGGGAAGAGGAAGTTCAAGACAAAAATAAGCTGTAAATGAAAATAGCATCTTTTTCAGCACAACCTCTTAGAGATCGGCAGAAAACAAAACTTAAAAAAAATCACCAGCATTTGTTTAATACAGGTGAAACAAAAATATATGTCTGGAAAATCCCTGAGAGATCTAGTTCTGGGAGAGGGGATCCACACTGTATTGCCTGGGCATACCATTCAACTGTGGACATCATCAAGGTATATTATTAACAGCAGTTAGTTTAAAGAGTTTTGATTTCATGACTTCAACACAGATACACTTACGACAAAAGGGAGATGAGTTTGAAGCTCTGTGTGCTTTCTCTGTCAAGTCATCCGCCCTATTACTGTATGTTTGAATTGTCTTTCGAATAATGCAAGAAAGTCAGGGCAGAATTAGGAAGTCACATTCCCTTGTGTTCTTACTCCCTCAGTCTTTTGTTGTTGGTATACATCACCTCATTCAGATTCATTTTTTAAAGCAAACATTTTATAGCTTTCTCAATAGCTAGTCAATCATGTGGGAAAATTTACATGTGCAACTGTGGAACACAAATATGCCATTTTTTTGTACAAGCACCCCTCTATCCTTACTTAAGTAATCCTTTTTTTTTTTTTAAATTCAAATTAATGCACACTCTTCATGTCTCACAAAGATGAATGGAAAAGTGCTAAGAGGGCTTTCATTTTGAAAGCATGAAACAAATTTTGAGAGGAAAACAACTAAAAAAAACCCATCCTTAAACCTAAAAAGAAATTGGAAACGAAAAAAGAACACGAGCAAGAAATGAAAACGGACTAAAAGTTTATCTCTAGCAAGACACACAAAAAAAAGCAGTTACTCTTCATAGTCCAATGAACTTGATCTGTGGGTAGCACATAACAGGGAAGAAATAACCTTATTGTCAAATACTGAAGTCTGTAAAAATGATAAGAGCATTCATGTCTGTTATTAAAAAATGCTTCTGCTTGTATTCGTCACATCTTGTAATTATTTGATTTTTTTTTTTTCATTTGTAATTTCAGGACACTTACAGTGGATTAATAGGCACACTTGTTGTGTGTCATAGACATTATTTGCCATCATTTCATGCTAAAGAGAAAGTTCAATTTGCTCTTCTTTTTATGGTTTTCGATGAGAATGAGTCATGGTACTTGGATGAAAATATTAAAACCTACTCTACCAACCCACACCTTGTTGACAAAGAGGATGAGGAATTCCTTGAAAGTAATAAAATGCATGGTGCGTTTCTCTAATTAATGTTATTCTTAAAAAAAAAAAAAAAACAAGAACAAAAACACTCTATAAAATTATGTATTTCAAAGCACTGTATATAAATTTGACTTTCTCATCCTCTGTGAATTGCTAGTTACAGGGTAGAAGGCCTGAAAAATCTCCCTCATGCTATTTCAGAATATTGTTGATTTCTCTTTAAAAAAAACTAATAAAATAAAATAAAAATGGTTCCACTTTGCAGCTGTGATAAGAAAGAGAGTAAAAACGAAATTTGAAAATTTGATTTGATGTTAGCAAACAACTATTCTGGAAAAGTTGGCAATACAGTGACTATCCTGAAAGCACATTCTGGTAAAGCTTAGCCTTCACAAAGAGCCATGGGTAATGCAGATGCTTGAGAACAGCACTGGTGTTAGCAATGATGCATGGTAAAGGACTTTTAACTACTTACTTTCTAGTCAAATATGCAAGATATAATCAGGCCTATTCATAATATGCCATCCTTTTTTTTTTTTTTTGTAAGGAGATAATATACTATTTCAATATAGGTTTTTCTTTGTTTTGTTTTAATAGCTCATTCAAAGCAATTCCTTTTGCCTAGTAGTAGCTTTAAATTCTTGCATTCTATTAAAGCCTAGAGAATAATATGACACAAAAATCTTATTTTAGTTTGTTCTCTCTCTCTCTCTCTCTCTAGCCATTAATGGAAAAGTGTTTGGGAACCTGCATGGTCTGACTATGCATGTTGGGGATAAAGTAAGCTGGTATTTGATGGGAATGGGCAACGAAGTAGATATTCACACAGCACACTTCCACGGCCACAGCTTTGATTATAAGGTAACAGGCCCTTTCCATCCATTTTTTTGCTATGTTGAGAGCTGGACCAAGTACCAAGGAGTGTAACCTCTTGTGAAAAGTCAGATGTTAAAATATTAAGTAGCAGTCTTTTAATTCGACCTTATGGTATTTTGTATTTGATCAATACACAAGAGAGTCAGAGGTTATCTGCCAGGGTTTATTTTACGGAAACTTAACAAGTTGCTCTGACAAGTTTACTGTGAATTTTCATGGCTGTGGTAAGAGAACAACCTTTTATTTTATTTTATTTTATTTTATTTTTTCCTTCTTCATTTCCAAGTTTGGTGGGAAGGAGAGTTTAAGGTAGTGTATATTACTGCCATCTGGTGATGCCACACTGTTTAACCATTGTTTCTTTTCATCCGGAAGCAAACAGGAATTTACCGGGCAGATGTGTTTGACCTGTTCCCTGGGACATTTCAAACTGTGGAAATGATCCCGCAGAACCCTGGAACCTGGCTGTTACACTGCCACGTTACTGATCACATCCATGCGGGCATGGAAACAACCTACACCGTGCTCCCAAAGGAAGGTAGGAACTTCGCTATCTCAATAATGTTCATCGTGTTTAAAGATGCGATATGGGGCTCACAGACATGTCAGTGCACTCAGAACCAGTTCAGGCATCCAGCAATATTTCATGGCATAATACTGGCGTATATTGTAGTATGGAGGTCAGAATGGCACAAATCAGCTCATCATACTTGCCTTAGTGTTACTGTTCAGGAAACAACAGTAGCTAAAGGACTGCATCTTAACTGACAATTGCTTCAGACTCCCATCAATGAAATTAAAATGGCACATTTTCATTTAAAAAAAATAATGAGCTGGAGTATTTCTGTACTCTAGAAGTGCCAATAGTGTTAAATGCCATCTCAATCTTTATTTAAAAACAAACCCAAGAACAGGTAAATAAAGCTCAAGTCGTCATCCTCACCAGCTAAGGTTCCCAAAAACTAAAATCTTGTTTTCTTTTTAAAGAATGTTTTAGCTTTAGAGGCACTATTACCTTGCTTTAGCAATGTTACCTATTCAAAAAAGTTGACTCCTGAAAAGCTGTAGTTCTTTTTTAATACAAAGTCAATACAATTTTAAATGCAACACTTTCCTGTATTAAAAAGATACAGCATAATAGGTATATATTAATTGACAGAAAGGGTGAAGTAAGAGCATTTTAAAGAGTGTGTGTGTGTGTAAAATGTGTATATATATATATATTTTATTATATATTATATTATATATTAATATTATATATTAATATAATATTAATAATTTAATAATATATATAATTATATTATATATTATTATATATTTTTATATATATATATAAAATACAAAAAAAAATAGAATGTTAAACACACTCTAGTTCTATACTGTTTTATAAACCATCTGATTTACAGAATATACTGTGCCAAACTTGTGCAGGTGATAGAAGAGCTGAGATGTAGAAGTAGACTTTTACCTACCTAGAGAAGCACTAGATTGGATTGTTCATACTCAGCTATCCATAGACAGTCCAGTACTATTCGGTGCATTTTTTTTTTCGGCTTTAAAAAAAAAAAAAGAAAAAACTAACTCACAACATGTAAAAGGTACTGGGATCTATTGTTTTCATTTTGAACTGTTGTCCATACGCATAGAAAGCCTCTATTGATGAAATGGGCATAACAAAAGCTGGGTTTTTTCCTTTTACAGACAAATGGTCTTTTTTTCCCAAGCTCATTCAATCAGTTAAAGTGTAATGGTACAACAGGCACACTAGAATGGAGAAGCCATTTCACCGCAGTGATTCTCTGAGGTTGATCTTCAGTGAAGCATTTCTTGAGAAATACTATCTCCTGGACAACGCATCTCAACATGATTTTTTGAAGGTTTCATTTGGTGGCCCACTGCTAACAAAAGGACCACAGACTGAGACAGTTGGATGGATGTAACAGTTGTAAGGATATAAGCTTATAAATAACAGTCTCCTTAAATAAAAATTATCTTGTCAGCTGATTAGCACATTCTAGGTGATTCCTGATGTGTTATTTAACAGCTGAGGAATTACCATATATGGAAGAGCCAAGTGAAATGTATGTCTTTTTTTTTTTTTTTTTTTTTTTGTAAATAAACCTGTGTGGCAGCAAAATTCATTTCAGTTATTTGTCCCAGAGCTGATGTCACATTTTACTAGTCAGACATTAGTTATTACAGGATGGGAAACAGGAATTGGGCTATCACTTGTGCCATAGGTTCAAAATTAATACATATATGATTGTATAATAAACTTCTAACAAAATAATCCTGTATTTCTGTTGAATTATAGTTTTATCAAGTAACAGCTTTCACCATAGTGAAGCTAAGAGATGACCTGGCAGACTGATCATGGTTGCACAAGATGTTTGTTTTTCTGTTACAAAAATAATTACAAGAGGGACAAAGTTATGCTGAATTAAGCCTGATGAAAGGGTAAAATATTGTAGCAGCTACCTAAGAGCTTTGCCTTGATCAATCTTAAACATGGCAGTGCAGTCATTTTGCTGTTAGTTGTGCGGTACGCAGCTACATAAATTAATCACTTACTCTTGACAGATGGAAGCAGTAGTGCTACTGCATGACCAGTTCTGGTCAAAAACATAAGCTGCGTGAGCAAGTATCATCCAGTTGTGTTTTATTAGCCCAGCTCTCTCTTTTGCTCAGTTGATCCCTCACCTGTACCAAGTAACTTGGAAGAGTGTATGAGAGGGGCAGGGAAAGGAAAACATTTCTGCTTTAAAGGATACAAGAACAAGGTAAGTTGCTTCTCTGTATCAAGACAAGGCATGATGAAGCTAGTTAAACCCAGTTTTTTTTTCTTCCTTTCTTTTTTTTTAAAGCAGAAAGAGGCTATTGAAGCCAGTATAAACCTGCTACTAAATCAGGTCATTGATTTGGCTGTAACAGACATACCCCACAGAAAAGTTAAACAACTTTACTTTTTTTGATGTTTCATTTGGAATGCAGATGAGATAGCCTTTGAATGACTGCTAGAGGTTCAAGTAACAGTACAGCTTTATTGAAAGTGGATTTGATAGCACCACTGCCAGCTAATTAAGCCTTTAGATGGTTAAGGTATCATACTGCCATTGTTTTACTGGTGGTAGGTTCTAAAAAGACATTAAATTGTGTTTGTAAGAAGTTCATAAACATTGTGATAGTTTATTATAACAAAATTCCAGTTGGAAAAGCAGAACAATGTTTTCTGCCCAGAAGAAAAACAGATATCAGTATGTACACACACACACACACACACACACACACACACACCACTTACCGAAAGACCTGGAAGAAATAGGGTTTTCAGGTGGATTTGTGATCTATTGATACTACAGATACTCCAGTACAGATATGACAGCAGATGGGGAAAGCAAAAACAAACATACAAGATAGCACACAAGCAGTAGGCCAGATCTTCCACTCCACTTTGGAACATTTTTAGTTTTATTTATAGTCTTTTTCTGTGAATTGCTAAATGAAAACAATTTCAGTGTAATAGTTACATGGGTACATAACTAAGATGACAGAGCAGCTGACCGGTTTTGCCAGCTGGAATTCAAGGGAATTTCTCTGTTGCAAAATGAAGTAAGGTGCCCAGTTTCAGCTGAAAGTCAAGCACTTTTACTCATACAATTAGAGACATGCCTCCCTCAATCATGACCCAACTAACTAGCATGGAATTAAGACTGATCCCTGCTTTTAGTGTACATTACATGTGTAGTTGTACTGTACAGTCAGTACTTTTTAACCACTCTGGCCCTAAGTTTATCCTCATTTAGGAGATGAGTGACCTACATCGAATAGCTGAATAGCTGTGCTTTTACCTAGCCAACCACTATTCAGTTTTACCTGACAGGAATTCTTCTGGATAGCTGACTTCTGTCAATGTGCAACAGTACTTTTTTTTCTGTCATCTTCAAGAGAGATGGCTCTGCCTGAGACAGTAGTTGTCATTCCATAATAAGGTTTCAACTCAGACATAGGGTAGCTAATGTGTAGGGTGAGTCCCACAATACTTTCTGTGGAGTTCTACTGTTTCATTTACTTTTTTATTCCAGTGCATCCTTGGTATTTGAGTGCGTAGTAGACTTTCATTGGCTATAGGTCAATGGTTTCCTTTGGCTGCAGTGAAGAAGATGCGGCAGGAAAAATGCTGCAGTTCCATCCTCTGGTAGAACATTGAGGAAATCCCTTAGTTCCAGTTCCATTGCAACAACTGATAAAGTTTCTGCCCAGGGCAGGGGAAAAAAATCTTGTTTAAGATATTTTGGTTAAAACAAAAGAACAAAAACAGCATTAACAGAATTACATCTCAGAATGAAACCATACCTCTACCTTTATTCATCAGGTCTACATGTGGCACTAATGCCTACAGAATTCTGACCTGCTACCACAAATATTTTGTATAAAGTGGAAAGGAAGCACTAGGTATCTATGCTAGTACCCTAACTCAGCATGATTTCCAATATCTGATGTTCTGTGAGCAGCTTCTGAGATGCAGTTGTTTAACATCGTGTTCTGAAGTACTTATTAATGCAAAGTTATTGCATGAAAATAATGGTTCAAAAGAAAAACCTCTGGCACTAGAAACTGGAACTTTATGGTATAGCATGGCAACCTGTTCTACACCATGCAACCCAGCAATGCTGTTCTTCTGCCTTCAGACTGTATGACTGGGATAGTCTTGTTACGTTTTTATTTGTGCGTGCATGTGTATTTTATCCAGTCTTCTTATTCTGTCAAAAACACACAAACCGACCCCTCAGGTATGCAGTATTTATTGACTTCCTACAAACACTTAACAATGGGAGTATGTCAGCTCTCAGGATTGGTTTTTCTACTTCTTTGTTTCCACTGACCAAAGAGCCCGTAGCACCCCCCCAAAATGAACACAGATATTTTCTTCTGCTTAATATTACCAACTATCAGTAACACACTGCAGTTTTTCAATCTATGGCCTAATCATAAAAAGACACTTAAACACTCCATGGGGTGATTAATAATAGCCTGTTAGCTATTGCTTAGAACCCTAGAAAACAACAATTACTATTACTGCTATCTGATAGCTTTTTGTGGTCTTTATTCATGACCTATACAGAAATAATATGAATGCCACCATTGTTATATGAAGCAGCATACTGCATGTTGCAGAATGCTGCTCTACTGACTGGATAACCTGCTGAGCTGTATTAGTTTTACTCATGGAAAATGATCCCCTTCTTTCCACATATCTCACCAATAGTTCTTAGGCAGAACAATGTTTAGAATGCTGCATGCCATACAAAGGCTTCTTGAGCTCAGTTGTCATCACATGATTTACCTTTCAGTGATGAAATATGAATAGGACAGTAATTTCCAGTAAGTTTGGTTCTCTTGCAAAGTTCAGGAAGCAGCTTGTTCCACCACATAGCCTAATACAAAAAAAAAGAAAAGAAAAAAAAAGAAATCCCCACAGTAAAAGTGTGAACTAACAATGACTGCAATTAAAAGCATGAAACACCTGCTAAAAGTACACTGAACTAAGATCAGACGTGTGCAAATACCAATACCAGGTAGGTTAAGATGGACTCATGAATTAGTTTATATAATGATTTGAAATGAAGCATTCTTGCATATGTAGTATTTTCAAATTTCACTGTGATCTTTCTATACTCGATGAATATTTAAACAGTACCCCCTAGTGCCTCTACAGATAAGTGTTTATAGTTCAGAAAATAAATGTACGTAACTAGCAAGACTGATGCAGTAAGAACATTAAGCCTTTTCCCTCCAAACAACTCCATGCAAAGTAGCAAATACTGTTACTATGAGAAAACTGCTGTCTCCTGATCTAATCTGTCTGCTTCCAACAGTTGTAGTAGTAAATTAATTTTTTGTGCATCATTTTTTCTATAAGAATGGAGGGGGGAAGGGATTTCTTTCCTTTTCTTCTACACATGGTAACACTTTTCTTCCACCTGCCTTCAGGTTCCGTACCGTAACCTCACACTCAACTCTACCACTAACATGGAAACAATCAAAGAAACCATTTTCAAATTTGAAAATAAAGCAGAAATTTGGTTTTGAATGGAGTACTGGTATCTCCAGTTGGTAGGGGATCACCTTTGCTGATTCTAGCAAGCACAACTGTGCACAATTAATTGAGTAGCTGTGATGGGCAATGGAAGGAAACTGCTGTGTTCTTGGAACACTGGAATAAAATCAGATCCACAATTAAAATTACATAGTGGCCTATGGAGAAAGTGGGACATAAAGAACATAATTTAATCTTCGTTACTAATGAACCAGTACCATTCTTATGTTATAAGGTCAGATGGCACTAGAATGCTTGAAGAACATGGTGGTTTTATTTGAAAGACCATCTTTTCCCAGTTTATCACTAAAATCTGATGCATTGTGCAATGCTGTCAAACGTCATTTAGAACACTGATCAGTGAGAAACTAGGCTGAGTTTTCATTTACAGTGGAAAAAAAAACATTATTCTCCCTTTTCTGAGGCACTCTGCCATCTGAAAAGATTATTTACTAAAATTAATACAGGCAGTCACATTTTCATGAAGAAACTGTGAAAAAAATTTATATTCTCTTTAAAATTAGTGGGGATTCAGTTATGAAATTTCAGTGCAAAGCGAGAGGTTCAAAACAAGCTAAGCACTTTACTTTGAAAGCAGGGCTATTTGATCTCTCCTAGTGTGCCCATGTACGCAATAGTGTTTAAATAAATAAATAAATTGAATGAGCTTAACAAAAGCAGCTCACCCGATTGTCATCTTTCAGTTCATGCTGAGCATATAATACAACTGCATCAGGACACTTTTTCAGAAGCAGGTCAAGGGAATCCTCATACTTTCCGAGACGCGTACTGCAGAGAACATGGATGGTGAGGCCAACATTGCCATCCTCTGACAGAGGCTCCAAGAAAGGCAGAGCTGAAGTGACATTGATTGACTGACTACATAAAATAGACTGAAAACAAGAAGAAAAGCTATTGTTTGGATTTAAGACACACTTTGCAAGAAAAGCTAACCATAAAACAAAAGCTTTCACTTACTGTAATAGTTTTGAAATAATATTACCTTTAATAACAGTTACTGATAACTGAGAAAGTACGTGTGGAATAGACTGCAAATGTATATATCATTGTTATTGACACATCTTTGAGGTATTTTTTTCTTCTATAATTTCAACATCTCTTTTAGCTCAATTTGGATAACAGAAGTCTTATTCTAGAAACAACTTTTTATTACATCTTGTTTTGATAAACATGGCAGTACAGAGTTGAGTATTCTGCAGATATAGATGAAGACCTCAACCCTGCAGTTTTTCTTGAACAAAGCTAAAGCGCCAAAAACACAAGTTTTGTGGGTTTTTTTTCCCACTAGAGAAAGATGTTCGTACATAAATGAACATTTGCAGAATGGGTTTAAGCTGTAAAGGTTTCGTACCTGTAGTTTTGAGATATCTTCAGGATAACCTTTATCAGATGGAGATCCCGTTGACATTATGAAAGTTACCCAGGGGAAAATCAACCCAAAATGATTACAGGAATTTATCTATACAAGAAAGAAAGAAGTTTTAATATTAGAAATCCTTCTGCTGTTACAGATCCATGTGAAACCCATTCCAAGCGAAGAAAATTTAATTCTCGAGTAGCATACTTCAGAAGAGCAGTTGCTCTTTCTTTTGGTTCATACAATTGAGTGAAGAATAAACTGAAAAGATACTTCTACTTAATTCTGTATTCCAGATTTCCAATTCAGAAAACTTTAGTCATTCACTCCCAGGTTTTCCGATTTAGTCAGCTTTGTAAAATTGCAAACACTCCACTTGACAAACACTCTTTGTTTCATTTAAGCCCTATTCCTGTCCAGAACTGAAATTGCTGTTGGAAGTTTATTTGTAGATGTACCCAAACAGCAAGACTGACCTGAACCAGGAATATCTATTTGGTAAGTACGCAAGACCTTATTTGTTTTCAGTCTTGCTTCTTTCGAATGATAAACTGTCCAGAATTAAAATACTCAAGATAGTATTTGAATGGACTTTGGCTAGATTATGAAATCATAAAACTTTCTCTGAGCGCATAGGTGTGCTTACCAGATCCTCTGTTGTTTTCAATGGTTTGGTCTCAGGAAATTGCCTCTTTGATATTCTCCAAACATACTGAGAAGTAAGCCTCAATAAGAGTTCCTGAAGTACTTCTTCCTGAGAGCATACTACAAGAAGAGCTTCCCAAAAATCTACTAAGAGCTGAGGGATAGTGTTTTCACTGTTATTACACACTGTCTAAGAACAAAAATTTTAGAAGACAGCAAGTTAGCACAGAATATAGTAATTATTAGTAGCAGTAGTTAGAAGGAACAAGAGTAACAGTTTTCCACTTCTTTAGCAGAGGCAGTGGTTGCTTTTTTGTCTTGATGTACTTCTAATGGGCGTGATTTTACGTAATACAGTGATAGGCAAAGTAGAAGGTTATGGAATGATTTTAAGGAAATCAATTCTAAATTATGTATTTGATTTCTTCTTGGAGACTTACTCCACTGTCAGAAATGATCCAATCAGCAAGCATTTAAAGACCTGCTAAGGTCTAAAGGTCTAAGGTTTAAATGTATCAATAGGTAAGAGGGCACCTTCTAAAGAAAAATCTTAATGGAAGGAAAGTCCACAATAAAGAAGTGCTGTGTAGCTCAGCTGGGAATAACGGTAAGACCCACAGGGGAGATGCTTCTGGGCTTTAACATCTGGTGTGTCAGGGATAAGGATCTCTAACATTTAACTGACTTCCAACTGGCTTTAAACAACATTAGAACTAATCTGAGTTTCATGAATTGGTATTTCTGATAAAAGTCTTTCAAAATAACGGATCTAAGGCCATAATATACTGAAGTGCACACATAATGTACTGAAGTATATATAATTTTCATCCAAACAACATTATTCATTGTAGAGAAGGGGAAAAAAGTTTGTCTGTTCCCACTCTGAATAAAGAAAACTTCAGTGACCAGAAAAACTACTTTTCCATGAAACTGCAGAGATGCTACTCTTCTTTCAGAGACTAAAGAGCAGAGCACTATATACCTTCTTAAATATTTAAGTCTGATTCTTCAGAAATGTGTTCTAGTCCTAATGATTTCTTCAAAAGCGGCCTATGGAAATGATTTATCCAAATTCTGTTAAGCTTCAGTGGCCTTAGGAAGCCATTGAAAAATATCTGAGATCATGGTATTCTTTGTTCACATAACAGGGTCAAAACAAAGAATTTAACAATTTTTTTTTTTTTGCTTGATTTAACCAGTATTTCTTTCCAGAAGGTCCAGTTTCAGTCCTCTATAGCCATCTAGCAAAGCTGGAATATATCCAACCCCCATCTCTCTCTTTCCGAAGAAACCCTGGAATGTGAGTGAAGAACAACTCAGGCTGCTTTGCTCACCCACATTAACATCACTATGAGAAAAATAAAAGTAAAAAATGACCACAGACTAACCTTGAAAAAGGTATCCGTTTCTTCCAGTTCAATTTTCCTGTTCTCATATAAAGCCACAGTGGCAGCCACCAGCAACCCAGGTTGCGTCTCCTTCAGATGAATAGCAAATTCAGTCGGAATAACAGTTCCTTCCTTATGCTGTCTCAGGAGTTTTGGCTGCCCAATGAAGCCACACACCAGTACTGTCTACAGACATAGTCAGATATAAATCAGATGAAGAATTCAATCCACATACAAATCAACCCACCAAACTCAGTATTTGCTCAGGCAATAAAGCTTATATAGATGAAATGAAGGAAAGTCAGGGGAAGGAAATAAATTCTCTTTCTACAATTTATAGGACAGCTTTCCAGAGACTCACCTCTAACCTGGAACACTGGCTGCTAAGTGCTATGCTGTTTGCCTGAATGCTGGCAGTAACAGGCTGTTGAAATTTGGAGTTACTATGCACATAAAAAGATAGGTTTTATTAGGAAATCCCAGTCAGTCAACACACGAGATGTTTTGAAAGTCACTGACTGGAAATTCAATAGGATTACTTTGCTGAAGTATGATTTTTATTCGAAAACACCTCTGAAACAATGATCAAAATGTGCTGTAAGATGTGCAACAGTAAGTAATTTCTGGAGTTTCGACTGCTTTTGGCGGTAAGCATGACAAGATACTATTTCTGTTTTAAAGACACTAGTGACTGAGAGTGACTGAGCACTGCAACAAGCTGCCCAGAGAGGTTGTGGAGTCTCCTTCCTTGAAGATATTCAAAAGCCATCTGGACAGGGTCCTGGGCAACCTGCTCCAGGTGACGCTGCTTGAGCAGGGGGATTGGACTAGATGATCACCAGAGGTCCCTTCCAACCTCAACCATTCTGTGATTCTGTGTGAAATTATGCCTAAGCGAATTAAGTGAATTACACACAAAATATTAAGGCAGACCTAGGAAGAGAATTCAGATTTTTAGATCCCTATGCATGCAACTTGTCTTTCCTTATTTTCCTGAAAAGCAGTATTTTCCTCAACTTCACAATAAAAAACTTTTTAAAGATGAGCTGCAAACAAGTATTTTTGCAATAGGTCAGATTAAAAAGACCCCCCACCCCCCCCCCACACACACTTTATTTTCTAAGACCCTCTCTCATTCTTAGATACTGTGATGGAACGTGTGTGTTTGCTCACAACATGGCCGTTTGACTTGATCTTGCTGTGAATAGATAAGACAGCAGGTGGTGCTAAATACCATTGCTGATATAGCACTCCATGGTTCCCAGCCTTGCAATTCAAGCATTACTGATTCTGAAAGCTCCCCAGAGCTTCTCCTATTGTAACTGATGTTTACCCTTGGAACAACCATTAGTTTATTTAAAAAGTTCTTAAAATGCCAACAGCTCATTCTCAGGAGGAGACCATTTTCCAGCTCTGTAACCTGTGAATATTCAACTGTCCTGATCAATCTTAACAAGTAATTTAAAGATTGGTCTCAGTCTAAAACCACACGGGAACATCTATGACAGAGACAGCTTCACTAACAATGTTTTCTCCACTGATGTGGAAATCTTACTTTGTTACCACTAAAGTATGTTCTGATGCAGTCTTTACAGGGGTTAAGTGCCTTGATTGCACCAGAAGATGGAAAATTGTATATGGCAATTGGATACAGAAATTATGGTTTGTGTGCACCAAGGACATTCTTCTCCATGAGCAATCTTACAAGGGCTGTTTGCATACAGACATTTAAGTTTTCATGGGCATATCAATCAAAGGTGGAGGGGGGGAAGAATGCTACTATACAACCCTGCCATACTAGTGAAGAGCACTGGTTCTGCAGAGCCTGCTACACTCCAGTACACAGCATTTAGTTTAGCAAGAATTAATAGCTTTGAAAATTCTGCGCACTTGGTAAGGCTTTGCCAGGATAAGACTACTCTTCCTGCAAGATAAATGGTACAGTCCCAGCATACACTAGCCCTCAAGCCCAAGTCTGCTCTTGCAGACATTCGGTGGAGACTACACAGCATGTCAGGAGGAAGAGCAACTGAAAGGTTCTGTTATGGTAAAATACAACTGCAAGCCAAACCCTACTGACTTGGGTTTTACAAAGGGTGAACAGCTCATGCTTCAAGCGTATCTTACCTCCTTATAGGAGTCCATCTCATGTTTATACATCATCAGGTCTCCCATTTTCAGAGCCATGGAAGCCTTAGTAAGTGTCAGGACCACTGATGGCATAATCTTTTCTCTCTTCTGAAGATAATTCATGGCTGTCAAAGGACATACATTCCTCATGCAGGGACTGCAGAGGATATGTGGCAGCTGGACAGGTTCAGTAAGATAGAATATTTGGAGAACTTTAGTTGCTGATTCCTATCAAAATAAAAGCCATTTAACAGTTTCAACCTTTTGAGATATACAGTCTTTCACAGCATATGAAAATAGCACTTAAAAAGAGACAGACCAACAGCTTAGCTATCAAGTCAGTTTTTTCCCTGCCTCCTACCTTCCTGGTAAAAGTAAAGGAACTTTACCTGAGAATGATTCGGTCCATACTCTGGGGTGCTGAAATAGTCTACACAGTGAATCCAGATCCACCACAGTGAATCAGTTTTACCAATCTGTACAGTTTGGCAGTGTTCAAAATAACAGTTTGTTTTGTTACAGAAATGGGGGTCTACAGAAATGGGGGATGACAGAAATTTGACAAAGAACTTTCCTATCATGGAAGTATCTCTGTGTGTAATTGGCAGCCAGATCATTACCAACGTGCATCACGATAGCAAAACTGACAATACGCTGCTTGAAAGTGGCCAGAAGTATCACAACTTTCTCTTTACAGTTATTGAAATTGCTTGCTATTTTGTAAATTAAAAAAAGGAAAATAAAAACCATGTGAAAAAGAACTGTAAAACTAAGTATACAGCTCAGCATTTTCAAAGGAAACTTTGATTAAAATATGACACAGTTCTCAAAATTAGAACTAAACCATTAGATTAAGAAAAAAACAGCTTCTTTTTTTCTACCTGACTTAATTCTTCATTTAAGTCTTCATTAAGAGAGTGAGTTAAGTAAAATATAAATCCTCTCTCATATTTGTGTGTTTCATCACCTTCTGAAACTAGCCTCTCTAAAACTTCCGTCATGGATAAACCAGACATTCTGTAGTAAGGCAAAGCAAGGTGGTAATCCCTTGTGTCAAACCTGAAAGCAAGAGAGGAAGGGGGAAAAAAATGTTAAGGGCAACATCTTTGCCACTGCTGTTTTTAAGAACTAAAATAATACATCAGTCAAAACTGCAGACACACCAGTACCTGCAAATATATAGACAGCCAGATACTGAATAGAAAACCAGATTAAGCTGTTTTGGTAGAATGTAAATATTTATATTATATATTCAATGCTAATGTAAAATAGCAAAGAATAATATATTTTAATTTTTAGGTTGCATTACTGGAAACAAAAGTTCATCTATATCACTTTGACATCCAAAACATACTTGCTGTAGCAGTCTCCTAGGAAAGCACAACTTTCTCTAAATGCTGTTAGAAGTTCTTCTTTTTCATCTGATTTAAGGAAACTGGGGTCCATTATAGCTGCTCTGACTAACAAGTGAGCTTCACTTAGAAGATGGATGCAACTCTCAGTTTTTACATTTTCATACGTTCTACTATAATCCACCTAGAACAGACATAGCATATATTTAGGTCTTTAGCAAAAATAAAGAATATACAGAAACATATCTAGAGAGGGCAGCAGCCATGTGAAATAGCATATGAACTAGTCATGAAAAATACATTACAGTATATTCAGCGATAAGATGCAGAGATTAATTTACAATACTTATTTTCAGTCACCAAACAACAAAAAGTAGGAGTTGGACAATACCATTTCTCTGTAAAGCTGGACAGTTGAAACAGTGTTTACAATATATAAATTCCAGCCAGATTCTGAATCAGGAGTTTTTCTGGATTTGATGCTGTCAGCCTTTCTGGAACTAAAGAGAAAGAAGAGGTGAGTTTTCAGTGTCCAAATAAATATTACGCAGCCAAAAAACCATGACTTTACAGTTTAAATGCATAAATAAATATGTACAAAGGCTAATAAATGCTTGAGAGTTAAGTTGTGAATTTAAATCATAATGTTTAATAACTCAATGGACAGGCACGCTCATAAACCAGAGATATCATGGTTAGGAACTATCAAGTACATCTTCTTCTGGGTTTTAACATCAGGTAGTATTAGATACTTCCACAAAGCCGAGTAATTCAAATTAGCTAAGATGTATGCTTACTTTCTGTAAGGACTTACTGTACTTTCACTCCTGCAGCTGTATTAAAGTGTTTACCATGATATGGTGTAAGAAAGTACTTGAATGTTTTTAGTCTAACACATCGTTTAGGTCTTTAACGCCCTAAGGTTAAAGCGCTGTAGGAAATGACAGACTCTTCCTGCTCCTTTTTTTACTGTTCTCAGATATTTACATCTTTTTTAAAATGATGGTGTTAGGTAGACTAGCACTTGTTCAACTGATTATCTTTACAGGAGGCAAAAAACATTTCTTCCTCGAATGCCGGCTATGAGTTTTGAAAAAATTCAAGTAGCAGAAGAAAGTGTGTCTTCATTTTGTGCTACAACACATTTTGCTAGCCTGTAACTTCAGTGCTCATACATTTTTTTCCCCAAGACAAGTATTCTTTCTTCTGAGTAATACATATGTTCTTAGTAACGTTATTTTAACGTTACTCATGAAAGTTACAGCTTTTAAATATTTTAAGTAACTTATTTGGTTGATTTCAGCCATTTGTGACTACTCCCTCATTTCTTCCATATCATTTAATGTAGCAGAATTCAAAACTCAATGCTTGATTTCCGTTCTCACTCACTCAAAGAAAAAAAAAGAGAAATGTATCAATGCTCGACCTCTGTTCTTACCCACTAGCCTGGGAGCTATTTCCAGAACCATCTTTTCACAGAGGATCCTCCCTTCAACTCCAACACCCACAAATTCAACACTGAACACACAGATATAAGTTAAAATCCCATCTCCCCAAAAGACACAAATCCTTACAGTATCCTTCTGGTAGGTTTTCTTCTTTCAGTAATATCTTCTGTGTCGGCCTTAATCAGAAGAATGACATGGTTTTTGAAATGACAGATAGCTCTTGGGCCTATGAAAAGCTGCATTCTTAATGTGCAGACATCCAGTGACACAGGTGGACAAGCCTATAAAGGAAAGCGACTGTTTTGTAATTTCAGTTAGTGTGTACTTTGACTCTTTAAATCAAAAGACGTATGAGGAAAAAAAAATGTAGTTTTATGTCCAATAATATCACACAAAAATATTCACTGGCTTTCCCACCTTTGAGTGCTTAACTGAGCCTGAGTTTGGTCCCTAACATGGAACACTTAAACCCAAATGGCTTGAATTTGACCAAGTTGTAAAAGACTGCCTAACAGTTACAAAAGTCCTGATTTCAGTTGCTTATAATATATTAAGTAACTATAGATAGAAATATACTTCCTTGCCTATTGTTACATTTCCTGTATTTCAACTTTGATTTGTTCAATATGCACTTCTCAGCCCAAACCTGCCATATCCTCCATGCTGAACTAAAAATGTAAAAATGCAACCATATTTGTCCAAAACATTCTGAATTTATAGCTTTAAGAAGACAAAATGCCATATTTACAAATTCACATACCCTGCTTTTTCAAGAAACCTTACAATTTTGTGCGGACTTATTCACACCGCTGCACCAGATAAAAGTTACTAAGTTTAAGAGGCAGGGGACTGCAGTGGTGACTGGGTAGGAGGAGGCCAGAAACTGTCCTGGGCCAGTCAGAACCAGATCCAGCCAGCTCTGAAACCCATGTGAAAAACAGCAGGATTGATGCTTTTGCATGTCAAACTCCACCTGGAGCCAGGATGCTCCCGAGGGACCACGGCCGATGGGGGGACCCGCCCCGGAGCACAGGATGCCCCTGAGGGACCGCGGCCCGTGGAGGACACACTGCGGTAGGGACACCCCTGAGAGAATGCAGCCTGCCGGTCATCCACACCCAAGTGGTGACACTAAGGGAGAGAGCAACAAGAAACCATTAACCACAGTGCGGCAGAAAGAAAGTCATGTGCACGGGGCGACCGAAAGCCATTTTGCACCCCTCGACCTCTTGCGCTGCCCCTCACCTCACCGGAGGAAACGTGATGGACTGCATGTAACCAGCAGTGAAAACATGGAAAGCTGAGACTGAAGAAGGGGCAAGACAAGAGTTTTTACGCAAGTCTTTGTATTCTTTGTCTCAATACCTGCATCAATTACAGTCCTGTCTCTCTCCTATGTACAGTTTCTATGGAAGGCAGAGAATATGTTTGTCACTTGAAAATTCTGCAGTACCTCTACTATGCTATGGTTTTATGTCCAGTGTCTACATGTCCAAAGAAAATCCTTACATACTAGCTTAAAACATATTTCAGCCTATCTTTCAGTCTGTATTTTTTTATTAACATTTATCCTGTCCTTTATAATTCACCAGATTATTACTGATAAGTAATGTGAGGAAGGGGAAAAGCCTAGACTTGCAAAGGATAAAAAGCCCTCCCCCTAAAAAGACACCCTAAGTATCTGTCAGAAAGACATGTTCTAAGGTCTATGCTCCTCTTACAAAAACTCACATTTCAAGGACATCCGAGAGAAAAAAAAAAAAAAAAAAGCAAAATGTAGGCTTCAAGATGTGTAGGCTTTACAGGCACCACCAGCTGCAAGAAAGGAAAACTCTGCACCCTTCATTCCAATCTACACAGCAAAGAATGGAATTTGGTTTAAAATATATGTGCTTTTATAGCTTTTAACGTATTTGGAAACATTCTACTAATGTTCTAGGATTTTAAACAGCAATAGTAGATTGTGTGTCACTGATACATTTGTAGACCATCAGAATGCGGTATGTCATGAATTGAAGTCAAATAATAATTACGGATGTTATTCTACTGTTGCAGGCAATAGAAACTGACAGGATTTCAGAAGGAAGCATAAGGAAACTAAATGCCATACTACTGTTTGCATTTTTAACTTTTTCATCAGGTACAAGATTGTTATCTTGTACAAAGTGCACACCTTCACAGTCGTATCTATGTACGGATCCTCATCACGAGCTGCTGCTGCACTGCACCGCACTGTGAAACACTGTAGGTTCTCACTAAAGGGAAAGAAGAAACTACATTGATTACAAAAAAAAGAAAAACACAAAAACAACAAAAAAGGACGATTGGCAGTAACTGACTAGCAAAGAGTACAAAGAATCAGGTATTTTTCCTTATATGGGCCTTGAAGCACAGGCTTGAAGGCATGCTGCACTGTCACATAAACCTATCCAGAGGTTCCAGGAGAGGCTATGAAGGATATTTTAGAGACAATGAAAAAAGCAGATAGAAAGGTAGTGATACTATTAGCAAAATCATAAACATGGTACCTTGTAATGACATGCAGGAATTGTGGAGTGAGAACTGCCTGCTCTGACTTCTCTGAATATTGGTAAGTAGAGATCAGTTCTACTAACTTCCCAATAGAGTAGAGATATCCAACATGAGGTAAAGAGAAAAAGCAAAAGAGACTCAATAGTTCTCTCTTGTTCTCAGTTTCTCCATGGGCTGTCACAGAACTTCCTGGATGTAACAATAAGAAAGGCATTTTATATACCTGATAGATCAAAACCTTGCAATTATTTTGTGAGCCTAGTGCCTAAAAGATAAACAGACCTGCACCGAGTTCCAGATTGGTTTTGTTAGTAGCTACAGAAGAGAAGAAGAGCTATATGAGCATCAGTGTACAGGTCTGAAATACATTCAATTTACATGTCACAGATAATCTAATTTGGAGGCATTTCTAACAAAAGAGTGGACATGTCACTGAGTGAAGAAATTCTGTAGATGTAACACTATGCAGGAGTCCAGGCAGACTAATCATAACTATGTGCCCATAGACTGAATGATCGCCCTGATCTTAGACAACTCCTTGTGAGTTTATTTATAAAGCTGATTTGTGAAGTAAAAGCTGTGTCCGGATTCTACAGACTCTCTTGTTGAAGACTGTAAATCACAAGAGAACATGAGTTAGGTGGAGTTGAACGTCAAGTAGCTCACTCTGTTGGGTCAGCTGCAACTTGGATGAGGGATTGCTACTTGACAGAACAGATACAACCACAAACTAAGTGAACAGTCAGTAAAGGCAATGGACTAAGTTTTTTGATGTTTCTGCTGAGGCTTAAGCTAGTGTGTGTTAGCAACCCCTAAAATTTGAATCTATCCTCCTCTGTTTTTAATTAAAGCCTAGCAAACAGGTAACTTGTATCTTAACAACTACTAAGGTTTACCACTCTGATTTCCAATGTTAACGCTAATGAGAGGCAGCCTAGTATCTCATGATAACATTGACGATAAATAAATTTATGCAACGTTAGAAGTGGCCATTTTATGATGTAAAAATAATGAGTACAGAATTGATAAAAGCCGATTTAGAAGACTTCTTTTGGTATGGTGAACGAATATTTTAGTTCGAGGTTTCTACAGAACTCAGAGAAACTTTAAGACTTTTTTGTTAATGGAAGCACAGTTTAAATCATTGAAAAGGGAGGAAAAAGACCTTAATAAAAAAAATATTCTGACAGGAACAGCATACAAAAGAGCTTAGTATATATATTCCCTTAGTATATATATTCCCTTTCCCAGGTCTCCTGTGACACAGACCATAATGCATCCCTGAACACGCATCTACCTGTCTGGTATATAGGAAGCAGCTGAAGAGAGTGCAACTTCGTCTCTTCACAAAAGCCAAAAGGCGACTGGTCAGGTGTAAAACGTCTAGAAGGAAAAAGACAAAACAACAACATGGGATGTCAGTGAAAAAAACATTCCCAGCTACCTTGGTCAAGTAAACAGCAATAATAGCCATAGCTAAAGTCTTAATACTCATGTTACCGTGCACTCTGCCTACTCTTAATGTAATTAGCATGGCAATGCTAACAAGCACGTGCACACCTAGAGACAACTATCTCAAGTTCTTGCAATCAAAAATCTTCTTTGCTTGCCTACAAGGTGACTGCACGTCAAAGTCGAGGCTCATTGGAGGACAAGCTGCCATCGGTTTGAATCTTTTTTTTTTCCTTTTTATTCAACTGAACCATGCATAACATAGTCCATCTTCAGTCCTGCGTTTCTTTCCTATTACTGAATGTGTCATCCTTTTTCCTGCTTTGCTTCGGAATTCACCACTGGACTGTGACATCAATTATTCCTCAGCTTTGGATGAATGTTTAATGGTTTTGATACTAACAAAATAGTGTAGTTTCTTAGTGCTTAAGATACTTGGTAACCTCTCTTTTTGTCCAGCTGGACAAAGGGAGAATTTTTTTTTAGATGTACTTGAATAAGTATCACTTCAGCTGAAGCTGACGAAAGCTACAGCATAAATAAAACAGAAGTTTAGCTGGCAGTGTCTTGATTACAATCACACAGCATCAACAGCAGAAAACAGCTGCCAGGACTGCTGATTTTCTTATGTGTTATCCTTTAAAGCAGGCTTCTCTAAACAATAACAAAATTTGACACAAAGCTGCTTCAGAATAAAATGTGTAAAATTTGGTTTTGTGGGTTCAGCAAGCAAACAAGTACAAAAATTATGCTGAGAAAAGACAACAACACCTGATACATCACAAGAGAAGCTGCTATGCATGCTCTTTGCAGGATACAAGGAGGTAAGATGGAAAGCAGACATTGTTTAAACATCAGCAGAATTGCAAAACCATTAAAGCTCAACTCCATTTCAAGGAGAATAACTGGTCACATTCACCAAACAAAATAAAGCTTAGGATATGCAAGGCCAAAAATGGGTCTTCTTTTGGCATCACACTATTTATGCAGCACAATACCCTGTATAAATAATCCCCAAGTCAAAATATCAGGATCATAGTTTCAAAAAGATGTGAACAACAGATCACTTTGGCTTCTTAGATGTATTAGCACACATGTATATATAGCCCATAAAAGGGAAAATGCATTTTTTAATACCTGAAAAGCAGATACTGCACTTGGAAGTGCTCTGTACCTTCTGTAGCTAATCCTGCTGATTCCAGTGTGACGGGTATCTCACATAGCTTACTTTCTTCCCCAAGCAGTTCCACTGGCTTCTGACAAATGACAAACTCATCTGATTCAAGCTGCAGAGTATGTGTTGAAGGGCCTTCATCTTTTATACCTTAACAATGAAAATGTCGCATTAATTGTTCAAACCAGTTCCAATAAGAAATTGAGGTGACACAACTAAATACTCCAGTTGATGCTACCTAATTAGCACGGGCTCACTCAAACCCTTAAAATTTGGAAAGAACTATGCCTGAAGGCAAGAACAATCTTTCATTTAAAAGCCTCAACTGTCATTATACCTAAAAGTCAAGATTTATGAAAGAACAGGTAAGCTGTTCAATAAAAGACAAGTCTGAGAAAATCTGTGCTCTGTATGGCAAGCTGTCAAATAAAAAAATGCTATGGATGATCAGAAAGGTTTTAAGATGGGAAAGGCAGCTACGACAGAATGTTGTGTCATCTTAAACTCACTTCTGCTCCGAAAAGCAAATCCCTAATTTTAAGTAGTAACATTTTAAGTAATTTTAAGTAATAAAAACAACCAGGGGCATGCTGCTATTATCTGAGTTAAGATCTATCTTCACTCAAAGAAGAACATTCCAGTTTGCATTTTTGCTATCTGGAAAGCCTTTTTTATCTCTGAATTTTCTCTAGGTAAAGTTTCCACTTCTAAAAGAACATGTTCTTCTGTTTTAAGTTTCTTCAATTACAAATGAAGGATTTTTCTGAAGTTTGTAGGTGTTTATTTAATCTTTTTAGAAAGACAGGAGATGACAGGAATGGGTTGCTTGCAATATGGGGGAATATAACCTACTAAGTAAATCTATTTCTAGGTTTTCTAAGATTCTACGGCAAACCCCTGAAGAAGACAAAGGACTGAAAAAGGGTAGATGCTGACTCCCTCCTCACCCAGGTTCTGATCCCAGTTACAAAAGTGCACGTTCATTGCCATAAAAGCCTTCTTAAACATGTAAACCAGTAACCATGGTCTCCTTTGGGGTTCATGAATTGCATCTTTCTCTTGGCCTCCCACTTCTCCCTTAGAAGGGAACAGTTATTTGGGCAGTGATACTGATGGAAGATTTTTTCTGAACATAGCACACAGAACTGCTACTGCTTTGATGTGGCCTACGATGGTATCCCAAAAGAGAGATTTGATCCTGCGGCTGTAGGGGTTGCACCATTCTGAAAGTGTCTGCAGAGTGAAGGCGTATTTGTTTTAGGCGTTACCTCTAAGTACAGGTAGTACAACACTCTTCACGCCCTAAAATATTTAAGCTGACAGTTATAAGACAATCTGGGAATATTTTTAGAGGGGCAACAATCTTGATGGAGCTACTTCAAGAATAACAGGAATCAGTTAACAGATTCTAGCAAATAAAAAGAGATAAATTTCTGTACTTACCTCTATCCCCAGGCTCTTCTAGTGTACTAGTGCTGTGTGCACACTGCCCTGTGTTGTCTGCACCTCGTTGGACCAGTTCCAGTTTCAGGATCAGAACATCCAGCTCTGTTGTTACGGCTATATGTCTGGCACAAAATGCAACTTCAGCAGGACTTACGTTATCAATGTGTAAAATCAAGGAGCGTTCAAAGTCCAACACAGTCAAATTCTGGTTTACGACCAGATATTTCAAAGAGAATATAACTAGTTTATTTTTGCAGCCCACAAGAAGATTTCCATTTACAGGACAACATGAAATGCACAGTGGAGGATCTGAAAGTGGCATTTCCACAATTGACATCTGTTCTTTTAAGGCTTCACTGTATGACTCTTCCATCTTGTGACCCACCATCCGGACACACACACGAGAGCTCCCAGCTGACATGCATCTCCAGTTCGTATACGCTCTTAGGAAAGTTGCTTTGTTTTTCTCTTCAATTGTTACCACATAGTCTCCTGCAAAGAAAACAGCAGCACCGTTACCTCCGCGGCCGAGCCGCCCCCCCCCCGCCCCGGCGGCGCCCGGCGCAGACCCGCCCGGCCGAGCCCCCCCCGCCCCGCCCCGGCGGCGCCCCGCGCAGACCTGCGCGGCTGTGCGCCATGCGCAGCACAGGGCCCAGCGTGGCGAAGGAGCCCAGGGACTCGCAGCGGCCCTGGTCGCGCACCGCGAACACCTCCACCCTGCAGCTGGCCGCCGCGCAGGCCACGAAGAGCTCGTCTTGGCCGCAGCAGAAGTGCGCTGGCTCCTGCTTGCAGGGCACCACCTGCTGCGACCCGAAAGGGTGCAGGTTGTAAAGCTGCACCATGGCCCCCGCAGACCGCCGCCGCAGCAGCAGCGGAGACAGCGCCCGCGGGCCGCCCGGGACCGCGCGCGACTGCAGCGCCCGCCGCGGCGCTGCCGCACTTCCGCGGCGCTGCGCCGGCCGGGGGAGGGGTCTGCGCCGCGCCGGAGCCGCCCTGCGCGGCTGCGCGCGGGCCTCGGCGCTGTGCTGCGCGGCGGGGCCGGCCGCTCCCTCAGGGGCGGGGCGCGGGCGCGTTCCTCTGCGTAGCCGGGGTGGTCTTCGTACGGGTGGAAGCCTGGTTGTGCTATCGCGCGTTGCTTAGTCCGAGTTTCTGTGCAGTTTGTGACCTCCATGCTGTTACCGCTTTCGGGAGCCCTCCCGCATCGCGCGGAGTGCCTTGCTCCATATGCAGCTAGCAGCTTCTAGCACTGTGTGACTTCTGAGTGAAGGGCTAAGGTGAAATGAGTGAAGCCTTGGGAATAAAGAGAGGTTGTTGCTGAATGTCGTGGGGACAGAGGTCTGCATTCAGAGTCGGTCCCCTTGGGATGGGAGAGAAAGGTGACTCAGAGCAGGGCTCAGGCTTGGCATGGCTGCTGCAAGTGGCAGCGTGCTGAGCACAGGCTGCTGTGGTCTGGGATCTTTCAGTATCCTAGATGCAAAAACAAAGGCATTTTTGGTTTAAAAAACAGTAATTCTTTCTTTAGAACTTCACAAACTACATACATAGGATGCTATACTAATGCTAGTTACAAGCACTTTTGAAAATAATTTCTCTCCGGGTATCATTAGCATATGTAGAGTCAAAAATCACATTTTGTAATTGTGCTTCCCCTTCTAGTTTTATAGTATAGAAACTTTTTTCTCCTTTTCAGGATTCAGAACTAAACAATTCTAAGCAAGTGGATCACCAGTCTTTACCTGAGCTGATTGTCCTGTGAATTCACTGTTTCACAATTGTCTATAAAGCTGTATTAAATTGAATTATACCATTAAAGAATATTCATAAAGTAGTTCTGATAGGCTAATGCAGGAACTTTCAAAATGGCTAGGGTGTTTTTAAAGCAGATGTTAGATCTTATTTTTCCTTTTATCTAAAGGAAATCAAATGTGTGGGACCTTTCTGGTTGGAAAATTTACTTTTTTGTGCGTAATGTGTCCTATTTTTTCTTTTGAAAATGGCAGGTTTTATGTTGTTAGCAAGTAATCTGGTAGTAAGTGCTAGTTCAGTGCAAAAGTGCAATGGCATATGCCACAACTACAGTCAAGTAAATTAATTACTTGTGTACAGCATTATTATTCAGTGGTAGTTAAGTAACTTTGGAAATTTTTACTGAAGTTTTCTGTGAAGCCAGCCTCAGTGGGAGAATGTAAGAGATCAGGTTCCTCCGTATTGTGTAGATGGGCCTGGAATAATAATAATGTTCTAGTCCTGAAACAACCTGAGGTAGAAGCAGTTTCCTGCTTGGGAGAAAGCAAAATGAAGGCAGAATATGTTACAGAACATGTCAGGATCACAGGAACGTGGACACAACTTCCTGATTTCTTTTATGATTTGCATATGACTGGATGCCACCAAAAGTTAACATTTCAAATGGTCCTGGCTAAGTGAGTATAGAACAGTAGGTAGAACCTTTAAAACTTTATTTGAAAAAATCAAACAAGTGAACAGGAGTCTGAATTTTTTTTTGTTGAAATACATTTTCAGACTTCAGTTTTCTTAATATTCTTCCCCTTCTTCCGCCTCTGCTTCCACCGAATCTACCCCAACTTCTTCATAATCTTTTTCAAGGGCAGCCAGATCTTCCCGGGCCTCAGAAAATTCTCCCTCCTCCATTCCTTCTCCAACATACCAATGTACAAAGGCACGCTTAGCATACATGAGATCAAATTTATGGTCAAGACGAGCCCATGCTTCAGCAATAGCAGTTGTATTACTCAGCATACACACAGCTCGCTGCACCTTTGCAAGGTCACCACCTGGCACCACAGTTGGAGGCTGGTAGTTAATTCCCACCTTCAAGAAAAGAAAATAAAAACTTTTGCAATGAATGCTAATCCTTAAAGACTTATTTCTGTAATCAATGAAAAATCACCATGGTTATGAACAAATAAACCAACTTACTGTTATTTTTCATCAAAACAGTTAATGAAATCCTAATTACAGGATCAAGTCAAATTGGGCTAGCATTAAGTGAGATAAATTGATCTATAGAATTTTTTTTCTATGGATTATGATACGTAAGCCACAAAAATGAGCCTGGAAGGACCATGGAAGAAATTACTGAAAGTGAGAGCTTACTGGACTCTCATTAGAACATAAAGATCTGGTCTTTGCAAATCCTGAATATGTGGACAGTAGCTGGACAAAATCCTTGATGGAGAATCTGGTAACTGATCTGGTAAAAAGTTTACATATGGGAGTCTATGTTAAAAAAACAACAACAAAAAATAAACCAAAAAACACCAGGCTTGCCCCAGCAGTAGAAGCCAGGCCCCACTGAACTTCAGTCACTGGAATGCAGATCTGGCAGTTAGCAGCATCTGTCATTTTAAAGCATCTATTAAGTGTTTTGGGAAGTTACTTCACTGAAGTACTACTCAGATTATTCAATACAGTGTTTCTACACTTGCTTGAGGGTTATTTACACTTCCTCTATACATAATTAAGTTTTTTTAAGGTTTATAAAGTAGAAAAATACGGTATAATTTTTCAGTAGTCATCTGTCTGTAAATTGTTTTCAGATACTCCATATTGCCTATCCCTACAAAAGCTAGGGTTTTCATTCATTAACTTGATAAGGAATTTTCATTTGTGTTGCAATATCTTAATTTTATGCTTAAAAATGTAATCTGAAATCTAAGCAGCTCAGTAGCAAGGATGTTATGACATTGTAGAATGGCTGTTACCTCCAAATACTAGGCAATTCCTAATACTTCAAACATTAGGTAATGTGTAAGTTATGTAAGTACCTTGAATCCAGTGGGGCACCAATCCACAAACTGAATGGTTCGTTTAGTCTTGATAGTAGCAATAGCTGCATTAACATCCTTGGGAACAACATCACCTCTATATAACATACAGCAGGCCATATACTTGCCATGACGAGGGTCACATTTTACCATCTGGTTGGCTGGTTCAAAACAAGCATTGGTAATTTCAGCCACTGATAACTGCTCATGATACGCTTTTTCAGCAGAGATGACAGGGGCATATGTTGCCAGGGGAAAATGGATTCGTGGATATGGAACAAGGTTGGTCTGAAACTCTGTCAGATCTACATTGAGGGCTCCATCGAAACGCAGTGAGGCTGTGATGGATGAGACAATTTGCCCGATAAGTCGGTTTAAATTGGTGTAAGTAGGACGCTCAATGTCGAGGTTGCGACGACATATATCGTAAATGGCTTCATTATCTACCATGAAAGCACAGTCTGAATGCTCCAATGTTGTGTGGGTAGTTAGAATTGAGTTGTAGGGTTCCACCACAGCAGTGGAAACCTGTGGTGCTGGATAAATCGCAAACTCTAGTTTAGATTTTTTGCCGTAGTCAACAGAGAGCCTTTCCATGAGGAGAGATGCAAACCCTGAACCCGTGCCTCCTCCAAAACTGTGAAAGATAAGGAAACCTTGCAGCCCTGTACACAGATCGGCCTATACCGGGATGAAAAAAAAGTAGGAGAAAAGAACATATTATTAATGACTTTGGCAATGGTGATATTAAAATAAACATTCAAAACTGTTTGTTTCTTCTTAATTCTATATTGTTATAATAAAAAAATACCAGCATCCTTGAAAGATGCATACCTTTTACTCAAAACTGCCAGTGCCTCTTTATACCCTCTACTGAATATTAATATCCTTATATTAAAAAGCTGAATTAATCATTGATGTCATTTTAATACTACTGTAAGCAGGAGCAGCTGTACCCCACTGTAATAAGTTATAAAAAAATATAGTTGAGTTACAGCTTTGGGAATGTAAACAGATTCTATTCCACATTGCAGCAAGTATCGAAGTGTTGTAAACAAGTTTCTTGATGTTTATTAATTTAACTAGTCAGGCAATCACTTTTTCACTTTGAATCATACCATCATATGAGTTTCTCCCAATATGATGTCAGAATACAAAAACTAGAAAGTATTTTAAATTGTTAAACATCCAACTAAGTCCTGAGGTTTAAGGTACTGGAAATGTTTTGCATGATGCATAACAGCATGATTAAAGTTGAAAATAACAAAACACTAGCGTATAACAATGTGATTACACTTATTTAAGGGATTTATAATGTTTCTGAGGTATCCCTAAAATATCTTCAGATAATGTTTCAGATCCTAAAAAAGCTGTTTTATGGACTGAATGATTATTTAACCCAGGGCAGAGGGAGGGCAGGGAGAGCAAGTTTTTAAAAAATTACCTATGCTTGAAAGCAAAAAAACAGCCATAACTATAGATAGCTATAGAACTGTATCGGTTATTTTAAATACTGACTTGCAGTGTAAATGCTTACCAGTTTGCGAATGCGATCTAGCACTAGATCAACAATCTCTTTTCCAATGGTATAATGGCCTCTGGCATAATTATTAGCTGCATCTTCCTTCCCAGTAATGAGCTGTTCAGGATGGAATAACTGCCTGTATGTGCCTGTACGTACTTCATCTATGAATAACAAAACACCAGGACATAAACTGATCTGCTCAATTTTTTGTGCTACCTAGTGACTACATATTAAGTAAGCCCACAAGCCAAAATAAAATGTAGACAGTATCGCTGACTATATGCAGCTTGTCCGACTAGTGTAAAAGGTTGGCACAACTTCAGCCCCTTTGTTTAGAGGAGAACATCAGGCGCTTGCAAGGCAATGTTTGCATCCAGGAACATGGAGGTAACTCAGGAAACTACATTAAAGGCACAAACAAGATTCTGAATAGAAATTAAACCAAACTCTGTAAAGAATACAAAAGTTTAGGGATTTTCCACAGGCTGTAAAATAGTTCTACTTTTTTCCAAGTGTCACCCTTAGAAAGAGAGACTGTATTTCATTCTTCCAAATAACGATATCCTCAAAGGTCCAAATAGCATGCAGACACACAAGCCTTTTAAAATCCACAGTGTTCCAAACAGAAAAACAAACAAACAAAAAAGTAGAGAAATTAGTGCTTTTATATGAAAGATCTTTGATGTTGGGTACATACCAACTACAGTTGGCTCAAGGTCCACAAATACTGCTCTGGGAACATGTTTACCAGCTCCTGTCTCACTGAAGAAAGTGTTAAATGAATCATCTCCACCTCCAATAGTTTTATCACTGGGCATCTGACCATCAGGCTGGATCCCATGTTCAAGGCAATACAATTCCCAACATGCATTGCCAATCTGAACCCCAGCCTGACCAACGTGGATAGATATGCATTCACGCTGCAAATTAAAAACAGAACAGCAATAACATGACGTACAGAGATACTTGTCTTCTAGATGTGACTCTAATAATAACTAGTTATCTGGGGGGTTTATTACCATTATCCTTCTGTTGCAGTATTCCCTGGTTACTCCTAAGTGGCAATTACACTGATCAAATTGTCTGCTGTTGGCAAGACTCCACTCACCTCAGTTGACCTGGACAATGGCTTTGAGAATTGGAGGGTCTTACAGATGGCATATTCTCTATAAGCATATGGAATGAAAACAGTATCTTCATCCCTTACCATGCTGGATGCATATTGTTTCTTTGATATTTCAGCTACTCTTTCACCTTTCTTTAGTTTTGGAAGACTTCTTTTATATGGTAACCCAAAACTTCTTTGATTTGTTGCCAAATTATATATTGGATAAATATTGTAAGAACCTTCCCTGCATAGGATCCCCTAGTATGTTTTCCTTTAAAATAAACACAGAGATATCTAGTTACTGACAATCCGTATGTCTTTGGGTTCCTCTGCTAAATCATCCCAGAGTCCCAATCAAGTGTTATCTGCCCATTTTCATCAGCTCTGATGAAGCTAAGCATAAGTCATGTATGTTTTATCTATTCTCAATAGATCCTTTTTTTCTAACATCTGAGACTGAAACAGCCTTCTAGCTGCCTGTTACCATGTATTTAGGAAAAAGTGGAAGTCAAAAAGAAAAAGTAGGGTGTTTGGACATCTCTTTCCTGTTTTCTTTATAGCTTCATCAAAACTTGTCTCGATTCCATATTTTAATTCTCACCATCATGGTTTTGTCAGAAGTCTTTTGACAGTGAGACTAACCGCACTCATTTCCATGGCTATCCAGTCTGCCCCAAGTTTCCATAGCTTTCTTGCTACCTTGCCATTTCCAGTATCCGTCCTTATTACCACGCGACTTTCAGAGCCTGAGGAAGAAGCGCCAACCGTCGGCTACCAATCTCGCCCCTTCACTTCAGCACTGCGCCTCTCGCCACCACGCGGCGCCACGTTATTGGCTGCCGCTCAGACTCCTCTCCTCTGATTGGCTGCGTACAACGCCCACAAGATTTGAAAGCCAGGACAACCAAACCGAAAGCGCAATGGACTGATTAGCGGATGCTATCCGATTTTCTGTCGTCTCTCTGACACTTGAGTCAAGTTTTAGTCTGCCCCTGACCTTTTCTACTGCTCGGTGCAGCCGGCGCACGCTATTAACAGCCCTTCGCTGCTTTTTACACGCTCTCGTCCCGCTAGCTACCCAACAGTTTCTACACCTAACTTCTGAACTATTAACTCTTACAGTAGTTTCTCTCCTCCCCCCCAATCATTCCACCTTACTGTTGCCGCGGAGACCCCTCACAGGTGCTCCCTGCAAGTCCTGTTCCAGCACATGCAATCCTAAACTCCCCGCACCTGCCGCAATAGATGCGGTCCTAAATTCCCTTTCTCTCCCCAGCCGCGAGGATCCCATTCCTCACCATGATGCCTTGCTAAGGTGAGGAGCTTCGGCTGCGCCAGACGACGTCCACCCCTCTCCGCCGAACAGCACCAACTGTCAACGGCTACCCGCCTCGCGCCTCACGCCCGCGCGCCCTGCCTTCCCATTGGCTGTTTCCCGGGCTGTCCGGAGGAGAACGGAGGCCTCTGATTAGCTGAGCGTGGTCTTCTCCCCACGTGGGGCGGTGCTTGTTACGTGCTCGCCTGCAGGCGCGTGAGCTGTGGCGGCGCGCGGGGGTGCTCGAGCTCCGCGGGGCGGGAGGGCGCGGGCGTTGGCGCCTCGCGCTGGTGCTGAGGGGTGGAGGCGGGGCCTCGCGCAGCTTGAGGCGTCGCAGCGGCGTAGCCTCGGCGGGCGGCCGGGCCGCTCTCCGCCGTGGGGGCCGTGGTGGATGCCCCAGCGCGGGCCCGCCGTGGGCGGCTGCGCTCGCACCGCTCCCGAAGGCTTCCGGCTGGAGGCGGCGGCCGGCTTTGCGGGGCCGCGAGGAGGCTGCGGTCTGTCTGGGGAGCGGCACGCGGTGTCTGGGCACAGGGGCGGGGGCGGTCTGAGAGCCTAGAAACCCCCTCTAGCAGCGGGAACGGGGCGTCCAGAGCAGAAGCTCGGTTGCTTTGTGGAGTAGCTGCCTCGCCATAGGCTTTTGTTGTGTCAACCAAAACTTGCTTCTTTCCCAGGGTTCAGCGTGTCCCCTCTTCACGTGGCAGCTACTGCCTGGAGGTTCTTGGCGGGTGCAGGAGGCTGGAGCAGAGGATCAGACTGGTCCAGAAAAAGGCAATAAATGCATTGCGAGTTTCTGGAGTAGGAGCAGAGATTATTTTCATGTAATGCTAGTTCTACCTAATAGTCCAAGAGTGATCTCGTGCAAAAAAACTATAGCTAGAAATACTTATTTATTTTAATGCATTTTTAGTCAAGATTGGACAGGAAGGTGTTACAGTCTAAATAGTCCTTTGTTTTTCTTTCAACCATTGATTTTTAACCTCGGCATTCTGTATTAACGGTCTCATACAATAGGAGTATTTGGTCCATGTTATTATCATCTCTATATATGACAAAGTTAATGAAAGTTGAAGAAAAAAACTTATTTTGTTCTGACAGTTGCCTGAAAGTAAAAAATGGAAAAAAAACCCGAGTGTTATTTTATTTTAAATGTCAAACAATTCACATTCCGTTCTTGTGAACTATATTCTTGCTGTATATTCAAAAAATCCTGTGCTAAGCAAAAGATATTCCCTGTTTCAGGGATCTGCCCATAAGGCTTGATTTCAGATTCTTGGTAAGGTCTGTTTCTCTGCCAAATGCAAGCAGTTTGCAACTGACTGCACTTATGAAAGCTGCCTCTAAAGGAACAACTTAAAATTGAGATCAGTGCCTGGTACCTGCTAGTGCTTTGATTTTTCTTTTCTTTTTTTTTAATCTTATTAGAAAAGCAGTTCATATCTGGAAACTGGTGTAAAAATGGCTGTAGTCTTACTGATCAGATTTTTCACGGTTGTACTCAAGATCCTGACAATGTGATTTTTAAATTTCTGTTGTTTTTTGGGGGTCAGTACTGCTATGGACAGTTGAACTGAGGAAATCTATGGCATGACTTGCTTTCATTTACACATGTGATTTGGTATATAATTTAAATACAGGTACTTAAATGCTCTCTCGCTCTCTTTTATATATATATATATATATTTATAATATATAAAAAGAAACTTCATGTCTCTGGTTAGGTTGTGGATTAGGTTGGCTTATTGCTCAGTTCTTTAATACCCAGCGGACTAGGCTTAGAGCAAATAGGATATAATTATATGTGTGGGTTTATTCTTGGGATGAGACTGGTGTTAGTGACGAGCTGGTATTTAGAGTTAGCGATAAAAGAGGCTGAACAGCTTCCTGTGTTACGGAATCTTTCAAGCTTACTGTCAAGAAGAGGCTTGCAAAGCCAAATTAATTCTATGCTAATGATGACCTAGTTTGTGGTTAAGATTCGACTTAAGCTTAGTGTTTGGGTTAATTTAAGGTATACAACAGAAAATTTTAAGCTCTAGGTGCACTGCTTGATTCTGGAAGTCCTAGGGCTGTGATGAAGATTGCCACGATAAAAGAGAATTTAACTCCAGCAATGGTGTTGATGCTTCATCCATCCTGAAGCTTAACTTCAGCAATGTGGCTAAGGACTCTGTTTAAGATAGTTTGATTTATTTTGTGATCCTTTATAGCCATGAGAACTTGCAGATGGCTGCCTAGATTCTGCAATTTTTTTCTGGGTGCATGTGGATGCCTTGTCTGTTAAATTTAAGATGGAGCCAGACTGTGGCAGTTTCTTAATTGCTAGGTGCTTCAAATCCTCATGTACCTGTACCATGAGAGATGGCACCAGAAGAAGAAATTGTGTTACAGTTATTTCTGTGTACTTAGTTTGTGCTTAATAATATAACTAATGTTTGGGCTGGCACTAACTGAGTTCCTTGGTACTTTATAATATTCAGGGTTCCTGGCTCTGAAGATGCTTCTAACATTGTGATGATGTGCATCCTCTTCATGGTCCATAATGATAAATAAATTAAAAGTCTATTGCAGGCTTTAAGTAATACTTTTTTCCTCTGTGTATTCCAGGCAGTCTATTTTAATTTTTTTTCTGCCATTTTCTGCAAAACTTCCGTGTTAAGAGAACAAAATATCAGCAATTATAAATTGTCA
This sequence comes from Casuarius casuarius, assembly GCA_003342895.1. Lineage (NCBI taxonomy): Eukaryota > Metazoa > Chordata > Aves > Casuariiformes > Casuariidae > Casuarius > Casuarius casuarius. Next base: position 7,184,579 of record PTFA01000026.1, read on the forward strand.
CATGCATTTGGATGAAGTAGTTCATCTTTTGTTGCATTTTTACCTTACCAAATAAGCCTGATGTAGTGTGTTAGCTTTAATTCAGATTTTTAAATGACAGCTACAGCATACTATTCTAGCTAATGAAAAGTTAAATGTGTTACATTAAAAATATGTGTATATAGATAGATAGTGTTAAGTCTTTACTAGCCCAAGAATATGAGCTGGTTTATAAGCTCATCGTTACTAAAATGGTAGAAGTCATAGTTCCAGAAACACTCAGAGCATCTGGAAATATGCTCACTTTGGCATTTAAAATTTGTTAGTTCTCCTCACTTTTAAAGGTGCCAGATACCTTACAAGTCCAACTAATTATGACGTAAATCCACCACAGTCCGTGCTTTTTATTATGACTTGCAGCTCCATTTTGAAATACAAAGGTTGATAAAATTTCTCAGCTAGTCAAAAAGTCTGTATATGAGTTATTTTACATAAACATTATATCAGAATGGTGAGTTCTAACTGTAGGCAGAGTGGGCAGTTTCTTAGGTAAAGTCCTACCTATGGTCACACAAAGCCTGGAAAACCAGGCTGGAAAGGGTCAGGTTTTTGGCAATGGCCCTTTCTGAGAGAGAGGTGGCACCACTCAGCAGCAGCAGTATTTGCACCTTTCCTTTGAAGCATCTTTTTCTTTGGAGCAGCTAGCCCAAGTCTCCTAGACTTGTCCCTATTGCTCTTTGTCCGTGTTCCATCCCTTCTCTTTTTCTGGAAGGAATACAGGCAAAATGATATGTTGCCTATACTGCTGAGAAATCTTGAACCAACTCGAGTGTTAAAGCTAAATGCAATCTTGTAATTAGTTCCAAAAACAAAAAAAAAAGATGGAGGAATGCTGTTTTATATGTGAACAGTTTGTCCTTTTTATCTTTGGAATTTTCTATTTATGAATGAACTACTGAAATTGAGGTTTTGCTATGTTCTGTTTTGCTTTTAATATGTTAAAATCAAAATGAATAATATAAGATTGCATTGGATTATTAGAAAACAATCAAGTATCTTGTATGTCTTTCTGTGGATAGCTTTTCTAAAGAAGTTATGGATGTAACTTTAAATGAGGGTGCTTTACAATATAAATGGCAGAGAATACTTTAAATGTGCCACTGATTGGCCCCTAAGTGCGTGCAAGACTGGAAACAAGCTTTGAAGAGGCAATATGTTAAACTTTGTTTATACAAAATTGTTTTAATAGGCCTGTTGAGGGTCTTCAGATGTTTTGATTAAGATTTTTCTTCCCCTCGCCCTTCTCCTCAGTCTTTTCACATTAAATTTAAAACTTCTTTTTACACATTTTCACTTTTCTTACTATTTTATTTGTTCATTATCCCTGTAATGGTGTAAATTATCATACAGTCATTTGGAGGCAATAATGAAAGCTATTGCTTCCTCTTCTTAAGTAAATGGGACTTTGGGGTCAGACCAAGATGGGATAGGGATTAAAATCAGATAGGGCAAAAGTTACCCTGATGTGATTCTTAGCACACGATGATTCCTGGGGTTTCGTCCTTTCCAGTGACTTCCTGGCTGGTGACAACACTTACGGTGAGTTTATCAATCTTAACTTTCCATCAATATATCTAGTATATTTTAACATAACTTTAGATAGGACACTGCTTGAGACCTCTCTTCTTTCTCAGAACTGTTCAGTATTGTTGAAATTGAGTGTCTCGGTCGGAGAAACAGATAATTTTTCACAAATAGAGTATGCTTTAATTGCTGGAGAGATTTAAAGAATATAATTCACCAGTAAATTTTAGAAACTTAGAGAACTGACAAACAGAAATACAGTATAAAAATATTATAAACTAGTACTTTTAGTAAAGAGGAAGCTACAAATGCAGTTAATAAAGCAAACATTTTTGAAGGCTGCTGGTTTTCAGTAGAAAGTTATACATCTTGTTTGGTTATAAAATGCACGTTGATCTGATCGCTCTGTAGAGTTCCGTTAATCAATGCATGTTGTTTGTTCATCAAGCTTCCTTGCCACATATGAAATACTAGGGAGTAATTGATGGCCCTTAAAATCCAATATTCGTTATCTATTCCTTCACAGTGGAGTATTTTCTTTGCAATAATGATAAGAAAATCGCTACTCTCATTTATTCTCCACTGCATTAGGATGACAGAGTAAATATTAATTTAGTCTTTAAAATGCATTCCATCTTATATTGATAAAATATTGTTAATACTATTAACAGTGTTTACATTATTTATTAATTCCTAGACATCTCATACTACACTGACTTTTTAGTCAACAGGTAAAACAAGTTACTCTGTGCACTAATTAGCAGTAAAACCTGTGTTAAGTCTAAAATTGCAAAAAAAAATCTCTAATAACTTTGCTATGTTTACAATGCTAATCACTGAATTTCTGCATATATTTTTACTGCAAAATAAGGAGAACACTGAATTTCCCTTTCTTAACTTTTACCAGAAATAGTAGGTAAAATAGTAGGTAAAGTAGACTAAAACTAGAGCTTTTAAATTATTGTTCATGTTAAGCTGTATAAAATTATAGTATTATTTACAATAAAACAGACTTCAGAGAGACTGCTACAAATGGGATTCCACCTAGAGTAACTGTACCGCACATCTGTGAACAGAAACATCTGCTAACTAACATCAGTCTACCACATGCTCTTTTCACCAAAAGCAAAATGGCAGTTTATCTTTTTACTTTTATCCAAAAAAACTTCCCAAAAATGCAAAAGACAGATTTGCTTTTAATAAGAACAGGTAACAAGTAAGATGAAGAAATTGTTATTATTTCATTGAAGCCAGTGGAGTGATGCTAATTCATATTAAGTAGGAATCTAAGCTGATGTGTGTCTAACTGCAGTGGGTTTTTTTGTTTTGTTTTTTTAAGATAAATATAATGGAAAACATTAGATGACAAAAACCTGAAAGATGAATAGTGCCACCTTTATAGTTTCGTAAGAGCAGATTAGCTGGTTAACTTGTTTGCTTTTAAATCTCTTGTAATAAGAGCATCTTTTCTTTAGTTGGGGATGCATGACTGTATTAGGGACAGACCGTTGCTATTTATATCCTCAATTACCCACCCAAAATAAGTGTTTGAAGCTGGTTTGCATCAGAACCAGGACAGAGGCCCCAGTTCAATCCACATAGCTTCCATACACTTGTTAGAGCGACGCATTTATGATCAATTGTTCTAAGCTCCTCCTGTAAGCAGTGCAAAGAGAGAAAAGCTCTTCCAGAGGATGATTTAGACTCTGAGCACTCCCATACCCCAGAGATCCCCACTGTTTCCTCCCATAATAATCCATAGATCTACTTCACACACTGTCTCAAGGCTCCAAATCTGTTCCTTCCTGCATCTTCAGACCATTGACTAGCAAGGAGTATCAAATTATGTGAGTTTGTTTTTTTTAAAGTTACCAATCTGTTGTTGATACTGACTTAGTGACCACAGTCCCCTGCTGACAGAGGCAGCTATGTCATCAAATTCCTATTCTAAATTGATCAAGTTTCATCTTAAACATAGCTTTTTTTTCTTTTTTTTTTTTTGGACGTTTCTATTGGAAGAAAATGTCCTAGAACCCAACTATTCCTGCAAGTATCCTTTCTTATCTATAGTCTAAATGTATTTATGCCTAGCTATGGCCATTTTTGCTTGTGTGAACAATTTTTATTAGGTCATACAATCCTTTTCCTTCTAGTCTTAGTAGACAATTTTAAGCCTCTTGTAATGCACGGTCTTCCTCCCTTATCACTGCCTCATTGAAATGGATCAAACTTAATTGCCATGAATTTTGGTGTTTGGTGTTGCACATAAAACCCTATTACAAATTTTACTGGCAAAACTCTTTGCAGTACTGTTAATTCCTCTCTCTGCTGGGAAGAGTTGTGCAGATACATGCCAGAATAGCATTTAAATTTAAATGACAGAATTACCCATTTACCACTGACTGACTTGAATGTGTTCAGGTCTGTCTGCCATCCTCTGTATACATGTCAGATTTCTTCATATACTCTCAGCTGCCGAAATTCTGGTACGTTTTAACCATCCTAGTCTGATAGGTCTTGTCAGCTCAGGGGGACTTCTGACCCTGACTCTTCGTGGACACAAATCTTTCTTCAGTGGTGGTTATCCTAAATATCTAGCAATGACAGGCAGAGGAGAGGAAAAAAAAAAAACCAACCCAAAACTGTGCAGCAGTGTCATCTTGTGGTAATGACACAAAAAATGTTTAGTGTTGCCAAAGGGAGATGTGAGAGGCCTAATTTATTACAATGTTCTTGTTTATTACAATGTGCAAGTGAACACTTCAGAAGATTGTATATTTGATTTGCATGATGCCTGGATTGTATTGCTTCATGCCAAAAACTAGCCTGCAAATAACACGTTGATCTGAATAATATAATGATTTTTTTCTCTAGCCACTACTACTTTCAGTTTTTGAAATGAGTCTGGAAGTAAGCTCTCAAAATACAGGCTGTAGTTCAGAGCCTCTAAGAGGGACTTTGGAATCAGTTTTGTTCATGTATTGTTCAAGAGAAATTACAATAACATTTCCCTTTAAAAAAAAAAAAACTGAAAGGACTTGATGTCTGATCACTACAGGATGTTCTGTATGTAGTTACTAAACTCCTGATGAAGAAAATAGTCCTTTTGAAAACATAACAAACTGCTGTACCTAACCTTTTGCAGTGTGTGCTGACCTTCATGGTGTTCTCAGCCATATTGATCATACCAGACTAGAAAATAACCAGACTGAAGTATGCTGTGATTTTATAGATGTCTAGGTCTGTGTTTCTGGTCTGTTCAAGAGCAGACAACAAAAATCTTGCAAGCTTAGTATGAAAGACAGGAGAATTTACAGTGAAGGGTGAGAGGGGGAAAGCATAAGGAAATAGTATGGGGATAATATGAATGAATGAAGAAAACTTAGTTTCTGAAGGACTTTTGATATTTAAAATTGTTTTTGTTTGAATGTGAAGCAATCTTAAATGTCTGGAGAGAGCAGTGAACTGTGTAAGTAATAGTATTCTGACTGCAAAACATTCTTTGTTGTGGGTTTTTGTGGCCTGTGGATGTTGGAACACAGTATTAGACTCTGCTACCCTTGATGGTCTGTCTCCTGGTTTGTCCAAGAGCAGGATTCCCTTCAGTCTGCAGCATGGATTGCCAAAGAGTTGGGAAGTAAAAGGAACTAGTCTGGTTTGTAAAAGAAATTCTGTTGGAAAATTACTGTGAATAAACTGTCACTTCTGGGTTTGATGAATCTGCAAATCCTTATGAGAGAATATTCTATCAATTTTTGTCAAAAAAGTCTAATTAGTTTTTTAGAATCCTAGTTGTCTTATACTTTTCTTTGTAAATATATAGCTTTATTGTAAAAGTTACAGTAGAAATTTTATTTCAATATTTGTGACCTGAAAATTTGCACTGACCAAAAACAGAGGTGCGTGGACAGATTTAAAATTCCATCTTACATCACTGAATCTGTGAGAATTTGTCAGTAATTTCAAGAGCAATATCTTGCTTGGAAAACAACACTTTTATTTGAAAGATCTCTGTAGACTGAAATTAATCAGCTTCTAAAAGATGGAATAACTCCCTCTCAAAACTACCTAGAACCATGGCAATGTCTGTATAAGTCTGTAAACAGAGTAGGGGCTATAGTCACATAGCTGAAAATATTGTCAGATATTAATGTAGAAACTTTTACTGGCATTGGCTACAGCAAAACTATTCTGGCAAATCTATTATAGGCCAACAAACTTTGATACATCAAAGTTTAAGAATTTTAAAGCTGAGACTGTTTGCCCAGATGTTAATCCTTATATAAATTGTTGGTAGAGTTTAATGGATAACTGAGAGAGTGTGTGTGTGTGAGGGGGGAGGGTTAACACTAACCTACATCTCTAGATAAAACTATAATTTTCTTTTAACTAGCATCCGAGCTCATCGATGAAGACCACTACATACATCTGGGGGGGGGGGGGGGGGGGGGGGGGATGATGGTGACTTCCAGTTAGCACTGGCTGTCAAAGCAGAAAAGTAGTATGTTTTCATCATCTGTAGTTGGTCACAGCAATGTCTGTCTGATTTCCCTTACAGTTCATTTGGTTATAATTTTGGAAGAAGTGACAGGAAAGTTCAGTGGTTTCACTTCTTAAGTGACACTTAATGGTAATTTTCAAAAGGCTCAATCCTGCAAAGAGATGCATCCTTTAATTACCGCTGACCACGTCAGCAATTGTTCAGAATAGTTATCCGTGCAGGAACTCATCAACGTGTTATATCTGCTATGAGTAGTGCACCAAATGCTTTTATCTTGCTGGTACTAGAGAAGCTACTACGTAAATTGGATTTATTATTGTGAGTTTTCACAAAATTAGATTATGACGATCTTTCGTTACTCTCTTATTTTCTTGGCCTCTTTGCAAACCCATGAACAACACTGTCCTGTCTGTAACTGTTATGGCTAATTGCAACTATATACATATATATATATATTTTTTAATACTACCCGTTTTCCGGTCCAGGCAGCGAGGTGCGGGGCAGGCACGAGCCCGGGGGCCGGCGGTGCGGGCCGGGGCCGGGGCCGGGGCCGGGGCCAGCCTCAGCCTCAGCCTCAGCTCCTCCCTCGCGCGGCCGGTGGGCGGAGAAGGCGCCACCCCCGTCCTGCCCGCTGTCGCCATTGGTCGGCGTCCGCGCCTGCTCCAGCGGGGATTGGCAGCTGACGTCAGTCGGGCCGGAGGCGCGGGGCGGTGCACGGCCGGCCGCAGCAGCGCCGAGGTCTCCGCGGCCCT